>CM063504.1:142357475-142372475 GCA_032207245.1 Pardosa pseudoannulata | reverse complement strand
CTCCAAAACAATTTCTCATACGAATCCTAAGAAACCAGACTTTATTATTTTTTTACCCCTTCTCACCGTTTCTTCAGATTTATTTCTCAAAAATCGGGGTCGACTCAACTGTGGAATCTCATAGATTCACTAAAAGTTGTGGAACGGAGAAAAAAAAAAAAAAGAAAAAAAAGAACGCAGGGGGATGGGGACCCAATTGCCTACTTTCCTCACACACCCTTCAATAGGGGTGGGGTGGGTGATTTATCCTACCTGATGAGAAGGTACTTGACAAAACTGTTTCCCTAAGTGGACCACCTGAGAGCTGTACAACTTTACACCACCCAATATTTTACAACAGGGTTAACCAGCAAGGGATTGGTAATTTGTGGGTCGCTCACCTGAACTTTTTAGGTTTGGTTTGGTTTGGAGTGCTACGGTCTAGTTTTTGCAACACGAGGAACTTCTTAAGAGGCTCTTAATTTAGGTTACAGGGCGAAAATTTAAAAAAAAATTCTTTTAACCCTTTAAAGGTCACTTTTATAAATTCTTTGGGATTTAATGAAATTAGTTCATATATGGTATCTATGAACTTTATAAGTGTAATTGCATATTTTTTTTTTTTTACATTTTTTGAGGGGGTGGAATTTGAGGGGTGGTTAAAATGCAAAATCCAACCCCTTGTACGGAGTGAAAAAGGTTTTTTTAAAGGTTTAATTATGCTGCGGGAACACTGACTATTATCTAAAAGGGTATGATAAAGAAAAACTAACCAATTTACAGTCGAGCGATGGCCATATAGTACAGCGCTGCTTTTAGGTACCGGAATTCATAGGTTAAAATCCCACTGCAGGTATGAATGTTTGTAGCAATTCGGAATCGGCCTTAAGCTGTAAGTTTCGGTCTTATTCACTGTCGGGTTGAAAGACAGTAGACCGTACCAAACATAAACAATTTATAAGTGTTGTTTGGATACATTTATTTGGGTTTATAAGTAAAAAAATCATATTACTGACTTTTCCAGGGAAAGTAAGTTTAATCACGTATATTTCAAATGAAGTATAGAGCTCTTGTATACTCTCTGTTGTTAGTTGGAAATGTCCAACATAAAAAACCTAAAAGTACATCCTACGTCTTTCAAAAGCAGAGAAAGAATTTATCAGGCGGTTTCGCTCCGAAATCCCTGTCCGTTAAAGGGTTAAACTATTTATAAAAAAAAAAAAAATACCCCAAAAGAATTTTTCGGAAAACTATCGTCTTCAGTCCGTTTATACATCTAAGTTTCATATGGGCTTCACATTTGACTGAGTTCTCGATAACAATAAATCGAACAAAAACGATGCCGATGTCTCATTTTAATCGAAAAAAGGAATATAATTAAAATATTTTGTTTGTGTAGGAATTTCGTTCTTTTAATATTAAATTTTTTGTCAATACTACTTATAATAATTTAAAGTACCACTATAAACATTTTTATCTAAATTCATTGTCTACTTTTTTTTTATTTTACAGCCATTCGAGCCTTTTTTGATTTTATCTGATGGTATCATGCTGGACTTTTACATTTTTTTTCTTAATTTAAACCAATTCATGAACTGCAATAACCATTCAATAACAGTATTTTTCTTCAGTTTTCATATAATATGCGGGATGGTTAATAGCCTACTTCATAAACTCGCTACATTTGTGGACCCAACATCAGATGTACATGCATATTATTTATACGTACATAATTATCGTGGCTGGAAAGATGGAAGATCAAACTTAGTCCATCCATCACTCAAGCCATATTATTGTAGCTAAACGAGAATTCCTACTCCGCCTACGTATTGAGTAGATTCGGAGAAGAAAATCGGATATTGTGGTAACCATTTCGACAGTCACTGACGTATTATAAAAATTTAATTTCTAACATGCAACAGTGGGAAGTAGTTTAAAGCCAGTGCATCATAATCGGAAATATAACATCCTTCTTTACAACACGATATTTAGACAAATACTACTGTCTATGTAGCCTGTCTGGCCTGACACGTGAGAAAATGCCGTTCATTCAATATTAATGTCTTTGTCATCCTGATCATCTGATCTGTCTTCAAAATACTCGTTATTAATGTTTTAAAATGTCCTTAGTCGTGAAGAAGAATATGTTAGAAATCGGACTGACTATAACGTCAGATAAAAAAAAAAAAAGGTATTTCTTGATTTCGTTTTTATGGTGGTGGTGGCGTGGAAATCCTTGATAGCGCCTCTAAGTATAACACCCCCAGGCAACTTCCCTCTGCTGCCGGTACCTTAAGCTGATCTTGTTTTACCTCAATTAAGTAAACCATTTGCAATTCTCAAGAGTTTAAGGAGGGGGGGGTCTCTTTTTATGCAAGAAAGGATTGACTATTGCCCTGTTTATCGGTTCCCATTTCCCGTTACATCCAAAAATGTTAAGGTCGCATGAACTTGGGCAGTGCTGGTGACGTCACTGCGGTCCTTCTTCGAACTTCTCGCGCGAGCCTCTTCAAATTCCACGAAGCAGCACGGAAACGGCCTCTTTCGAAACGGCTCCTTATCAATTCTAGAGAACATGGGCGCGGTTTGCCGTTAAAGAAACGAGATTGCGGCGTTTAAAGCTGTCGTTTGGGTCATCTCAGTTTTTACACACTCATAGTATACCCCATATACGCAGAGCAAGTAACGAGTAGGTAAGATACAAAGTCTGTCTTGTCCATTAAAAGTCCTAAAAAATGGTCATTGTAACAGCTCACAGTGACCTTAAACAAGACGTGTCCTAATACAAGCACACTATGGGACTTGGTCGTCACAGGAGTGTTCGAAAAGTTAACAAAGTCACCAGAAATCGATAGCAGAAGATCTTGTAGAGGCTCCAAGTTCAAAATCCGTTCCCAGAATCTAGTTATGGGATCTGGATTTTCGTCCAAATGTTAGACAGTTTGAAATAAGGCAACTTTCTAAAAAAGAGACAATTGAGCATTGTCATGTGATTACGCAATCCATAAGAGCAGTAGATTCCAATGTCACGATCAAAAAAGCGGGCTGTAGTCCCTAAGACTAAACAGAGCAAATCAAGGTAGGCCTTTTGATATAGTCCCGAAAGGGTTAATCAAATGCGGATGGATAACAAATGCCAAAAGTTAACTTACAAAGGCGTGACAATGAAATATTAACAAATAATCACGGACGGGATGTAAACGGACTGCGAGGCTGGATTGGTAGCGAGGAGATGATTAGTTCAACAACAGGGAGGTTGAAATAGAGAAGTGATGCTAACTCTAGTGTTCCATGGAATCCTACAAGTTCTACAAAAGATATCTAAGTATCCGTATCTTCTTTGTATGTAGAAATATTTCACTTCCATTGCTTGATTCAAAGTCTAAAGTTAAAATGAAACTGAAACCAACCAAGGTATCGTAGACGAACCTGGTAATTTCAGTTTAGTTATTGTGCAAGACAAGAAATGATACGATATTGCTATGTTCAGAGCCAGCTCACAGTTGCAGCAACTTAAGTAATAGCATGGGGCTCAAGCCCATAGGAGCGCCACAAAAGAACTTTCAAAAAAGAAAGAAGAAAATAATTAATAAATAGAACACTTATTCAATATGAATTTTTAAAACAAAAAATTAAGAAGGTAGGTTCATATATTTAAACTTGTGCAATGTTTTCGCAACTTTTTTTGACGTGTTACAGTATTACATCCTCAATAACTCGGTAGAATATTGAGGGAATATTTACGCTTTAAAAAAGTACGAGTTCTTTTGAGAAATATATCAGTATACAATGCTAAAAAATTTAAGAGGGCTGGAGATAAAAGTAAACCAACACATATAATGCCTAGAATATTCTGAAATCCCCGATAAGTACAAAAAATGTAAGCCATAAGATTTTTTTTAATGTTTTGAAATAAAAATATGACCGAAATGTAAAAGACGATTTTTTTTAACAAAATAATCTTTTATGCAAAATATTTGATTCAATTATGCATGCCTAACTTGACTTTTTCCAAGACAAAGAAAAAAAAAATAGTCGTATTTTCGGCCGAATTCTGTCATTTAGGAGATCCATTACCCCCTTGAATTATCTAATAAGTTGCACATTCTACACAACTCCAACAAATCTAATTAGGAGGAAAGAATTCCGAAATAATTATTTCCAAATGGGCCTCAAACGATACATTTGACTCTCGGAGACCGCCTCTTCATTAAAACGCAGTCCCGGCCGGAATCGAACGTTTCGCAAGGTCTTCTGGCGGCCAGCCAACACCAGCGCCCTTCCACGTGTTCTGAACACGTGCGCCCAAGAAACAAAAAAAGATCCGCTTGTTGCCAACAGCCGGAATACAAAATCACGCCCGTTCGCGAGTGCAAAGGTATGGAAGCAGATGATTAAAAAACACTGCGTACGTACGTGAAGGGGGGGCGCAGTTTTTTATCCCTCGAAATTCTTTTATGGGAAAGATAAATAAATAGAAAAAAAAATGATTAAAGTTCAGAAAATGAAGGCGATAGGCGCACCGAGTAATGCACTCCGAGAAGATTTTGCAGATGATATCACAATGTACTTATTTTCGTATCTATGTTCTATTTTTTTTTTTTTTTTCATTCTATGAAGTTGAGTTCGTGTACTCCTATCCTTCCAAAACCAGTCAGGCAATAACTCAACGGGTTGCAGCTAGGACGTGATGGACTTGGCGTAGGTAGCGGCAAACGATGGTACCGTGGTAGACAAAAACAAAACAAAAAATAAGCGATAAATATATGTGGATTGGTATAATTTAAAAGTGGGCAAACTACACATTTCAGGGGCAATAATTAATGAGTTTTAAATTACGTAGATAAAAAGGGAAACTTTAAAATATCCAGAATTATACCATATTAGATTCAGTTCTCTTACCATTGATATTTTTTGCCTCATTTTCTAATCTATTAGCATGCGTTCTTGCTAACCTACAAATATCTAAAAACCACAAATATTTAAAACACAAAGTCTCATTTTTTAAGTATTGTTTTAGACAGAGAATAGTATTTTGAAAAATATGTGTAAATGAAAAGATTTAATATCCTAGAAAGGAGATAACATGCACGATAATTAATTATATTTTATCAAGAGCATTATATATACATGTGCAATTTATAAAGGTTTGCACAAAATGTTGGGTATTTACACTTTGTGAAGTAACATTGTTCTACTTTGCTGTTTCTGCATGAAATGATACAATAGGTCCTAAAATAGAGTGGGTCTTCTTAAATTTTAATTTGTATTTAAGAACATTACTACATGTACTCCAAAATCTAATTTTTCCAAATATCGATTATCTAAACGACTAGAGGTTGCAAAATTACTAATCAAAACTGGGCGGAAATCCATTGGATGGATAAGAAATGCCAAAAAGTTAACTTATAATGACGTTACCAGGAAAAATTAACAAATAATCGGGTTGTCCAAAAACATATACGTATAAACGTTTATATACATCTAGCATACAGACACACACACACACACACACTAACATTCATGCAAGCATATATATATACATATACCCTTCTCTTCATCGCTTCAATACAATAACTCATACAAAAAATCAATAGAGAAAAAAACAATTTTGTTGTATTATACTAGATTATAGAGATAAAAATTGTTGGTTAACTGGATCTTATTAAATTAAATTGGAAGAGCATCATAAGTGACTTCGTGTAGCAGAACAGTAGACCATAGAGCTTGAAGCCAAACCAAACCAAATCTCGTAAGAGACTTGAATGGCTAGTCATGTGCATTAAAAATAATTATTGGTAAAGAGACAAAATTCAGTTGTAAATTATTCTTTTTTTTTCTGTTGTAAAGAACTACTACTTCCCTTGAACTAACTGCTACTTCTAACGAGACTAAAAAAAGAACTACAATTTCTACTTCTGGTGTACAATATCTTTCGATCGATGAGTGTCGTGAATAAAGAGACTCAAATGGCTGGTCATGTGCATTAAAAACAATTATTGGTAGACAAAATTCAGTTGTAAACGATTCTTTTTTTCTGTGGTAATGAAGTACTACTTTCTTTAGATTAACTGTTACTTCTAACGAGACTAAAAAATGAACTACAACTTCTACTTCTAGTGTACAATATCTTTCGATTGATAGATGAATGTCGTGTTGAAAAGTCATTGCTCCGCTCCATGATCAGCCGGTTTAAATTTATAAATTTGTGCTTAATTAAAGTGTTTTAAAATATTAAGTGTGAAGTGTTACCTTCAAGTGACACGTGTTTTTGCTGGGCAACGTATCAATAATGAATAGGAAGAACCGTTAACGCATGATAATGTATTCACTTATGCGACAAATCCGAGTCATCTACTTTTCGATCTTGTGCTAGCGAAATACTGTTGCAAATTCAATCAAATTTGAGTAGAATCTACAAATGAGACAAACGTATGAAAGGTGCCAGTAAAGATAAAAGTTCGTTGAAAATTTTGAAAGTATTTTTAACTACAGTAATTAAGAACCTCGTGTGAGGTTCAAGTAAATGAAAAGGATAAACGTTTAACCTCCTCAAAAAAGTTTCATTCGAAAAAGAGAGAGATTCCAGTGGTGTCGCCATTTGACAAGAACATCGTCCAACCCAGACGCTATGCGAGAGGAATCCCAAATGAGGGACGGATCTGCACCATTCTCATTTATTCCTCGTTCGAAATGAGGAATTTATCGAGCAGATTGTCAACGCGGCCGATAAAAACGAATTTTATATCGGCGGACGGGTTCTGGATAAGCCACGTTCTCCGTTAAGGGAGACTCTCTGTTAAAGCTGTCAGATGCATTTTAAAAGCGAAGGATTATCTTAAACACTTTCGATTTAAAGCTCGGCGGATAACGCGTTATGATAATGCGCGATTTACGGGAGCCCCATCGGTAACACAGTAAAACACTCGTTTAACTGTTGTTAACCATTTATATCTCCGTGCTGCACACCCGAAACATACACAAAAATTAATACCATTCCTGTAGTGGACTTGAAAAGACTGTTTTGCTTATATACCGCACATTTCCCGTAGAATACCTATCGACTGGCAATAATAAGTTTACTTTTCTAAAATATATTTAAGTTATCAAAGTTTCATATAAAATTTTGATTTATTACTTGACGAAACTCTGTCTAAACTTTGATTTAATTTGATTATTGAAATAAACATGGAGTTTATTAAATTTAAAAAGAAAAAAAACTGGAGGCTTCAGAAATAGATTTCTCACAAAAATAGTTTTAAATTCTGAATGCTAAATAGTTTCTGTGTAATTCCATGAACAATTTGTAAAGTTTATAAGAAATAAATACCTTTATTTCACATAGAAAATACACATTTTGCCAGTAAACTTATTTTATATTTTAAATTATTTTAACTATTTCTTACATTTTTCATATTATCACTTGACGAAATATCTTACTATTCTAGGTTGCTGAGACGCAAGTGTTTGTGGAAAAATTAAAACAGTTATAACTCTGAAGGACATTATATATATATATATATATATATATATATATATATATATATATATATATAAATATATATATATATATATATATACACATGGTTCTGGGCTTTTAGCCGCTTTCGTACATACATGCACTACACACCAACTAGCCCAGATCCAGTGCATATATATATATATATATATATATATATATATATATATATATATATATATATACACATCACCGTCTCCTGCCGGATCTTACAGCTAAATAGGCCCGGTTTGGAACATGAATGAACATAACTCTGGTAAACTACTAACGTCATTTGGTGACCGGAGTAGAATAGTCCTAACGTAGTTTATACATACCATAGAAAGCGTATGAAATACGCCGGGAACTCAATGACTGGAATTTGGCGTAAGACTAACAACCTTATCCTGATGTTGTGGCAAATGCCACTTGGGCAAGCAAAGTCCATAAGCCAGAGGCTACATGAATCAAGAAGGGATGAGGCTTTCGTTTTACTAGTATTCTAAGGTAAAAGAACGACTTTGCTCAAGTGGGTCCTCCTGATTTAGAAGAAGGGCTTGACTTTCCTCCAACAAGAAGTATCGTTTGAGAACTTGGAGGACATTGTAACTACGACCGTATTTTACGTGCCTCAACCGCCATAAACGAACATGGCTGATCTCAGGCTGGCTCAATCCCCGAAACTCTTCAGTCACGAGATTGCCGCCTTTGCCGACTGAGCTACCACGACTTAACTATTCCCAGAGCAACACAAGATAAATCTGGATGGACTCAAGTTCGACGACTGGGAACGTGTAAGGATAATGATAATTTCAGTTATAGGATGGACCTAAACACTGTAAAGAACTCAAACTGGAAAATTAAAGTAAAGGACAGAGCTGTCTGGAGAAACATAGTGAAAGAGGCTAAGGACTTGGGAATAATGCTATTAAAGGAGAAATAAACAATAAAACAGATACCTAAGAACAATTACTGAATAAAATGATAAACACATCCTAAATTTGTAACTGGTAGATTTACCCCATGAAAAATGCAATTTTTCTTTTACTAAGAGAGCGACCACTGCTACAAAGCAATAAGAGAGCTTAAGGCCGTAAACAGCTCTAAACAGAAATAAATTATCGCTAGAAAAGTTGTAAAATAACTCTAGAATTAGAGACCCATCAGAGGGGTATCCGGAACTACCTCAGAATATTTGGACTACGAGTTACCAGTGAATCGAAAAATGAACCAGAATAAACTTTTACAGAAATTTATTATTTAAATATTATGTAATTTACTAAACTATCTATAAGACAACTTTTCTATTACACAACTTTTCAATTTTTGACATTTGAAATACATTGAGATAACTAGTTACTAAGAAATATATAATGTTTGTAATTTGAAAACGCAATATCACTGATTTTTTCTATCATCCTTTGTATAACTAGTTTTTATCACGAAATATATAATGTTTGTAATTTGAAAAAGAAAAATTATTACTATTTTTTTATCATCCTCTGTGTTAAATATAAAAATATAAAGAAGCCCGAAAGATATCGGAAAAAGTTTTACACTCAAAATGCAATTTCTTTCTCAAATATATAAATAACAATACTATTTTTCTACAGTACACATCTTTTATGCAGTATGCATAGATCATTGTCGAAATTTTAAAAAATAATAATATAATTCAGAGTTTTAATATTCAAAATTCAACATCTAAAAGTATGATAAAAATTTAAATTTTTGATATTTTAATTGTACTAAACAGGGTGTCTTATATAAGAGATGTGACACATTTTGATATTTAATAATTCAGAACATTAATAAAGATAGATTTAAATTAGTATGATAAATGGTTAGATAAGTTTAAAACGTTACTTTCACATATGCGCCAGTTTTCGCTCGGAACAAATGAAGACTAGAAATCAATTTCAAGCGAGGTACGGGCAGGCAAGTACTCATTCACGCTGGTTATCGTGGTACGACATGTTTTGATGTTTAACAGTTTCCCAAAAATTCTTCACTATTTAATAATTCTTCATTATTTTAGGAATTACTGAACATAAAAACGTATCAGAGATTTTAAAGATAACCTTTACATATGTAATTAAATCGGTACCGGAAATTATACGAAGCGATAATGAATAATGTAATGAAAATCATAGTTAAATACTTAGTGATATAACATATATTCAGAGGAGAAGCGAGAAATGTTCCACAGGGAAGGGTTTCCCCCTCTTGAACTCGCAATTTAAAACTAATGCAGCAATTTTTACATATATATGTGTATACAGTGCCTCAGCATATATATAAACTATAAAATATGAAATATGAAAAATAAGCATTTCAAACCTTAAATTAAATATGAATGTGACACATAAAACAAAAAATTTAAATCACTATGACATTTGGGCCAAGATTATTTCAGATATGACAAAAGAAATAAAATCAAAATATGCAGAAATATTTGTAGCTTTAATTTATATTAAAAAAAGAGAAAAAGAAAAAGAAACAACCCATTAATCAAAGATGATTTCAAAGATTTAATAGTTTTCAGACACATTAATATCCTCTTGCTTAAAGATTTAGCGAAAAAAACCTAACTTTACAAAATGATCAGAAAATAATGTAGTTGCTGATAAACGGTAATTTGCGGTATAAGTTGATGAGGTATGTATGTATGTATTTAAGGTATTGCAATAAAAAAGAACACCTTCCTATAGCTTAACATGAAATTGACCGTATAATACGATCAGTGCACAGAATAGTTCCAAAAGCCACCTGGTTAGCATAGTGGTTAACGAATTCACCAGCCGTTACAGGGTGCGGGCACAGATCCTACGGAAGGCTTGGAGAAGATCTCTCCAGGTAGAAGGTAGACGGTGTCTAAGGTAGAAGTCAGTCTTATGCCGGCAGTAGAACCCCGTATGACAAGATATGAAAGCGGAACCCTGTCGTCGGCTATTTAATACTGTGTTTCTCATATCAAACTTTGGACGGGGGCAGTTGCATCCCATCATAGTCATTGACTTTGCAAAGCAAGAACGTGAGTGCCCACTGCTCTACGAACATAAATCACAACAAAGTTCTAAAAGGTTGCAGATTAGCTAATAGCTGCAGGATTTTATTTACAATGGTGAAATAAAACTGAAAGAAGTTTTAACTACTTTTAATTTGTTACCTATAGAATAGTAGTATCAGTGGAATATTTGAAAGTGAACAGAACTTACTACTGTAAATAGAATATTCTAAATTCAATTCTTTAAAGAAGAAATTCTATTAATGTGGGGAAATGATATCCATCAAAATGAATTTCATATGGACAAAGGTCTAGTAGCAACTATCCCCTATTAATGAAACCTCTTTTGAAAGAATCATGTGACATTCTCCTGTAAAACTTTTTTTTTATTATTCCGTACGATGAGCAAATCGTTTAGCTGGAGGTGCCAAGTCCACAGACTTTAGAACCACGAATGTTCACATATATTCGGAATCGTCTTTAAGTGATAGGTCCACATTTAAAAAGTCTCTCATACGAACAAAACTTATTTACTTTTTCGTAATCAAATTGTTGGAAGAAACCTTAGGTTATATGCATACAAGAAAATTGACTGGGGTTCAGGAAAATGACCCAAAAGAAGCAGGAAAAGATTGACAGGACGGTGCAAAGAAAAGTTCAATTTCATGACAGAATTCGAGCAAGAGTTGAAGTCAAGATTTAAGGCTATCAGATGGAAGCAAATCCCCCATTATGTATAAAAATTATACACATACATATATAATTATAGAGATAAATGTAAGAATACATAATACATACATGAATAATATGTGCCGCATACTCATATACATAAATAGATATAAGCGTGTATATATGACCACACCATACACATGTATGCATGCATATATATGTGTTTAGAGAAATCAAAATATACATGCATACATACATCGTCGCAACCCTGAACTCACACGCCCCTCTAGGGGGGTCTAGCATTCAGAGGTCCAAAGGCACACAAAAATATTAATTTATGCAAATAAATCCAAATAAAATTCCAATTTCTCACCTCTCAACTTTCATCCGGTGCGCAAGGGGTTCCTCCAGGTATGACAAGGTATCCATAGCGAGCATCCGAATTCAAAACAGAACAGAAAAATCGAAAGGGGGAGGAAAAAAGAAAAAAGGAGGGTCGCGCACACACCGTTAAATGTTCCGGCACATGGCAAATTTGCACGTTATGCTCCTGGGGAGGGGGTTGTCTTCAATTCAGATTAACTTTATAAACTATTTAATTATATTACAGTCAAATATCGCGATTTACACAAAAAACACAGTCGTCTAGCAAAATATAGGCAGATTCACTCGGCGTTGAACGTTGCCAACCGAGGGAGAACATCTATAAGAAAAGAAACAACAGAAGACTGCGGCAGAGCAGACGACTTTCCCAAAACCATCCGAGTCGAACGACGGTTTCGCGTTCTTCTGATCCCGCAATTTCGTTTGTTGCGAGAGCGAGCTCTCTTCTTCTTCCTCACGTGTGCCCGCGGCTCGTGACGTCACGGCGAGCGCGCGCGCATACCACGTCACGCGACCCCGGAACGTGTGCCTCTTTTTGTGAATCCCACAACACCCCTTCTCTCGCTCGCTCACGCCTGCGCGGAACGGTGAACGGGAGATGATTTTCTTTTTGCCACCTCAACTCCGCTCGCTCACTTGCTCCAGACGATCGCAGAGGGAGCAGACGACAGAGGTGTCATATGTGGGGGTGGAGGTCCGGGAGAAAATGGAAAACGTGCATTCGGTATTGCAAATGTACCGACGTATTCTTTCACCGGTAATTCGGTTAATGAAGATTTAAAACAACAGTTTTTACCGGTGACATTTTTTAAAATAAAAAATAATATAAAATTACATAATAGTACTGAACACATGTAATATTTTTCCATTTGTGTGTGTTTATTTCAAGGACAAAATACTGAACAATGATTAATGTATATATTTAAACATCGACAAAATATTCGGTAATAAATTTAATTAATTTATTTAACAATATATTTATAGAAATATTAATGAAAAATAAATATTAAAATTAAAGTAGAAGCATGCAAAGAATAATAAAAATATAATAGTAAATTTTCATAACTTATGATTTTTGAAAAATTGTGTTCATAAAAAGATTAACTTATCCAAAATGTTATCATCTAAGGAGCGTTTAAATTTGTCACGTTCATTCTCTGCGAATACAAGTAGCAAATTTCGTATAATACCAAGAAATAAACGCTACTTGATAAAAAAAAAATTGTATTAATATTTGTGTTGCAAATGAATGGTTGCTTCAACAAGAATGTCTACAAGCTGTTAATCTCTCGAGCTGTAATAAGCCAACGATACTCGAAATTCATGACGCTACAAAACATTTGTATGGACAATACGGTACGTTTTGGCTTGGTTTGGGACGTTGCGGTCTATCATTTTGATACACGAGGGCTAATGAAATTGGGATCTACTGCTTAAAGCCGATCCCGAACGGCTACAAACATCTAAGACAGTAATGAATTTTGAACACATGAACTCCGTTACAAAGAATAGCACAATAAGGTACGAATATCTTGACTAAAAACTTCGAATGTAGATGCTGCATACTTACTGATCTGCTTATACAGTGAAGAGCCAAAAAACTGGTATAGGCATGCGTATGCAAATAAAGAGATAAGGAACCAATCACTGAGGAATACGGCACTGAGGTCGGCAACGCCTATATAAGACAACAAGTGTCCGGCACAGTTGTTAGATAGGTTACTCCTGTTACAATGGCATATTATCAAAATTAAAGTGAGTCTGAACATGGTGTTATTGTCGGCGGACGAGAGATGGGATATAGCATTTCCGAGGTAGAGTTAAAATTTGGATTTTTCCATACAACCACTTCACGAATGTACCGTGAATGTCGGGAATCCGGTAAAATATTTTACATCGCTGTGGCCGGAAAAAGATCGTGCAAGAACAGAACGACTTAGGAGAATCATTAAACAAGACAGAATTGTAACCCTTCCTCAAATTGCTGCAGATTTCAACGCTTGGCCATCAAAAAGTGTCAGCGTGCGAACTATTCAACGAAACAACATCGATATGGACTTTCGGAGCCGAAAGCGCACTCTTGTACCCTTGATGACTTCAGGAAAAAGCTTTACGCCTCGCCTGGGCACGTCAACACCAACAATGGACTGTTCGTGACTGGAAACACTTTGCCTGGTCTGACGAGTCTCGTTTCAAATTGTATCTAGCGGATGGGAGTGTACGGGTATGGAGACAACCTCATGAATTCATGGACCTTGCATGTGAACAAGGGACTGTTGGAGCTGGTGGATGCTCTATGATGGAATGGGACGCTTGCAGTTGAAGTGATATGGGACCCCTGATACGTCTAGATACGACTCTAAGAGGTAGCATAAACGTAAGCTTTCTGTCTGATCACTATCACCCATTTATAGGCATTGCGCATTCTGATGGACTTGGGGAATTCCAGCAGAATAATACGACACCCCACATACCAAGAATTGTTACAGAGTGGCTCCAGAAGTATTCTTTTGACTTTAAACATTTCCGCTGGCACCCAAATCCTCAGACATGAATATTATTTAGTATATCTAGGATAACTTGCAACGCGCTGTTCTGGAGAGATCTTCCTCACCTCGTACTGTTAGAAATTTATGGTCAGCCCTGCAGGATTCATGGTGTCAATTACCTCCAGCACTATTTCAGACATTAGTCGAGTACATCCCGCTTCGTGATGCGGCACTTCTGAGTTTTCGCGGGGCCCCTACTTGATGTTAGGCAGGTGTACTAGTTTCTTTGGCTCTTTAGTGTAAGATATTTATTTAAAATTAAGTTAGCTTTTTTAAAAATGCTTCTAGGAATTTTTAAGGCGTTTTTGAAAGAAAAAAAAGATATTAGTGGCACGAATTTTATGAAGTATATGCATAGTTTATAGAAGATTATATACATTCGAACTTGGTTAATTTATAGTTCCACAAATTTGCCTTGAGTTTTTTATACAATGCAATGTTAAAACTGCTTGGTTAATTCAAGTTCGGTTTGAAAACACTACGGTCTCCAAAGCAAACGAGTGCATGTTTGGAGAAGTCTCAAATTTAAAAAAATATGTCCTTTTTACCCTAGAATTCACTCGTTTTTATTATTAAAAACTTTTTTATTTTTGTCCTAATCCATTTGCAATTAATGTCTGTAAGTTATACAAAGATCAGAGTAAACCGGAGAACGCTACCACAAAAGAAAAGAGGGGAAAAAAAGGTAATAAAACTTACCGCATTATAGTTTATTCTCCAGCATGTTCCCCACATATGCAAGTTATTGGTATTTTCTTTGGATTTCGGTAGAGCACTGGTTTTTGTTGATGCTAATTCTCTTGGTATAGGAAAATATGCACCAGGTCTAATAGACCACGTAGCTATATATATGACTAGTCCGTGGCTAAGGATAAATTAATTCTTACGCTGATCCATCTCAATCAGCAGCATGC
>CM063504.1:142342475-142352475 GCA_032207245.1 Pardosa pseudoannulata | reverse complement strand
GAGGCCCAAGTAACAATCAGGAATATGTTAAAACTTTTTACCTCCAGGCATTCAAAAGCAGTGTCCCGGGCAGGGCTCCAGGCAAGATGGACTTCGGTGCTGGAGCAAAGGTCATTTGCTGGACGTCGGTCATACGCTTGCGGACTCGGAAAATAGATTGCTGGCCCGGGCTCTTTGGCTTGTTCATGGGATCTCGATGTGCCCAACAACTCTTGAATCCCAACCTCGACCACTTTCCCAACTTTCTTTTCACAACTTTACACTTCGGTTCAACGCCGATTTTTTCTCTTTCCCAATCACTTGTTGATGAAATTTTTCCACATCTGCACTTCTTTCGGGTGTGCAGGTTGGCTCATTAAAATGGCCCATTGACATTATTACTTAGCCCCTGCCTCTATACCTCACGGCTGCATCCTGCCTCGGCTTGGCCGTTACACTTGTGCCAATCCTTGAGCTATAACTCCTCCGCAGGGGTCCTTACTAAAACTCGAAGTCAACAGCTGCACCTAAATTCTTCTTGAAAATTTAGTCCACAGCTGTGTATGGAAGTTCTAATCATCGTGGAAAAGTACATCGGTACAAGATTATTAAAAAAATTAAACGGAATAACTACTATTTTCAATATTTTCACATATGTGGGAAATGTTAATGGATTACAGTAATTTTTGCTCAAATTACAGCAAAATAAATCAAATGACATGGAAAAATATAATAAACAGATACAACAATACTATCATCTATATCGACTGTCAGGAATTCCATGTTTTTCACATTCTTTTGAATTTTACAGATCCTTTACAGCATCCGAGAAATAGCGACAAATGTCACGTTTTTACCGTTAAAAGTTCGGCAGTTTCGTGTGTGCAGGTTGGCTAGTTAAAATGGCCCCTTTGGGGAAAGTTAACATTATCTCGCTGCATTTCTGCCTCGATTTGACCGTTGCACTTGTGCCACTCCTTGAGCTATAACTACTCCGCAAGGGTCCCCACTAAAACTCGAGGTCAACAGCTGCACCTAAATTCTTCTTGGAAATTTAGTCCACAGCTGTGTATGCATGTTCTGACCATCGTGGGAAAGTACATCGGTATAAGATTATTAAAAAAATTAAACGGAATAACTACTATTTTCAATATTTTCACATGTGTGGAAATGTTAATGGATTACAGTAATTTTTGCTCAAATTACAGCAAAATAAATCAAATGCCACGGAAAAATATAATAAACAGATACAACAATACTATTATCTATATCGACTGTCACGAATTCCATGTTTTTCAGATTCTTTTGAATTTTACAAATCCTTTACAGCATCCGAGAAATAGCGACAAATATCACAAAATTGCCGAACTTTTAGCGGGAAAGTATCTCTATCTATTGTAAAAATTGCAAATTAAGTTTTATGCATTGGACGAACCGATTTCGGGCTTCACGGAATTGAAATACCGTTTTTTCTCTTGCCCGAACTCAGGTCGGGCATTCAAAAATTGGCACATTTGCGTTGCACTTGGCTAGTTCTTTTGGGTTCCTTAACTCAAAAATGTTAGCCGTAGAATGTTGATACTTTATATTTAGGATGACAGAGCCGTAGTAGCTTAGTCGGCAAAGGCAGCGTTCTCGTAAGTGAAAGTTTGCGGGATCGGGGCTGGAGCCGGGATCCACCGAGTTCGATAGAGGTGACTGGGGCACGTAAAATAGGTTCGTGGTCACAAAGTCCTCCAAGTTCTCACACGATACCTCTGGGGGTGGCAAGCCAAGCCTGGGAAGCTTCTGCTTGGTCCCTGCTTCTAAAATACGAGGACCCAGAGGAGGTAATGGTACTCGCGTCCGTAGCATACCTTAAGCTATACGTGCTCTTCGGGTGATGCTAAATGAGTAACAGGTTCCAAGCCTTGTAAAGGCGTTAGGATAATGTCTGTATCGCCTGCTGCGCTGGAAAAAATATTTAGGACGACTGTTGAAATAATTAGTAGTTCACCTATACTGAATTGTAATCTGCCGGTCTACAACAATACGAAAGAAAAATATCCACATATAATCGTATGCATTTGAAATAATGCTTTTATGCAGGTAGAACAACGTTTAAGCTCACTTAAAAAAGTAAAAGTCCATTAATTGTAGAAAATAATTTGATTTTTATTGTTTTATTATTTCCTTGGAGTAGAAGAAGCGTCGTAATTGCAAAAAATTTCAGTTTATTACGAAATATTGATGTAACGGATAATAACTTTGTTAATCACCTTCGTGGCAGTACCTCAGCTCCATTCAGACAACACCGTAAACTAAACTAACTTTGAACCATTAAGACAATGTACAAATGTTAATTCCTATGATGCACCACACAATCAAACTAACAAGATACGTATAATTTAGTAGACGCACATAGAAGCCATAGTGTGGAAAGTCTACAATAGACTTTACACAATATACACATTAAGTTGCTATACAGTATCGGCTACAAAAAACAAATACTTCCATCATGTATATTTGTGCGAGTACATATACATACACATATTTTTTTTTTTTTTGTAGTCCATGCCACATGTCAGCGTAAAAATACCAAGTATATATTGTGTAAAATCTGATGTGGACACATGACTTTCTTACGCATCTATTATATATACTTTTATGTTAATTGTATGGTGCATCCTCATATATATATATATATATATATATATATATATATATATATATGTATATGTATGTATATATATATACATATATATGTTTATATATATATATATATGTTTATATATATATATGCATATATATATATATATATATATATATATATATATATATATATATATATATATATATATATATATATATATATATATATATATATATATATATATATATATATATATATATATATATATATATAATATTTCAGGTTTAAAAAAGGGGTAGTTGGAAATTATTTGAGTTAAAAACGATTTTAAAAAGGGAACTCTTTTATAATAATAAAATAAATGAAAAAGACCTACGCTCGCGTAAGCTTTTTAGGATTGAGCAGGTGGAAACATTTTGAAACAATTTGATGAGCTTGCAAACAGAGTTTTCAGTGAGAGCGTGGACATGGAGCTGTCAACAACACTCTACGCGTGTCTTCGACGAAAAAGTGAAAATGACGCAAGTTTTACTTTAACGATGGTTTAATAAACTTATTATTATCAAGAAGACTGTTTTCTATTCGCCTTAACTCTGGATCACGACATGTCATATATATATATTTTACCGTTAAAATGTGAAATCCATTATTACATAGAATATCTAGGTATTTATTTCATGAGGATGGTTCCTGTCGTAAATCATGCCAAAGTAATTTAAAGTCGTCGGATCCATAGAAATTAAATTTCTATTCTTCGGAAAAGACAACATATCTCCAATTTGTGCCTTCGGTGAAATGTTTTCAGGCAAAGCCTAAGCGAGCATTTTTGTGATGCTTAGATAGGGGGGGGGTTCCTTTAAATTTTTTCAAGTGAACAATGGGAATTACTTAAAACATTTTTTACCGTTCGGCTTGTATCTGGTAATTGTAACTATTCTTGAATTTGACTATTTTTTGTCCACAAGCTAGCTTCCGGACGTGTCTTGATTGCCTTACAGTTAAGGATTTCGGTCTTCCTGTACACTTCTTACTGCCGTAATCTTCGGGATTTCTGAGAAAACTGTTCACTTCAGCCTTGAACCTTCCTATTTTTCTTGCAATATTAGAACCAGACATTCCAGCTTCATTTCAAGTTAATATGTGTATTTGTTCATAATTGGATAACTGCTTTTCCCCCTTGGAATTGTATTACACACACCAAATACAAATTGAATGCACGTAGCACGTTTGAATTTACCTAAACTTTCAAGGCGACCTGCTTTCTCAAATCTGGCATTATGTCAAATAAGACTAGATCCACGGGCTTTATAATTTTTCCCAAGTTGTTTTTCATTGGTTGTAAGAAATTAGTACAATTCATGTTCCCCCTCAGTTTTTCTAAACAAAGTTTGTGCGTATTATTACGATGTTGATCATGCAAATGAAAATAGAATTTGCGTTTTCAACAATTTTATTACTTTTTGACTGTTCTAAATTTTTCTATCGACTTTATAATTTTATCCAGCACTGTAGTTTTGCGAGCCTGAGGATGATATATCGCATTTTCTTTGCTTGCCACGGGCACTAGTTCACAATTGAACCCTTGTAGTTTCAATGGAGAAAAAGTGCGTAATCGCCATTGACTCCACCATCGTCTTCTGAACTTGGCAATATTTTGCAAAAAGGACATAAAATCCCATTGAAAACCATAAAGGATTCGTATCTATCCATTTCGAAAAGACTGAAAGCTGTTTTGAATACCAACGGTGTCTCCATATTTTGTTCAACCCCAGTATGTGTGTGTGTATATATATATATATATATATATATATATATATATATATATATATATATATATATATATACTAGCATATAACCCATCATATTTTTCATTTTCTAGAATTGTAAAGTATTCTATGAGGCAGGTAAAAAAATGATTTGTTTTTTACCTGAAAATTATCAGGTACACGCTTAATAATTTATCTTCATACTCCTCTAAAGTCTCTCGATACTGTGAATGCAGTTTAGAATCACATTGAATTCATTTAGAAAGCTAATTCAAAGTCTTCTTAGCTACACCGAAATTATCATTAAGTTCCTCAGTTTTTTTCCATAGTAATTAATAGAAGTAAAGGAATGAAACTATCACCCCGGTAGGCATGGGTCTGGATTGCATGGGCCGAGCCCTCTAATCCAGATATTTCTTTCAATAAACACAAAAATGAAGGCGAGCAGAAAAATTAACAGCTAAAAGGTGAAAGGACACATAAAAATAGACGAGAAGAAAGTTTAAGGACAGAAAACATGAAATGTTTATGTGGCCAGGGACTACCGTACAACAATACGTGAATTTAATAAAATAAAAACCCTAAAAGATTGAAAAAAATAGTAAAAATTTATTTTTAAAATAATAAAACAACTTTAGGAATAAGAATTTATTTTTTTTAAAGCAGAATATATTAAATTAATTAGATATTTCGAAAAATTTGGCAGCGTCGGGGACAGAACCGTTAACCCAAGATGTACGACAATCAAACGAGCAGACACTCTACTGAGCGTGCCATACCTACACATAGTGAAGGAACTAATAAGAGTATATGAGGATCACATACGTGATAGAATGGACAACAGAGGCTTTAATATTGACAGTGATTATTTGGTGGTATATATGAATGATATCCAAAACGATAAATTTAATCTCCTCCTCTTAACAAGGGAGAATAAGGCTTGAAATACCATTAAACGTTCAAAAAGTAGTGATGGGATGGATTTCAAACTCACTGTGAATTTTGCTAACCCTAAGTCATAAAAAATCCAATATGGATTCCGGTATCCATTCCAGGTACAACCGCTTCATAAATTGACGGACAGACAACTTAGGCTATTATATATATATATATATATATATATATGTATATATTGTAACGAATTCTTGTTACATTAAATTTCCAGATACAGACTTATCTACGACCGTGAGAAAAACCGGTATAACGTAGAACAATAGCAAACGTGCCTTTTGTGAACACTTGAACTGAGCTCATCTTTACCCAGTAAAAGGACGTTGTTTCGAGGAGAATAGGATGCTGAATAGAGGATTGTTAACACTGACGACCATCTCAATCATTCTGTCTTAGAAATTCAGTACGATGCTGGCGAAGTGTTTATAGTGTTAGTTTCAATGGCATCCCGAAGAAAGAGTCCCACACTATAGAAATCCTCTACATTGTAACGGAAGCAGCAATACTTTCCTACCTTGTTCTCTAAAGGTTTGTCCAGAGACATCGATTAATGATCTGCGAGATTACTCCCGATACTGCAAACTTCCCTTGGAACCGGGCTTGCACCTGTCCGGCTAATTCTACAAGCGGTTTCCTCACCACGTCATCAACCAGATGTCCAATCAGCTGAGATGGGACATTTGCGGTCAGACGACGATATAAAAAGACCGGAGTTCATGGCCCAGGGAGAATTTTTTTGACCGATCGAGTCTCCTGTGTTTGTAGATAATTCTTCATTCTCATCTGTCTTCATCATAACTTCAACATTGTGTTTCCAATAAAGATCTTTAGTCTGTACGTAGGCCTCCGCTATCCTTTGTCTAGCTCAATTAGAGCCGAAAACGCTACAATTTATATATACTAGACAACCCGACAGACGTTGTCCTGTTTTAATGCAGTAAATCCAAAAATTGTAAAATGTTTTTAAATAAATTATAAATTAGATCATTTTGATAGAAATGTAAAGACAAAAATTATTTTAAAAATACTTGAAGCAATCACGCGTAGAGTCATCACAAACGTAATTAGATTAAATTGAATATCTCACATCGCCCGTACTGGAATTCGGTCCTGGGACTTCTCGTACTTAAGTCCGTTGCGCTCACCACTTCGCCACAGATACGTTTGCAGCGAAGGGTTTCAAGAGGCATTATAATAATCTCAATAAGCGCGCAATTCTGGATTTTTAAACATTTTCTATCGGATCAAATTGTGAACATAAACCATTCTCGAATCAACTTAATTACATACACAAAATTTCATCAAAATCAGTCCAGCCGTTTAGGAGGAGTTCTATTACAAGCACACGGACAGAAGAATTTTATATATAAAGATATATATCTAATATAGGATTGGTTTGGTTTGGTTTGGAGCGCTACGGTCTACTGTTTTGCACACGAGGGCTAATGAGACCGGGACCTACAGTTTAAAGCCGATTCCGAACGGCTACAAACATCCATGCCAGCAGCGGGACTCGAACCCGCGAACTCCGTTCCGAAGAGCAGCGCTCTACCTTTCGGCCATCGTTCGGCATCTAATATAGGAAGGGAATAATGTTGTAATATGGGAATAGTGTAATATAGGAATAAGCTCAAAGAATACAAAAAGTAATAAGGGAAAAACCCTACAAAGACCATAAGTGTGGGAAACAAACAAGACTTCCAGCAAACATACCGATGTGAACCACCTGTGGGACATGAAGACGCAATTTTAATACCCATTTGACGTTACAGAAGTCGTAAAATCAAACGGGTAAATCCCCCGTGACAATATAGTCACATAACTTGCGGGAGTTATTTTCCAAGCCAGCCACCTGCACCCCACAAGATAGCGTCTCCCGCTATCTGTTCGGCTAGACTAAAAACAAAAAGGAAAAGTGCAAGGACCAATGAAGAGGTCCAAGAACGCCCTCGCAAATTCTAAATGGTCAGTCACAAAAACACCCCCCAAAACCCCATAGTGTAAGATTTTATATTTTCGATAGAGAGTTCATATTCTCTATTCAGCCGCTAATTAGAATAGTTCATATTCTGTATCCAGAAGTCAGTTAGAAGAGGATACATTCTCTCCCCAGCCGTCAGTCGGCTCGTTCGTTGGTAGGTTCTCCGTGAGTTAAACTAGTCGTCCAGCCGTGAGTTAAACTAGTCGTGTCAATCAGACTAGTCATGTCAGTAGCTCTTATATCAGGCTTTGCGACGCGACAGAGCTTCATGATGCATACTCATATCTTGGATAAATAAAGAAGCAAATGGACGAACACTCGTATCCTGATTGCTTAAGACGGCCAATTCAGACATGACATATATCATAGAATCTTTTTCTTTTTGGTGTATGAAGATTATTGCAAATGTAGCTTTTGCACGGAGAACTGAAAACAAAGTGAGAAGTAATAGTTTAATAAAAATATACAAAGTCTATTTATAATATACACATGGAATATAATTTTTTCAAAATTCATTGTGGAAGTTGTCCTTGCAGGCTGGCATCAAGTTGAGCCTCAGAGCGTCGTCTTCTTTCCCTAGCGTCCCAGACCTACGCTGCTTCGCATGTTGACTTTCGCTTGGAGCCAGCTCCTCGATGAAAGTCAGCTGAAATAATAATGATGATGATGATAATAATCATAATGATTACAATATATATATATATATATATATATATATATATATATATATAATATATATATATATATATATATATATATATATATATATAATCCTTTTAGTGCCGTCACAAAGTATTATACGGTAGGATCCCAGTTCCGGGGGCCATGTTTTTGGCTCTATTTTTGTACAATTGATCGCCAAATTTTCGCCAAGTGATGTTTTTACAATTTGTGCTTCGTTTTGTATTAAATTTATACCCAATTTCAAAGCATATTTTGAACAAAAAAAGGTTTGAAATTTTGTTAAGATAAATACTAATTAAAAAAAATAGAAAATAAAAAATAGAGCAAGGTTTGCCAGAAAACTGGGTTCTAGAATTTGGCGACATCGCCCACGCTTGGCGTGCCCACTGCACTTGGTTCGGCGGGCCCCCTGAACTGGGATTTAGCCGTATTATACTTGTGCGAAGAAAGTAGGACAATTTTTTCGAATTTGTGCAGGTTTGCGTAGCTCATAAAATAATTCTGTTAAATGTAAGAATATAAAACAAGAAAAATGCATATTAAAAATTAAACCCTTTATACGGTTTTATAAATATATTTTGAGATAGAGTTCTCTCGCTAAGGTAATAGGAAGGAATCATCATATATGCAACGATATATCACCGTTCTTTTGCATGTGTTGCGAACGACGATATATCGCATCGTCATTCGACACTAAAAGGGTTAAAATATTTATTTAAGAAATAAAGAAAGGTAAAAACATATAATAAAGAAAATTACACTCACTTTTGTGGTTATCTGATCCTAACATGTTTAAACTTTAAAAGAATCCACTAGCGTTAAAATAGGCTACTGTAATAATTATTAAAAATTGAATAATAAAACTAATTGAAATAATACTACTGGCATAATAAATCTAAAATAAAAATAGTAGTATAAAGACAATTACCCTAGGCGAGGCTTTTTGGCATTTCCTTAAAAATTCTAAAGCTTGGAGTTGATGAGAGTTCAGGCGTGTCTGAAAAAGAGATACGTAAACACATTACATTTAAGAATTATAAAAAGAACAATCTCTGAACATATTAAACCGCAATTGGGGTCCCAAGAATTATAAAAAGAACAATCTCTGAATATATTAAACCCAAATTGGGGTACCAATTCTCAAACGGTATTAGCTAACACACTATCCTTGTCATTACTTATTACATTGTTATTTGACCACTAGTTCACTATTAATTTTAAAATTTAAGATTCTGCTTTTAGTTTTCCGTATTTCTTCGACTTCATATCAGGGCTCCCACTCTTTTTCCAGAACAAAAATTAAGGACTTTTTAAGGACTTTCCCAGGACTAAAGTAACTTTTTATAAGGACCTACTTGAAATACATGACATAACGGTATAAACCCTATTTCCTGAGGAATTTTAATGATTATGAACCAGACAAGGCATGTTCAATAAATGCCCTACAATATTTCAGAATTAAGTTTTTAAAAATGACTAAAAATTAATGCAAGATAAATCTGTTTGACAAAAACTAATTTTGAAAAAAGTTTTTAGTGATCAAACTAAAAATAAGTAGTGAATAAAATACAATATTATAAACAGTACTTTCTCAGGTTTAAAAATGACTCTGATATATATATATATATATATATATATATATATATATATATATATATATATATATATATATCTGTAATATACGGACTTCTCGATTTATATATGGCCATAAAAATGATATTTATATACAGACCTTTATAAGATATATATATATACACACGCACACACACACATACATACATATATATATATATATTCTATATACATACACGTAACACCTGGTCATACATCTGTGGGAAAATATCTAGAAAATATAATATATACACACGACACACACACATACATACATACATACATAAATATATCAGCCAGGGCCATACATTATAATTGGTCATACATATATATAAACTGTAGCCCCATAGTCAATTTATATAGGGGTTATATATACATATATATACAAAATATACG
>CM063504.1:142292475-142337475 GCA_032207245.1 Pardosa pseudoannulata | reverse complement strand
TGTAAGCGTATTAAATTCTCGTTTCACAAACTCGTTTTTCTTGAGGCAATAAATTATGTTTTTGATCTTTATTGGTTCGGAGGTTGAAGTAGTGCTTTTCTTCACTGCTAGGTACTCCGTAAAAACCAATTACCTTGACCTTGAAAAAGAATCCTGATATCCTGAAAGTAGAACGGTACTGCATCTGATTTTTGAATAGTCACCAATTAAATTTTTGACTATTCATTACATTGGTAACTATTCATTAAATTTTTGAATAGTCACTAATTTCGTAAAAAAAGTTGTCTAGTTACTGGATATATTTACTTTTAATTATTTTTTTAAACTTTTAATTTTTATTTATTTATTTATTTATTTTTTTTTTTTTGCATAAAACAGTCGCCAAAGCTGCCTAGCGCCAAATATAGTAGCAAATAGTAATATTTTTAGTAGCAAGTAACAACCTTGCATTTGGTACAGGTAGAGCCTTGATAATGTTTGGATTTGTTGAAGAACAAGAAGTGAGATGTACTTTTATATCCTAGACGAAACCCAATTCAAGTGTGAACAATTTTTTGAACTTACCTAGAAGTTTATTAAGTTCTCGTAATGTGCTGGTTTCTATATTATTTGTGCTGCAGATAGAATTTGATAGATTAAACTAAGCTATTAACTTTCGCGGGCTGATCCATTTCCTTTTTGCCAAGTTTGTACTACCTTGCTTGACTACTAATAACGGTAATTCAAGAGTTGAGTGAAACCCAACCCCAACATTTGTTACACCAAGGATATCAATTTCACGCTTTATGTAGTTCTGGACTAATGTCTGCATCTACAAGTGGAAAACGCTTCTTGAAATTTTAAAGCTGCAGGGATTTAGATGAAAAGTGACCAGGATCCATTTCGAAACATTCGTTCACCCTCCACACAGCACAGCACTTTTATTGGAAGTGAAGCCAATTCAACACGTCTGATATTGAATAAAGAGTATTGCTTGAGCAATACGCTCTAATGCATGTTGTCATGTCGTGAAAACATTGCATGTTGTCTTCACTTCATAGTCTTTTACCATAACTCTATTTTTGAATTTAGACCGATATACCCTGACAAGATGTCCAACTCTTTGGCAAAAATGACAAGTTGTATTCTTGTATTTAGAGTCTCTCAATTGATGATTAGCATCCCCAGATCAAAAACTTGTTATTCGGTTAAAGAATAACCATGGTACCACTCCTCCGTTGACTATGTTAAGAAATGTTTCCCGGTTTTCTGCTTTATTCATGAGGTATTTTTAGTTTGAATTTTATGAACACTAGAAATTGGAGTTGTTAAGTTCACTGTATCTTACATCGCCATAGATATGGCAATTTCCGTTGATCATGTAAGAGTCAATTGAATCTCCAAAAGCAATTTCAGTTGAACTGCTTCACCCTGAATCTAGCACTTGTTGCGTTTTTGAAGCATTTCATCGATGGCAGCTTCACAGTTGCAGTATTTCGCTATCAGTCGCGATTTTGAGAATGTATTTGGATACCGACTCACCAGCATGCCGTGCTCGCCTGTTAAATTTGTACCGCTTCACTATCTCAGAGGGTGAAGGGTCAAATATGATTTCTTCGAGTATCTAATAACTGTTCTACAGTTATTAGAAATACCACTTGCAGGAGTTTTTAATAAGCAAAATTTGTTTCACTTTGTCATACATCATAAACCATATTTAAAAAATGTTTTAGTAAACTATTTTGTTACTGATTATGGCAACTTGCCCTAATATCTATACAAAACTGGAAGACATAATACCCCATTCTGTAGGTGTGGTTATTCTCATAATTAAGCCTAGACTGAATTTATATTTATTAAATTACATATATAAAGGAAATCCTGAAGGAATTTCTGTTTCTAAGTAAGAAAACATTTTCTGAAACTCATACAAAATTTTCTAATTTCTCTCAATTTAATAAAAACTGTATTAAAGTTAATTTCCATTCAAAATGAGCCGGATGATCTGAATTTTAATATTGTGATTTATCGTTTACCAAATATCAATATATTAATATATTCTAATAATATATATTTTTTATATATATATATATATATATATATATACATATATAAGTATACACACACATATATACATATACATATATATATATAAATATATATATAAATATAAATATATATTTTTTATATATATATATATATATATATATATATATAATAAATATATATATATATATATATATATATATATACACATATCACTTTATTATAGAGTTGCAAATATAAGTGTTTTTGTATAAAATAAACACATATCAATGTGTGTAGGTTATCTAAAAACAAAAAAATTCAATTTTTAAATCGTACATAAATTTAAATTTTAACATATTGCTTTAAAAAAGAAAATCACATATACTATTACTGTTCTTCGGTAGAAAAAAAAGATTTGTGGACGCGTGAAAAAAGAAAACAGGGTGAGAACAGATATAAACATTCTGATTATATTCAAAATTCATTTATATATATTTATTTGAAAAAGATAGTTTTAAAAAACTTTCTTTTAATTTTTCAGAAACAGTTTTTCTGAAAATATTTAAAATTCTCGAGGGAAAAAAAAATTTGTTTTTATAATTTTCGGAACAGACTACACAAATTTTCGGAAAAAAATTTTCGGATCAGAAGTACTAAATTTATGTTTCGTTCGCTGGAATCACATTCTGCATGCATCAGCGGCAACACTTTTTCTAATTTCTCTCATATTTTTTAATATAGTTCGAATAATAGTTCCATTCAAATTTAATGATTTTGCAATGGATGAATCATTTTTTCCCTTTTTATACGATCTAAAATTCCAACTTTTTCTTCGAAGAAATAAATTTTTGTTTCTTGATCTTGTTAGACAATATCTAAATTTAAAACAGATTAGATTAGTATAGACGTTACAACTTAATTTTTTTACATATTCAAATAAAAATTATTATGCCTTTATAAACTTTCAAAAGAAGGTTTTTTTAACCATGTATTTCGCTATTTACTTAAAATAAATCAAGGAAGAACTTTAACTTTATTTACAAAGAACAAACACATACTTTCAAAAAGAAAATCAGAGATTTCTGTAGCAATAAGTTGGGAATTCCCCTTAATGAATGAAAATGATATTCAATTTTATATCGTATTATATCAAAACCATGTAACATATAATACAAGTTTTGCACCGTGTAATATCGAAACCGTATTATACGAAGGACGCCTAAACAATGTCTTCACGTGGCGCCATCTATTGTAGAATCTTACAATTTCAACAACGCTACTAATTAATTTTGCACAAATTCAATAGATTTCAGTATATACTTGGTTATGTGTTTCCAGGAAATTGGAAATCATAATATTATTTGCAATATAGATTAAGAGTTTGAATTCTTTAGTACTTAGGATTAAAAAATGTTAGGAGTTAAAAAATGGAGTCTACTGATACTGAAATTAAATACTGACATGAGTTTGGAGGTCAATTCCTACGTTTCCGTAGTAATTAGTTTACAATTTCGAAACAAATTTGCACGTCAAATTTATGATGTGCAAGATATGCGAGATGAAGGTTTTTGGCATCTTTTACCTGTTGAGAACAAAGTGCGCGTTATATACACGAGTATATAAGGTAGTAGAAGCTATCGGATAAAACTGTACTGTTGCAGTGCTCAATAAACCGTCTACGTGGGTTTTTTTTTTTTAATTAAAACCCGAGAAACATTGGATATTTACAACTTGCTTTAATGTAATTTGGAAGTAGCAAAGTTACGAACCTGTACTAAATGTACCTGTAATTTAAAACGAGCCTGTACCTGCAAGAATAATTCTGTACTAAAAATGGACCATGATTATAAATCATCTTACCTGAAGACGACCACCTCGTTCATCTCGTCGCTCTCCAGTGGTTTCTGGCAGAAAGAACATATTTCGTCGTGGCACGTGAACACGTGGTTGGCCGACTTGCACAAGTAATGCAGCTGGAAGTACAAGTCGTCGTTCAATAGTTTAGTCGTCGTCGATAACAAAGTCTGGAACGAGATTTTTTAATCAGAAATAAGTAAAACCAGAGCTACCATTATTAGTGTTACAAATTGTAAAGGCACAAATTTCTGAAAAAGTCCTCTTTTATAATTTTAGTTGTCATATACAGCGGCTCGGAATTGAAAACAACATGTTTGGTGAAATTTTCTCCACCTGACGACTAAATTCTTAAGCCAAAGAATATTTTAATATGTGGTTAAAGTAGTAGTTTCTAGAATGTACTCTATATATCTGAAATACTATAAGAAAGGGCCTAGTGGTCTGCAGGGTAGAACGCTGATGCGCCGGGTTCGAACTTTCAAAATATCTCCCTGCATACTCCCAAAATGTGCAGGATAGACTTATGGGTGCGGATAACCTCTAGATGAGCGATGGCAGGGAGTAAATTATGGACTCGGGAGTAAGTATTCCTCCTCTTATGGGCGATAAAAATGGAAGATTACTTCCAGCTCGTCATCCCAAAAAACCGCCAGGGATAGGGACCCATAGTTGTCATAAATTGTCGAAATAAAAGGAGGGAAGGGACGGGATCGCTCAGACAAATCAGTACAGATCGAAAAAAACTCAACGTGCTTGGTTAGTCATTTTTTATTAGGAAAATTTAGCGATATTTGGCGACAAACTTGGCAGAGTTGGGTCACAAAATCCTTGTGACGAAGAAACTTTGGGAAGGCTGAAGGACAAGTATTCTCGCCTCTCAGTCGAGTTAGTGGAGATCGATCAGCGATAGAATATGGATCGCGCTGCGAGACAATACAGATCTTGCCGTTAGGTAAAGTAAATCCAATCGCGATTGATAACATGGAGGTCATCGCCTATTTAGCGTACCATATTTAACTGATATTTATGGCCAATAAGTCGTTTATATTTCTATTTATTTAATCCTTGGAATCCAAATATTCTATAATTTACGGAACTGTTGAGACAATGCTTAAAGTTAGTTTACTGATTACTACGTGTGATAATCGAAAGCAGTGATATTCAACTTGCTAAGAGAGTTGAGATCACGCCGTAGGGTAAAAAAATCGTTTTTTTTTTATTAAATTTGTTTTTATTTTACCAAGAATATATTAAAAAGAAAATAAATTTTCTACAAAAAGAACTAAAATAATCCGAAATCAAACCAAATATATATACACACATATACATATGCAAATATGTATGTTTTTATACTCAATTTTAAAGAAACAAGAGTAGAAAACTTACTTTTTCATAGTTGTATGTTTCGAACATTCCCATTATCAGCTCTCTTATTTCGCCAAATTTCCCAGTATTATAAGCGGGATCCTATAAGAGAAATCGATTGTCTCAAAAAAGTTTATGTACAAAGGTCAAAGAGTGATTGAAAAAAAATGAAACAAAGGCAGAGTGTACAAACCTGAACAACGCGCTGTAAAATGGCCGGTAATGAAATGTAGCCCATCATGTTATTCAGCAAATGCCGAGTCAGTTCTTTGAAAGCTAGAAGAGAAAATAACAGACTTTTAATACACTATCAATCTATAATTTATTGGGTGCTATCGGTTCTGATTCGAAACGATCACTCATAATAATCAACAAACTTTATTTAAAAAGCTCTTAATTTCTTACAACAGTACCAAAAATTAAGAACAGTCAGATTTCAAATCAACATATAATTACATTCCGTTTATAGCCTATAAATAGCAGTCAAATTTGCTATGCTACCGAGGCCGAAACTTCCATGTTAATAGCAATGGGGCATCAGAAGCAGGATTCGCACTCTACTGCTGATTAACATCTAGTGACTCGATAAGACGACAAGCCAGTATAATGGCAAGAAAAATTGTCAACAAACGATAACGACAGTGCTTTCGCACTGAGCTGGAAAAGTTTTCCCCAGGATGGACAACCTTTTGCATAGCATGTGTCAAATGTTTTTGCGGACTAGTTCAGATGCGCCATATAACTAAAGCACCTTTTCTAACTGCTTACTTTCAACTGTTAGGTTAGGTTTGGTTTGGAGCACTACGGTCTACTGTTTTGCTCACGAGGGCTAATGACACCAGGACCTACTCTTTAAAGTCCATTCCGAACGTCTACGAAATTTATGCCCGTAGCGGGACTCGAATCCGTGAACACTGGTGCCAAAGAGTAGCGCCCTATCATTAGACCTATTGGGTTAGGATAATAAGAAGGATCATACCCTTTAATAATACCTTCAATACCTTTCACGAAGAATAACTAAATTGTGCAATTAAATTAAATAATTCATGCTAGTTCAAACCACGCATTTTATTGGAGTATCCATTTACAATAATCAGAACTGATCTCTTAGACGAGTTTTGTAGTAATGTTGCAGCAAAACATATAAAAAAAAGTCTGACGTGGACACTACATGGCTTTCTTGTTTGCCTATTATACACACACACATATGATATAATACTTAAGCATCGTACGTACCGTTCAAATACTTGCCATCTACTCTTCCTCTCAGCTGCCTTTGAGGTGCCATCATGGCTTCGAGAAGGGGAAACCACAGCAACTGAAAGGAAAAAATATTAAAGGGCTCTCAAGGGTTTTTAACAGATCTTTAATAGCACCAAAATTTGGTAGGAGGTGAAAGCTTTTCTAGAAAAAATTGGAAACGGTTTCACATCTTATCCGGGTTTAACACTACCTGGATTGTACTTTTAGTTTTGTTGCACGAAAAGCATAATGTGATTTAAATAGGATTACAATATACAAAAAAAAGTGCATTTTTTTGTTAGCCGAGGATATATAGCTTAATATTGCCAAATATAGCATAGATGTTACAATTTATCTGAAATTCAAATACCAGTAAAAGGTGTTTTTAAAGACCACGTAACATTAATAATTATGTATACTTAAGACCGATGGCTGAGCACAAAGTGGTATGCAAATTTTTAAAATTAAAACAGAACAAAATGCATCACCAGTTGGTATTGTCGTAGAGCACTGTTCGTTGGTAAAAGAGTTTGTGGGGTCGAATCGCACTTCGTTATGGATGTTCATAACCGTTAGGAATCGGTTTGAAACAGCAGACCCTGATCTCATAGGCCTTCATGAAAAAAAGAAAAGAAAACGGACGTAGTGCTCAAAACCAAAAACGAAAATCAAACCTGCCGTTAGAAGCGGAATTGTTATGTAGCCTCCACATTATGGCCAATTGTTCACCACTTCCTGATGGTTATCTTGAACGATGGTTCACGGGTTACATCCACACGCTGGGCCACTAAATGAGCCGAGCGTGTGGATTCGTCCATTCGTCCATCTACTGCGCACTTTAGTTGCGCATGTGGCAGTCTTTGATCTTTGGAGAAAAATCGCCTCCGAAGCTATCGTCCGCCAAGGCTATTTTATCGTCTGCCACTATTGACCACGATAAGCCATACCCCCTCCAGACGGTGGTAATGGCTTGCAATGGACCATAGTGTGAAGGGACCTTTACATATCTTTGACGATTACGAGACTTTCGATGAGAAAACGATTTGAAGGAGAACGAGCCCTTGAAAGTTTTCCTCAGAAAGCTTTCATATGGCGTTTGAGTGCGCATTGTTGAGCACAGAATGAAGCTTTGACTCGCTCAGAGGAAACCCTTGTTCGCAGACCTACGTGGTTCCAAAAAGTCATATTCTTAATTTTGCTTTAGTCGGTGGCAAAAAACGTGTAAAATTTTGGAACGCCAACATCAACAAACTTTTTTTTTAACAATAACTTCGCATTAGAGTTGGATCAGTTCCATTTGAAGGGTATTACCCACTTTTTTAACCCCTTCAAGGTTCATTTTATTTCATGATTATGGGTCCATAAAATGTCAATTTTTATGCTTATTTTCATACATACATAGCTTTTTTAAACGCAATAGCATCAGTCGCATACAAAATTTAATAAATATTAATGTAAAAAATAATTTTAAATAAATGAGTAATTTACCCGTATAGTTGGCGTTCTGTACGTCAGAAATCGTTAGACTTTGGAATCAATTCACACGTTCTTTAGACGTTGGAGTCAATTATAAATATAAAGCTTAGAATACCTAACTTTTATTTTGAATTGAATTTTATTTATATCCTTTTCATTTACATAAATTTTTATGAAATTTTTTAATTAAAATATGATTGTGTATGATACAATCAGAAACACGGTACTGCACAGAGTCCAACATCGCAATATGGACAGTAGAACTTTGTTTCTCTCCTTACCTTCTTCCCTCTGCTGTCTCTCTTTGAGCAGCAAATAATCTAGTAGCCAGAAAAGTAAACAAAAGCATTCGAAACCATAAAAAGCACATGTGAGATAATTCGGGAAAGACTGATTGAACAGTGTAAAATTTCACAGTGCCCGAGCTACACTCGGGATGAGCCAGGATGATACATTTCGCCTGCCCGAGTTCAGCTCGGGAAAAACCGGGAAGGGGTTAATGTCGGCTGAAAACGGTTAAGTAAACAGCGAACATTTACTCTCGTGATTGTTCCATCGGGAGAAAGCAAGGTTCCTGGCAAAACTTGTTTGATAAATTCACCTACTTTCCCTGACCAAAGGACACGCAATATCAGGTGTAATGAAATTTAATTGCCTCTGAAACCAGTCCACATGTATGGAAGGCTTCAGTGCCTTCTGGAGTGGTACCGCTCCCGTTGGGAATCTATGTTGTAGTGTATAAAATAAAAGTTAAAAACATTAACAATTTAGAACGGTAAAAATCTATCTTCAATTAAAATAATTGTTAGAAATATTTTGTATGGAAAAAATGGATACTTTAACTATCATTATTATTTCTAACTATATTTCCAGCGTATACTTACAATAACAACTAAGTTTTATTCTTAGAAGTAACCTATGAACAAAAACGATTAAAATGAACGTGTAGTGACATCTATTTGTCATTTTAAACGCCACGTTTGTAACTACTACAACTTCTACTACTACTATCTCTGCCGGGTATTTCCCGTCGTATGTAGTGTGCTAGAGAAGATCGCTTTGTTGTTTGGTTTAAACTCTATTAAATGTTTATTTTTCTAAATCTTGAAGATTATTTAGAGTTTCCATTTTATTACAACGTCTCGCATACTCCAAAAACGGAAAAGCACAGGGTGAATTTCCAATAATGCCCCTTTTATTATAATTAATAACTGATAATTACTAAAATTATCCAGATTTTATCTTCAAATTATAAACACTTTTACGCAATCATATTGCTAATAACATATTACATTTTCAAGCACTGATATTGTGCATAGCTGGGCTTTAGCACGGTTCCGAACAGGAACAGAACCGAAAAAAAACAACAACAAAAAACAACCCATTATTTTAGTAGGAACAAAAACTGGAAATGAACCGAAAACAATTATTGGTTTATTTCGGTTTCGATATATCCTCAGTCATTTTGTTACTGTAACCAACTTATCAATATTTTCTAATTGAACGTCAACCATATACGAGGGTTACTCTGAAATTTTTGAGATACGCGCAGACTAGAATTTACAAAATAAAAATAACGGTTTAAGTTTAAAATATAAAGTATTTTAACACAACAGACAATTTTTACTGACTTACTTTAACTTGCTTAGCGTAGAATAAATTTTAAACAGAAGAGAAAAGGGAGTTGACGCATGAACATTTTCATGCTATGATTTTCTACAATTTTAAAGCAGAATTAAATCAAGAATAATGCTTTCAACGGTTGCAATTGACATTTAGTGATGAATCTCCAGCTCGTGCAACTGTTATCAGATGGTTTAAAGAATTTAGCAGAGATCGCAGTTTTCTTCAGGATAAAGAACACACAGAAAGGCAGCCGTCGGCAGTAATCACGGATAATGTGTCTGCCATACGAAAACTGTTAATGGATGATAATTGCTCTACCTATCAGATTATGCAGAAGGAACTTAACATTGGCTCCGCAGCCATACACAAAATTATTAATGAAGAATTACATATGAAAAAAGTAGTTTGCCGTTGGGTTCCCTCTACTCTAACTGAGCATCATTAAGAGGAGCTTGTTGGTTTTCAGCTTTTTTAGGATCAGTAAAGAAACTCTTAAATTGCTAAATGATGGTGGCCACCGCATCATTTCTACAATTGTAACGTGTGATGAAACGTACATACCATTTTTTTGACTTTCCAACACGTCAAGAAAGCAAAGTATGGGTCTTTGAAGATGATCCCAAGCCGACAATGGTGAAAAGACAACGTGCACTGAAAAAAGTAATTTATGCCGTTTTCTTTAGAAATACGGGATTGGTCAAAGCCATCAAGTTGGAAGAAGACAGTAACAGCAAACTGGTATATCACTAAATGTCTTCCACAAATTCTACAAAAAGTGAATGTTAGGGGACTAATGCTTCCCCATGACAATGCATTTCACATACAGCCGGATTAACAGTTGAGTTCCTTAAACAAAAACAAATTAAAATAATAGAACATCCACCGTATTCACCTGATCTAGCTATGTGTGACTTTTGGTTATTCTTTAATTTGAAAAAGAACGTGTACGTTGTTTTCATTAAGAAGAAGCGATTAATGTGGTTATTAATGCATTTTTCATCTATCCCAAGAAATGAATGGCTTGAGGCATTTAATTTGTGGAAAATTCATCTACAAAAGTGCATCGATGCTGGAGGAGACTACTTTGAACACACCTAAATTTTTGTAAGTATAACTTTAAAAACCTAGTTGTATCTCAAAAATTTCAGAGTGACCCTCGTAATTATCTTCATGACATGTACATTGTTTCTCGGTTACCGGTTTTGATGGTCATTAGTACTTTTCTGTTTCATTTTCGCATGAAACTACTTGTAGAGGACAGATTTAATATCAGTTGAATTTTCAGCTGTTAAATGCGATTTTGATAATGTTTAATAACAATGCTCGCCGTTCTCTGCTCACCACTCGTATCATACATGCTGGTTAATTGTATCAATTCATATGGTGTGCCAATTAAAAAAGGAATAAAATCCTCTAAATTTTGATAGAATTACATTTTTTTTGTTTATGATAGAATTATATTTTTAGGAAATAAGAATATACATAAAATGAAATCATTCATTCGGAACGAAACTTAACCAGTATAAATCTATTTTTTAGTTGACTCGGAACGAAAAAAATAATACGATTCGAAGCCCTGGGCTTTAGACAGCTGTGTCATAAAATGAAGAGTATCGTGTTAAAATCGGCGTTGGAAAATGAGGACGGTCATGCTGAGTTCCATTTTACGATTTGAGATAATGTGTCAGGATCAATAGACACACCCATACCGATTATTATTATACGTGTGGAAATTTATACACTCAATATTTATGTGACCTAAAATGCGTTTTATTTAATCTTACTTAACGTAAGTATTATTTACCACGCTGTCTGCCAACTACGAGATAACTCGTAGATTGCGTTCTTTTCTAGGCAGCCAACTGCGAGTTATCTCGTACTGTGTTTACTTGCTATTTTTGTGCAGCTATGAATAAATTCGTAATATATCAGTGCTAATATCGATACATGGCTTCTGGAAAAAGAACAAAAAATCAATGCTCTTGGAAAATAAACAATTCAGGATTGTTGGATTTCTGTCCACAAATTAGAGTTTTTAATAATATGTGATACAATCAAATTGTCGTTTTAGGCCAGATTTCTGAAAATTGCCGTGGCATTCAACGTGTTAACTTAAGTGGTGTCTGAATCTATCATACTAAATTTCTCTACTCATTGTTAATCTATGTAATTTAAGCGAGAAGTAAAATTCTGCTCGGCTCACTTCTTTAACAAAAATTATACCATGAAGTAGAACAGCAAATTCTCTACAGTGCTATATTTTTCCATTTATAAAAAAACAGAGAAAAATATATTTAATTTAAAATTATTTGCGAAAAATATGCCGAGAATTCCGGTTCCAAAAGCACGGCCATCGGAAACAGGCAAAAAGAACGAAGACCCATATGTGACGTAATGTGACTAGATTAATGTATTTGAAACACGTGACTTTTACGAAATGCAAGATTTTATTTTATTCATAAAATATTTATTTATATATATTTTTACAAGCAAACTGCCTTTAAGAATTCAACTTTTTATACAAAATTAAAACTTTACTAAACGTTTGGCGATTCGATTAAGTAAATAGTGATCACTTGCGAAAACATTATCAAAGTTCCACGTAGACTCTTGTTCCGCGAAACCCACTTTAGAGTACAATGGTCAAATTTTACAAAATGGACTTAAAATCTGACTCCAAACGTCTAAGACTTTTAGACGTCTGGAGCGGGATTTAAATCCCCGAAACGTATCAAATGGCAATACCTTACTTATTCAGCTATTGTTCGGCTTAAGTAAACATCACAGGACTATTTTGTAACAAAAGCATTTAATTACCTCTCTTTCATTCTGGTCCATCTTGTTAGAATTCCTTTGGCACAACTGAATAATAACGAGAATGCGTGTCTGGATTTCGTTCCAAGAGGGGAGGAAATCCAGATTCAGTTCGTTGGCCCCTTTATAGATTTCTTCTAGAACATCTTGAATCTTTACTTGAAGGCCCTACGGAACGCATATACAGTTTATATTTGTATGACATTATTTACATTTATCTATTTTTACGTGAAAAATATATGATGTTCTCAAATATACTGAAAATAAGATATAGTTAGACACAATAAAGCAATTACCTCCAGCATTATACTGAAAGCTCCAGGAATGTCGCCAGCTCTTTCGAGGAGGAATGCAGTTGCTTCCATTGCACCATACTTTCGGCAAATCTGAGACAGAAAACAGAACATTTCCAAATTAATTCAAATTTCTAAGCCAAAAACACGAAATTACAAGACACTAACTCTCATTTCTGGATTTGATTTCTGCATTTCGTCTACAATAACTAATTATAAGAACATCTGTATATAATTTATGTAATCTGTAAAACTACCCATCTTTTAGAAGTCACACACACATATATACATAAAGTAATGGGTATTTTTTACCTATACGAAGGTCTAGGCAACTTAGGCACGTGCTTAGGGCCCGTAATTTTTGGGGCCCGAAAATTAAGTTTTTAATTTTAATTTTTATTTAACAGAAAAACGTGGTATTTTTAATTATTGCTGAAACGTATCCAAATTATGCCGAATCGTTGATTGATAAAGTCGACAAGTGTGGACGAGCATTCTCGTGCTTATGCATTAGTGTCGATGTGTGTAAATACGATCTAGCCTCGCGCTTATCAAGCCTTTATTCTGCATGTCAGTAAAGGCTTCCGCTTGCATCCATGTGGCCATTTATTCAGGAAAATAATATTATTGCAACATCCCCTAATTTAAACATAATCCTGAGAATTTATTTAACCCTCCCAATAAGCAACGCAAGCGGTGAAAGATCATTCTCAGTAATGGCCAGAATAAAAAATTTTTAAGATCCACATTAGACCAACAAAAATTAAATAATTTATCATTACTCTATATAGAAGTTATTAACTAACTCTATTAATTATGGCAGACTAATTGACGAGTTTGCAGAATTAAAAGTGAGAAAAAATGGCAATATAACTAATCAATCTGGGTATATTTGTTTAAGTATTATTGTTTGTTTTATTAATTATGTTTATGTTTGTTTATTTTAATAAATTATGTTTATTTAATTTTTGTACATGTACATTATTTTTTTCCTTTTTTTCTTGGAATCCGATAATTAAATAGAACTACATACTATATGCTTTAAAACCAAACTACCAAACGCAAAGTACATGTCATGACTGAAAAATAGGCCCCAAATTACAATGTTGCCTAGGACACACTTTAGCCTTAGTCCACTACTGTTTTTACCTAATACACACTTAGAATGATATCAATGCTAGATAAAGTGCAGACATTAGACCATAAAAGAAAACAGCACACTTTGAAAACAAAATTGTTGAGTTTATTGAGGCTATTTGTCTTTGGGGATCTGTCACTAAAACTTTTTACATTTGCTTTTCTATTGCTGTGCGGGTGCAGGGGAGCCAGTCAATCAGAGGTGTTGAAAGTGTATTACCCTAAGACGTTAAGAACTGAAACTAAGTAGCTTAAAGGAGTTATAGAGTTTAGTTGAGAGAAGAACATATTAAGTTAGTGTTCTCGTTGTCTCTAAAGTTTACTTTTGGTGAAAAAGCTTTCTTCTCTTTTAATTCTGGTAATGTGAATCCCCAGAAATTTATTTTAGAATATAATTATAGTTAAATTGGTTAAAATAGCATCACACATATATATAATGAATGAGTAGTAAAATTAAACACAACAGCCACTGACAGGCTCCTGGACATGCTTATATTTTGGGGTGCACTGCACACCCGATTTAATGTGTTCATCCAAATTGACATAAATAGACATACTTCAGGTATTTTTATACATAAAATGTAAGATGTGCCGGTGCTGACAAAAAGATTGTACAAGTTTTTTCCACCCACATATAAAAGACAGTCACATTTTAAACAACTCAATATTTACACAACATTGTCGTGTTGCGGGTATGATACATTAGTTTATTACAATTTATTAGAATTGCAGTTTCAGTGGGAAGTGATTTGTAATAGGGGTAAGTGAGTATTATTTGTAAAAATATTACTGTTGTAAGTGGCATAGCAAATGAAATGTGAAGTTCCCCATTACGGCTGCTATATGCATATATTATCTATGTAAGGACTGCTATATTAGTTTTGAGATATGAGTTGAATGGGGAGACTCTCCTCCCCCTCCTCGGCATAGAAAATTTCTTTAAACCCCTGTCAATTGTTATTGATTATAGGTCATTTCCAGTGTACACGATTTTTTAAAAAGAATTATAAAATTTTTTGTAGCTTAGGGATGCCATTTTTGGGGTTTGGCTACAGCCCTTCCCAAAAAATCCCATTTTGGATTTCATTTTGGTCATATCTTTAACTTGAAATCAAACAAATGAAGGCAAATAAATAAAGTTTTCTTATCAGTTGTTATTACCTCTAATGTTTCTTCCAATCTGTAACCATCTGCTTGCCGTAAAAAGTTATGTACATAATTTAAATCATATTGGCACATGAGTTCTATGTAGGTTTCGACGACTTCGGGGTGGACCATGGGCAAATCTTTGTTATTCAGGGCAGACACTGACGAGTTCATTTCCCTAAATGAAATAAATAATAATATACACCACAGAGTTAAAGCATAAGACTTTAGAGTTTTGACATTATTTAAAAATAATGTCAAAACAATGCCCTTAAAAACAAAACAAAACAAAAAATAAAATGAAAAAAAAAACTTTACTTTTTTATACTTACTCACACTATTTAGTGTAGTTTTGATGTAGTTTTTGATGTTTAGGGCAATGCTTACATATTGAGAGAGAAAATATTTTTAATTACTGTGAATCATAAATCGCTGGAAACAATTTGCAAATTTTGAATAATATTTGTCTGATAGGGTGTGTTTGTAGGCCCACACAAAATCCCTGAACATCTTTATATAACACCAACAGAGATGTAAACAAAGTATTAATGAATAACATTTCGGAAGAGGGGAGGGGTAGACAATTAAATCATTTCTATTAAAATAAACTTTAAATCATGTTTTAAAGATTTGAATGTATCTTAAATACATTTTAAAGGATTAAGTTCTACTTTAATAAACAATTAAATAAAAGTAGTTTATCTTAGTTACTAGAATTTCTTCTTAATTCAAAGTTAAATATACAACTTGTTTAGTTGACAAATATGACAAAAATGCCTGTGCTTCTACGTACAACGAAAACAGCATTTCTTTTACAGTTTTAACCTTTAATTGCTATTATGTGATCTCACAGACTCCAGGGCTTTTGTCCCAAAGCTTTCACATCCTCAGTACCTAAAATATTCTACAATTGCTCTTCAAAATAATCATGAAAAAAATCCTAAGTGTTGTAACCAACAGTACTAATCCAAATTAGGCATAAGTTTAGCTAATGTTAGATTAAACTTTTAATGATTATTTTATTCAATAACAATAAAATAAAAGTTTTAGAAAGCTAGATATTTGCTCTTAAAAAGAGTTAGCTGAACAATGGCCGAATAGTAGAGCACTGCTCTTTGGTACCAGAATTCGCAGGTTCAAATCCTGCCACAGGCATGGATGTTCCTAGCCATTCGGAATTGGCTTTCAGTAGAACTGCTGCATGGAGGATTTTGCCCACTGTGTGTGTGTGTGTATGGGGGGGGGGAGGTGGAGGAACCAACCCTGTTGGAAACCTATGTGCAAAAGTATCACATGAATAAATACAAGCTTTTTAATGCGTCTCCAATCTCTCGCTGCCAATCACCATGATAATGCAATGCCCCTATTGCTACGCACTGGATGTTTTATTGATGAATAACATAGCTATTACACCATGACCTCCATAAAGTTTTGACCTCACACTATGCAATTTCTGACTCTATTCTTAGCTCAAGGAACTAGTAAAAGCAAACTGTTTCAAAAACAAAGCAATTTTACAAGAATAGAAAAGAAAATTGGGACAAATGCATTGAGTCTGACAGCAGTCACTATGAAAAATCCTATGTAAATAATGGCAATTAATGGTAATCTATTTTCTAAATAAATACAATCTTATTACAAACTGAACAGCCCTTGTACATCGCAATGTTGTATGTACGAGAGGATTTTATGTAACGATCAATTCGTTTATTTTCTTGTACCATTTCAATTTATAATGTTTGAGAAATCAGTAAAAGTTCTATTAATTCAGAAAGACTTAACGATCATTGCATGAACATGAATAACAACTTCATTACCCTCACAATATATGTGTATTAAAATCTTTATTTATTTGTCTTTAGTCATAGATAACTGCTTTTGTCATTTATTTTTTATTTTGCATCCTTATGCTGTTTTAAAATCTTTTAATATTTTTTCTAAAAAGCTTCCCTCCCCTAGCATATTCTATTTTCAAATTACTTTTAAAGTATTGAAATGAAAACTGATCACAATCTTTTACCAATTCCCAACTTAACCATGTCATCAACCAATATATCTCGATATTTGTTTATTTTAATAATGTAATTTGGAAAAATAAGGAATGATTTTTTAAGGAAAAATCTAATTTTTGTATTAAACTTTTGATGCAAAATACTTTGATAACTGTTAGAAGAAATGAAAAATCTTTTGTTTTATAACGAGGTGATGATGTTAGTTATATGCAATATAAATAATACTGAGATTTAACCACCAAGTTTTTTAAGAAACATATGTCTTCAGTGCAAATTTTCAACCAACATTTTGATTAAAATTGCCTCTATATTGAAAATGAATGAAAAGTTTTATATTAACTGGTTTGCCAAAAGTTTAAAAGAATTTCTTTTATTTCAAAACATTTTTTTTAGTGACAAAGTAGCTTATTATTTTTCAATACACTTTTAATTTTCTTATTTATTTTTTTGAAATACCAGGGCAAAACATAAATACCCAGCTAGTCTACAGATATAAAGAAGAAATGTCCTAAAAATTACGAGAAAAATTTCTAATAGAAGAAAATAAAATTTAACATTACTTGTTACTGAACAGTCCTTGAAGAAACTGATACAAAACTTCTGGAGCATCCTGATTGGAGGAAAGAATAGGTGAATCATTGAAATCATGAAACAAAGAATTGAATGAGGAATAATAATAATAATTGTTATTTTTTTTATAAATATTCACACTCACCTTCAGCAATTTAACTACATTTAACAAACGTTGAGGAAAAAATTCCAACAAAATTTGTGATGTTCGTTTGTTATTGATGTCCACCAATTGCTGAAAATATAAAATGTTAATCAATTCACAAATATATAAATAGAAAGATAAATATACACATTTGTGGCAGAGGGAGCAGCCTTTAATAAGATCTGTAGCAACTACAATATGTTTCATATATCTCAGCAGCTACAAACCTTTTAATTTACTATTTAAGGTTCATTAGAAATATTTAACTCATTTCAATAAAGAGAAGGACCTTTCACTTATAAATTTAAATATAGAGCAGGGGTGGCCAAGACGTTGACCGCAAAGACATTTTAGGTAGTGCGTGCGACCATCCTGATAACGACATTGGATATTAACAATTTAATTTATGACTTATGACATAGAATTAATGAATTATTTAAAATAAAAATTTACTACATTTCACGCTCCAAAACCTAAAACAAACGCCATAAAAACCAAACATCGATCGGGTTTAACAGATGAACATTTAATTTCGTGTTTATGCATTGCAATAAGCTTGTGCCAGCCACAGTATGATAAACTTGTTGCAGATATACAGTGCCAAATTTCAACTAAACGAAGTGAATAGGATGGTCAATTTTTGATATATGAATACTTTGATTATTTTCGTCAGTAAATTTTTATTTTGTAAATATTAAGTTTTTTTAGAAAAATTAGATAATTTACCATTTTTTCTTGTTGCCAAAAGTAAATATATAAATATGTACGTAGCATTAATTTAGCTCTGGCATTGGTAGACTGCCTTCGATTTTTTAAATGTGGAGTAGACCACGGATTCCAAAAGTTTGGCCACCCCTGATATAGACTACTAAAAATAATTTCAATGTTGATTTAATATTATCAAATGCTGCACATTTTATATTTTAAATTAATCATAAAAATACATTTCTAGATTACAATACATATGAAATACATTAAAAATAGGCTCCCTTTCATAGTGGGCATCCCAGATACTGCCTTAGATATGCAAATTCAAATGTATCACAATTCCCTATGACGTGCAAAGTTGAAAAACTGTGGGACTGTCTGGCTGCTGAGCTACTGGAAAATATTAAAGATGGGTGAAGGCTAAATCTCGACTGGCTTTTGGGTTTTAAACGTTTTCACTTATCCCTCCCTGGTTTGCAGGAATTTCTGACAAAATTGTTACCTCCTCCTCGTCGATAGTTAAATATGAATTTGTTGAGCTAAATACCTATGTGCATGTATAAGGTACTGTGAATTATTCTTTATGTTTTATTATGTTGTGCAAAGAGCGTCATCTGTGAAATTCTTTCTAATTTATTGTCTACGTTTTTCATTTTACTTTTGCATCTACTTATGTTTTAGTGAAATATATTTTTTACCTTAGAACGAATGTATTATCTTTTGCCATACATGATGATATGTTGTTTTTAAATAGTTAATTGACTAAGACTCCACTTCACAACCCACTCATGGGCTTTTATAAAATATTACAGCTTCCACCAACAGATACATTTGCCCTGATTACAGAATCTGACATAAATTGATCTGTCAGATTCCTAAGTGCAAATGAAAAATATTGTACTCAAAATACGCATAGGAAGCCATTGCAAATCAAATAAAATAGTTAAAAGAATGAATGCTAATAGTTTTATGAATAGAAAGTATAATAATATCATTAAATATCTACAGTAATAAAACTGAAAAATAATATTACCTCAATACTTAATATAATCCTTTCTTCTAATGCTTTTTTATCTTCTGCAGTATAATTTGGGTGATTCAAAATTTTTTCGATGAAATAAAATACTTGTAGCTAAAAGTGTAAACACAGAAATATATAATTTCTCTTTCAAATAACAATCAATATCAAATCATACCGTTCATTGAAAGAAAAAGTATTCAAATGTATTTCAGAGTTATTCTATAACAAGATTATAAGTCTGGAATACAAAATTATTTTTACTATTTTCTACAAAATAATTCAAATGGTTTTGACAATAAGGTAAACATTAGGTCCAAATGTATACTAAAGGAAACCATAACTAATATCATTATGATAATTTATATTAATATTTTTATTCCTAATAATTTGTACTTGATTTATTTATAACACATTTAATGTTATATTGTATAACTTTCATCCCTAAGATGATTCATAATAAGAACTGAATTGACATATTGAGAGTAGTATTTGCCCTGCTTTACGAGCAGAAGGTCAAAACATCCTATTTTCTAACAATTGATATTCTAATGAATGTTGAAAAGATGTTTATTCTCTGATACTCTCTCATTCTTCTTTCACAAATGTATCTTTTGTGTCTGTTTGGAAAAGAATTTATTAAGCCTCATAATAAAATGGAAAAGAGGGGGGAGGGGAGTAAATATCACAATTTAAGCAAAAAATATTTAAAAGTTAAATTTCTCAAAAGGGGAAATTTACTGTTACAGGTATATAAATAAAACAGGAGCAACATAAGCTGGTAAACTTCAATGAGAACATCTGAAGCAGTTTTCATTGTATAATGAATATTAAGTCTTACATGCTCCACCAGATGGCAGCACTTACACTTTACTCGTTTTTGAATTAACAATTATATAAATATTTAATGTCATTAAAAGCAAATACTTTAGAAATAACTTTACTAATAACTTTACTTTATGAAAGAACTGGAGTCTTGTATCACCCTCTTAATTAAAATAAGTTTAAATAAAGTGCAGTGCAAATGCATAAAAATTTAAAAGGCATACAAAAAAATATATGGCGTCCACAACATATTTTTACTTTTATAAAACAATAAAAACCTACAAATATATTTAAGGATAACAGTTTTTTATATAATGATATTTTTATCACTTTTGGTTCTGATTCTGTTTTACAAGTAATTCCTTTCTAGCAACACTAGTAAATGTTCTTGAATGTTCCCTTGTAGATTCCTTCCAGTTGCATAGCTAAACTAGAGTTCTGATGCTTAAGATACATTTGCCTTCTACATGACTTGTAGTGATCACCTATTGGCTGGTACAAACAACTATAAAAGGAGATGTATGGAGTTTCAATGGTTGAGCAGTTTTTTGACAGTTGAGTTGGCAGTTTTGTTCATAATAGAAAATATAAATAAACTATGATAGTTCGAGATTCCATTTGTTTTTATTTTGGTAGTTTTCCTCTATCGCTCTGGCAAAACTGCAGAGCTGTAATATCAGCTGAAAATTTCCCTTCGAGGTGAGGCAAAAAGCCACATTGCACACACACACACACACAGACATATATAGATACAGATATAGGAAAAAAATAATTGGAACACCTGTGCAAAAATGAAAATTTTTAATTAATAAGTGGTTAGGCCACCTTTGGCCTGAATGCAACTTGCATTCAACATTGGAGTAACAAATAAAGGTTTTAAACAAAGTTCATCGGAATTTGCACACAGTTTTGAGTTCAGATAGTGTACATGAAGGAAGAAATTGAGCCGGGATTTTGTTCTCTAAATAACCCCACAAAGGATCAATGATATTGAAATCAAGACACCAGGTCAGATGTTCCACTTCATCATCATGCTCATGTAACCATGTTTGAACACAGCAAGATGTACAAACAGGGGTGTTGCTATCTTGGAACACAGGACATTCTTCCAGATAGAGAGTCTGAAGCATAGGGTGAAGATTATCTGCAAGAATGCTTCTATAATGGTTGTCTGTGATCATCCCCCTCAAGACAATGAGAGGCCCCAATCCACAAGAAAATATTACAGCCCATACCTTCACGGAACCCCCTTAATGTTTCACAGTTGAAACCAGACAGTCAACATGAAATGCTTTTGCCAGTGTTTGTCAGATGAATACATGTCCAGTGGTGTGGAATAATGTAAATGAGGATTCATCAGACCACATCACTTGTTCCCATTGCATTTGTGCCTAGTTTAAGTGGTCTTGGACGTCATTGTATTCCCTTTATAGCATTCCGAGCTGAAACAAATGGTTTTGGAATAGCCATGAATGTTTATAGCATGCACCTTTTGGTGAATATTTTTCATGGATGTGGGGTTCAGAAAGTAGGTATTTATCTCGGATTTTATTTGCAGCAGTGTAATCTTGTGATTTTGCTCGACTATCTCTTCTATCCATCACAGTCCTTCAACTTTGGCTTCATCGACTGCTGTGCTTCACAGAAGACACCTTACTAGGTTTGTGTAGGCTGTCATAACCTTTCGACAGAGTAGCCCTTGAAATACTCACAAGGGTGACGGTTCTGGACATGGACACTCCAACACGAGTGGGACGTTTGCTGAAAAGCCCTATATTCAATAGTGTCTGCTGAACAGTGTGCTCTGATACTATTCTACTTGGCCTTGTATTATATTGTGTTGTCATCTAAGCCACTGCCTCGCTCCAGTTTTGCTTCACCATGCGATAGAGTCTCCGACAACCTTTTTCTTTGATAGCGAGTGGACGTTCATCACCATGTCGTTTACTATGGTTTCACCATCTTCATCCACTTTGCAGTACTAACAACTGTAGATCGTGAACAACCCACGAGCCGTACAGTGTCGGAAATACTTGATCTGAGCCTTCATGCCATTATAATCTGCCTTCTATCAAAATCGCTTAGATCCGCAGTCTTTCCCATCGCACACAGAAGCAAGGGAAAGAATGATTCTTCAGACTCTCCAGCAGCAGTTAAATACCACTTCCACCTGATCACGTGACTTCCACGTCATCCAGGTGAGTTCATTGCAAAATGTTGGGGGTGGTCATAATGTTTTAGTTCGTGAGTGTATATCTTCTTTATTTACATATTATATAATATACATGTGTGTGTGCAAGTATATATATGTATACACATGTATAACAATATCTATACATATAGACATACACCTACACAGATTTATTTACTTCAAATTGAACAATATTTAACATCAGTATCTAAATTCAAAAAAGTTGTTATGTAGAACTTACTTTTCGAGAAGGATCCTGGAGATAACATTCCAGAATTTTATCATACTGCTGATGTTTTTCATACAGATGTTCACACACACGGTAACTGTAAAAAGAAAAAAAAGAAGCACATTTTAAGCATATATATGAAAGAGTTGGTGACAACAATAACACCAATTAAAATAATTAATGACAAGAGAGGAACACCACACAGTCCTTGAATCCATATTTCTTTATTAATGTCTGAAATGGAGATCCTTGAGCTTGGGTAAATGTATTTTCTTGTCTTTACATCACTGTAAATCCACATTGAATGGTGGATTCCACTGTACCTTGTGAAGACACCCATTTGTCCAGAACTAACGACCGAAGTCAGCTGATTTGAAGCCTCCTGTTCCAACTGGCTACAATAGCGCGGTGACAGTTCAGTTCAATAGGTGTTATGTCCTCATCGGTTGCTGATAATGACCCCAGAGGACTCCCTGGAGAAGTCGCAATCGGGACAGCCAATGAATGAGGATTCAGCTAAAAAAACTAGCTGTAACCTTAGCTTCAGTTCTCAAGTAACTGGGATCTTAACTGACCTACAAAATAGTTGGCGTGACCGTAACTGACTCCCAGGTATAAAAAGCCTAGAATTTTTTGACTCGGAGGGTTTTGCATCTTTTGACCGGAGCCAGCTTTCTAGTGATTAAGTTCAGGAGATTTCATAAAGTCTGCTCATATAGGGAGCGGCAGAGTCTCTGATACTGAACGAGGGATAAATTGGGTTTGCATTGCACCCTGGAAAAGCCTCCCCAGTTGTGAAATATTATTTAATCTCTTTTCTTTCGCCTGTGATCGTCATGGTGATGATATGCAGGCAACAATCCTTTGCATTTTGACTTGTTTTGGGAGATTAGGATTCCCTTGTAAATAGCCGTATTTACTCAAGAAATAAAAATGATTTCCAATTTTATCGTGACTGTGATATTTCTTCACGCTACCTCTTCACTTGAGAACATTGAAGTCGTCACAACCTCAAATAAAACTGATGCAGGTTTTCAAGGGCAATTCTGCATTCCTCTGCCAAGATCAGTCTTGTACCAATTTTGATGACTATTAACATTATTTTTAATCATGAAGTAATAAACAAAGATAATGTAGTAGATTAGGTGAAAAACTAACTGAAACAAACTTAAATTTTGATTTTTAAAGCCTAATACGCACACATATATACATATGTAAACTTTAGACATATATCATATATACACAAACATACATATATTGGTACTGCAGCTTCTGTTACAGGGAACAGATGCTAAATTTACTGCTAAGCCCACCCATACAAAATATATTATCAAAAAGATAAAACTTTTTAGACTGATAAAAATATATTTTTATGTAAAAAAAAATATTCCAATAGACTGCCTAATTTGAACTGACTTACAATTTGGCTTTTTCAGCGAGTGCCAGCACTCTTTCTTCATTTACTTGGGCAAGACCTCCAGCATACAATAGTTCCATAAGAGCCTGCTGCCTTTCTTCTAAACGTGTGTCATCACCAGGATTTGTAAGATGTTCTAAAACCTAAATAAAAAAATAAAACAGTAATATTATAATACATATTTTTTAAATGAAGCATGTCCTACCTTCAATTTCTTTATACTTAAAATCCTGTCAGGAAAGTTTAATCTATGGTTAATTAAATCTATACTTTGAAATATGCCAAACAGTTTTTAAAATGAAATTCACCTTATTCTCATATTTCTCATTTTAGATTTTTTAGCCAAGAGACAGATATCTAACAATTTCCAATCTGGAGAACTTTTTATAAACTCAGGCCAGCAGCTGCAAGCATGAAAAGGCATTGGCTGAATGGCTGATTAGAGATGTTTTCTACTATTTTACTTTTGTGTTACCCTTTATTAATTATTCATAGAGAATTTTTCTCTATTGCTCTTTTCTATTATGTCCCATGATAATTTCAAACAATAATTTTCATATAATTTAACACCTTTCATTTTCTTTTAAGTTTTACATACTAGTGTAGATATATATATATATATATATATATATATATATATATATATATATATATGTAAACCATTATTTATAAAACTCCTGGTCAAGAAGAAAGCTCAACAGCTAGCAGTAATAAAAATAGCAGTCGGGCTGACATTGAATAGAATGGCAGAAGTCTAATTGAAACTTTATTCCAGAGCAGCTACAACGCACATCTATTCTACTGGACAACAGACAAAGGAAAGCCCCAGAGATCACTCTGATCGAACAGAGGTGCACCCAAGAGTGAAGACAGAAACAATTTTCCCATGGTAAAAAAACCTTAATAAGTGAATTAAATGCATTATCAGCAAAACGTGAAACCATTTGCCGCCGACAGCTGGGAAACGTGCTGAATAGACAGAAAGTTTACATTTTTAGGATAGACAGCTTTATGAAGAATTTTAAGTAGAAAACACTCCTTTGATTAAACTGTTTAGAGGCTGGGAAAAAGATTTAAAGGAATTAGAATGGGAGAGAGGAGGTTTTTAAGGAAATGTTAAAGTTAAATAATTTTGATATATTACAAATATATATATATATATATATATATATATATATAAATATAAATGTTATAAAAAGCCATGTAAAAACCAATAAAAATTTCACATACTTTCATACCATTGTAAAATAGAGCTGTCACAAACACAAAATCTTATAAATGAATCTTACCTGTTCAAACAGCAATCTGTTCACCATAATACTGTTTTCTTGTTTTGCAATTTGACGTGCAAGAAATGTAAAAAGGGCTCCAACTTCAGTAGGCTAAGGATAAAATGAAAAAAAGTATATTTTTCAAATGTTTTGAATCACAGAAAAGAAGAAAAGAGCTTTAGAAATTAAACTTCTTTCTTAAAACCATACACATTTACAAAAATTATGTAAAACATGTTTAGGAATTGTTTTCATTATATAAGGTTTGGTTTAGAGTGCTACAGTCTACTTTTTGCAACATGAGGGCTAATGAGATTGGGACCTATTGCTTAAAGCTGATTCCCAATGGCTATGAATACCCATCCCATAGTGGGATTCAAACCCATGAACTCCAATACGGAAGATCAGCCATTATGTATGTAAGGAGTATTACTGGAGGAAATTTTGTAAGGCTGCAAGGAATGAAATTTTTCATTAAGGAACCCCAAATCTTCCCTAAGTCCATAGAACTCCAAATAAACGTGTGATAATGAGCCCTAAATCTAGCACTAATGATTCTCTTAACGATATGATAACAGGTTTTGATAGAGGAAGGTCAGAGCTATTCAAGCGTGTCGTCTATCAATGCATCGAAAGAGAAAAGGTATTATGCTTTTGTGTGACCAAGTTGGCCAGGTGCCAAGGGTGCTTCGGCTACCCAAAGGACAAAGGTCAAAAGGAGGGGGGACAATCTACCCTAAAACTGAGGTTTCCTGTTTGAAAAAGAGAGAAGTGGGAGCACTCTTGGCTGAACTTCGAGAGAGCAGGTTGATCTAGAATGATCTCCTCTCTGGGTGATAGGTTGCATCTGCATTGACTTTAATTGTTCTTTAACCCTTTCGCAACGGGAAGCGCAAACGCACGCTTATCTCTGAGGCCGGCAGTCACTTTCGCAAGTGAGTATCCTGGGCCGGAGGGTTTTTTGCTATTAAGCCTAATTCATGAAATTAACGAAGTAGCAACGCATTATTTCATAATGCTGCGTAAAGTATTTAAAAGGAATGTGATTTATATGTTTATAGATACTTTATTTATTTAAGCTATTTCTTACTTAAATATATATTTTACACTTTACTTTTCTTCATTTTTTACTTAGTATTTAATGACTTTTAGCATTGCAAAATTGAGTACTATATTATTTAAACTTTTTTTGTATGAAAAAATTTAAAAACAGGGATCTACAAACAATCCTACTTGACAGTCCTTGCACTCGTAGTAACTCATTTGCCGTTTTAGAGGATTTTTCCGGAATGTGAAAAAACGAAACATCGTCAATTTCTTTGTCAGAAATGTCCTCCTCATCATTAAAATCACTAGATCCATTATGAACATAAAGAACAATCAGAATGTATTATAGTGTCACTATTACTAATATCCTAATCTGTTTCAAAATCAAAATCTGAAATATTTCGCTCAGCTATTTGAAGCTTAGTTAAACACTTTCAACACTTTGAAAATCTAACAATAAAAAAAGAAAAAAAAATCAAGTATGTCAGATCTAATTCTGTACTAAAAACTGGACTGTAAACAATCCATATGGACATACAATGCCATCTCGTGTCAAAGCTTATAGTTTTTATAATGTTCCACAACGCTGGCACACATATGTGATGGTCGGGGGTGAACGAGAAAACGCTCTGGCACACCAGTGTGTCGGCTGGGAAGTGAGTGCGTTTCTTGCTGGCACGTATTTGTGACAGTAGGTGCAAAAGGATTAATCATTTCTTTTTGTTAAATAAATCAACCGTTATTAAGTTTTAATCATCTACAGCTCTGGTTATTTCGTCTTCATGTCTGCTTCATTGTACGGGACCCTTGCAAAGTCGTACCCAAATGACAAGGGTGTGACTGACTAATGGAAATAAAAACATCGCAACTGCTCGGAGAGACTAACAACATCCATCTCCCACACCTATCATTTTCCATTACTGTCACTTTAAAAGATAATAGGTTACAAAGGTTCCATAAATTTGGTTCCATAATGGTAACATTGTATACACACACAATTCTGATTTAAATTACGTTTACAATAATATGCATACTATATGTCAATACACTGAATACTATAATCAATACAAAAGTTAAAAAGAAATATCTTAACATTAACTCTTAAATTTAAAATAAAAAGATCCTAATAGCTTTACCATGAATCCTTCATTCTGCACCATTATTTTGAGTAAAATATCGACTACCCTCTGCTTCTGTGATAACCTAGGAGGAGGTTTCCATGTAAACACAATGACAACATATTTTAAAATAATAATTAAATAATGAGCACAGAGTTAAAAACTCTTACCCTACATCAGTAGCAAATTCTGGTTCTTCAAAAGCCTTCAAATAAAAAAAAGCTTTATTATTAACATGCATGTATGTATATATATGTGCATGTATCTCAGTCATATGTATTTAGACGGATATTTTTGAAACATATAAGTAAACATGATTAAAATAAAAGTCTCTTCCACATTAATTGCATGTAGATATAAACTAATTTAAATCTCAACCTGTAGATCTGAAATTGGGTGCCATGAATATATGCCTGGGGTGGTGAGGCAATAATTAAGGATAATAAAAATATCACCTAAATAGTTTAATTTATCTTGTTAAAGACAAATGAATGTTACATTTGTATTGTTTTATCTTGTTTTCCTTTATGCTCAAACTGCTTTAAGGGTAGCTGTGTTGCAAATTTTTTTCAGCCTGATAAAGTGTGCCACAGTGAAAAAAATTTAGAGACCCACAGCTCAGGGTCGTAGCCAGAAATTATGTTCGGAGGGGGACCAAGTGGAAAGACATTGTTTTTTGTGAATGATACTGTAGTAAAACTACAGGGGTTTTTTATGCATGTATATGCATAACGAGTACCATAACAAATGTGGTTTTAAAATAACAAAATGTCTAAAACATAATATAATGAACAAACTTAGAGCTTAGAATGAGTAATGATGTATCTGCATGCACAATGAATTTAATATTAAAATTAATATTAAAAACTGTTTTTACATTTATTTGTTTAAATTTCTCTCTCATTTAGCTAAATACCAAAATCTAGTCCAATGTAATAATATGAAGCTATTTTAAAAGATAAAATCTGCCTCAAAATACTCACCATGGAGCACCCTAGATGATATATAATAGATTATGGAAAATGACCTTGAGACGAATGACCATAGGGGTTGAGGGGAGAGATAAAAGTCTGCAGCCCCGCAAGACATTTATGGCCCAAGCAGTCTCTTTCTGAGAACTCTGTTGTCCATGCACAACTAGGCAGATGACTCACCCACACATGTAGTCAATTTTCTTTCCTCGACCAAGTCTTTTAGAATTTTGGGGAGGGACTGGTCCCCTAAATCTCCTCCCTTGCCTACGTCCTTGCCACAGATCTAAGCATATAAAAGTCTTGTTTTACCTGTTAGCAGAGTTCTTTACATTTAGAATCTCCAAATGAGGTATAATGGTATAAAATTTATCCTTTTATCAGAACCATGTACCCCAATTTAAGTAATAAAAAATAATTTTAAATAATTCTTCAACAAACTTTTATCTTCACTGACAAAACTCTCATACATTTAAGCCTTATACTCTACTACAATGTGTTAGCATGTAAGCCAAAATTCAGAAGCCTAGCATTTGAATAAAAATTAAAAATAATATATACATAACAAGATAATAATAATATAAACTCTTACCAAAGCCAACACATTGAGAAATTCTCTTGTATCAAAGTGAAGCAGAGTCTTTAAATATGGATATATTTCATCCTCTGAAAAAAAAATTTTTTTTGCATTAAATAATTGAAATTTAAATTTTTCAGATCATTTCATTAGATAACTTTTATTATTAACTGCTTAACATTCTGTTCTTTTTCTAGTGCAATATCAAGTGTGTAAATATAAATGAAAGTGCATGCCAGAAAAATCAAAAACCATATTCAATGAGGAAGATATGTTAATTGCTAACAATGCATAATTAATGATAATTTTCCGAATTTTTTTTAAATGTACAATCACTAATGCAATTTATTAATTCAATCCAGGTATCTTTTACACTCAATCATAGCCCTTCAAATATTAAAAATAAACAATTTTTATTGAACATGTATTCTCACATTTATAAATTTTTGTTTTGACAAACATTGTAAAATGACCAGTTATTGATCAATTCACCCTTTAAGCTCAATAGAACACTTAAGATTAAGTGACTACTTGCCTTCACCATTTTTTCCATGCAAGCTTGTTACACAATTAAATACTTTCAGCTTTACGTCAGAAATCAGTTCTTCGGGAATGTCGCCCCAAGGATAAGCTCTTCCTGCTAAACAGCAGCTGAAAAAGTTTAAAATATATTTAAATTGCTTTTCAAATAATTAAAGTATCCGTCTACATTGAAAACGTCCTTTTTTTTTTGCCAAAAATCAAAATTTTTTTTATTTCTCTATTGTAAAATATCATATTTTAGGCTTCTAAATCTGTTTTTGTTTTGTCTCTACGGCATTTTAAAGAAAAGTTACATCTGTTTAAACATCAATGGCAGCTGTCAAAACAAAACAGAAGTAGCGACTTCCAGGGTTGTCATGATTTAAATCATTTGATTTAAATCAGTTGATTTTTTTTTAAAAATCATTGATTTAAATCATTTTTTTTTCACTTCTTTTAAAACCTATAGTCCAAAGACAGGAGAACTAGGAATCAGTCAGCACAGTAATACCAATAAGTAAATAAGTGTAAATAGATAGCATGTGCTTTCCAAGAATTTAGGGGTTGTTAGAAAATATGTAGCAGGGGTAGTACAATGATTGATTATGCCTGGTTGAATTCATTTTATGTAATGGGAGGTAAAGAGAGTATTACAGAACTTGAAATCCAGTTTGTCTACCAAATAACAATAACCGTGGCTTCATCTGCTGGAATGGAAAGACGGTTTTCTTCTTTTGGTATTGTTCATTCTAGCCTTCGTAATTAATTAGGAGTGGATAAAGCATCAAAGCTAGTGTTTTTATTGAAAAAATTAAATCCATAATTCGGTACTTAAAAAAATATTAAAATAATTGTGATTTGTTTTTTTAAATAAATAGTTTGCATTAAAAGAATGTTTAATTTGTTCTTTTAATTGACATCTTATTTAGTTTGCACTATCCAATTACAAAATAATAGAATGTATTTAGATTAAAATTTATATATTTAAGCTTAGGTAATCAGTGTGCAGAATATACTAGATAGATAAGATGTTACTTCTGATAACAAACTATTCTATGTATATTGCAAAAAACATAAAAACAACAATTAAAATTAGTATTCAGAAAAAAAATCAAAAAATCTGATTTAAATAAAAAAAAATCTGATTTAAATCAAATAAATCTGATTTTTTTGATTTAAAAAAAAAAATCATGATTTTTTTCCAACCCTGGCGATTTTGGAACCGGAAGTTGTGAATTTAAAGCCTTTTAAAGAGCATTTTTTTGGACAAAACTTTTTAAATTTTCATGAAGATTAGTTTAAACATTTTTCTAGTATTTTTAATAATTAGCAACTAGGCAATTGGGAAGTTTTGAATGAAGAAAGTGTGGGGAATTTTAAACATGTGTTTTAATTTTTTAATAGTTAAAGTTGCTTTCATAAACTTCAAATGTGTTTTTCTCAGAACGGTATTTTTAATAAAATGCTGAAACTTGAAATGTGATTTCTCCAAAAGTTCTTAAAATATTTTGTTGAAAATTAATATGAATGCTTATGATAGTATTTACTAGTAAATGACCTAAAAGCTTTGAATTTGGATAATTTTTAATGATGTTCACTCATAGTTAGATATAAAGGTAATGAAAATTTGTTAAAAATTCAATGTGTATGATTTTGAAGGACCAAAATTTTCACTGGTCACATTTGATTCACTAGTTATAAGAAATGTGTTGCAACATAAAATATTGAAATAATTTAATTTATTAAAAAATTAGACCTTTTGAAAAAACCTGATTTTTTTTACTTAATTTTCTTCATTTATTAGAAGTTTATAAATAGTTTAAGTGCAATTCTCTATGATAATATAAAAAATAAATCTAAAAATGTAACAACATGAACTAGTTTCTACGTTTAAAGAAAAAAGTTCTCCAAACGTAGATGGATACCTTAAATAAACTAAATAAAATACATGTATTATTCACATATTAAATAGATGTGCAGAGGAGATTTAGATAATTATTACAACATTTAAAATTTTTAAATTATTTAAAAAATATGAAATATTAAAAAATATTTTAATTACACTTTTAAAATTTTCTTTTTTTTTCTCATTTATTAGAAGTTTAAAAATTGCAAATTCTTATAAAAAAAAAATAAATTTAAAAAATAACAACATATAAAAAAATATAAAAAAAATAAAAAAATTATATAAATAAAATAAAAAAAATTAAACAATTAACAAAATATAACATATTTAAATATATTTAAAAAAATAAAAAAATATTAATTTTTTTTTTCAATTTTTTTTTTTTTTTACATATTATTTAAAACTTAGCTAAATAATATTTACTTTTATTGAATAAAAACCTCATAGATATATATACATAAATATTTATTATTATTATATAACATTTAACATATACAAAAATATTTTATTTAATTTTATTTTAAAATAATTTAATAATTATTTTAAATATTCTATGCATTATATATAACACATTTTTATGTTTTGAGTTTTTGTCACTTTTTTAGTTTTTCTTTTCAACAATGTTTAATTATCAATAACTTAATGCTTATATTGATTCCAGTATTGATTCATGTGAGTGATGGTTAAACATTACAAGTATAATATTTATGTGTGACAACATCTAGTTTCAGATTGGTGTGTTTTTTTAATTCAGTAGCAAAGCATCATTTGCACAGGAGATTAAATTCACCATGATAGCTTTGTGTATGGTAGCAGGTTTTTAATTTTAGTTGCCAAAGAAATTTTAAGAGAACCTTACAATATTTTTTTTTCTAAAAACTAATTATTATTTTATTTTAAAGTATCTATTTTTTTAGAATTACAACTTAGCAATATTATTTTTTTAATTAAAAGAATATGCAGTCGTCAACTTATTTGAGGTAATTTTTTAAGCCATTCTAGTTAAATGGACACTCCTCTAAAGGGGGAATTTTTTTTTTAAATTTTTAATATCACCCCCAACAGTCCATAATATTCATTTACCTGATATAAACTAGTAACTTATTTCCGAGCTTTATTTGGTCATCTGTCAATTGCTTCCCTCGCTGTATAGCTTTTTGCAGAATAACTATCAATTCCTAGAATAAAAAATTAGCTTTATTTCAAAATAGTAATTAAATTTTATAGCAGCAGTAAAATTACATCAATATAAATCACATTTATATAAAAAGCATCCTACAAAACACAACTCTCTTGCTCACATACACTCTCTGCTCTGAATATTTTCAGAATATCTCAATACACATTATCATTCTGTGACAGATTATACCTGTAAACTGGCAAATTATAAAAATTAATTTCATACAAAAAATGCAAAAGAAATTTGAATAATTTTATTAACATCTTAAAATTGCTATATTGTTTTGTTAAGATCTAAATATCTACTTTTTCAGATGCATTTAATTCCTTAATATCCATTAATAAGTGCAAATATAACAGTATATGTACACTCTGCTGCAAAAAAATGTAAGCACCAGAAAATATTGAGCCACAACTTTGAAATTCAGCAGTAGTATTATTTGATTAAATAAACAAACAGTTTTTTAATCCTTTAAAAAATTTTTTATATAAGTAATTAAAGAATATGAAAATAATAAGTGGTAAAGTCATCCCTAGCAGCTATATAAGCTGACACTTGGATGGAGTCTATTAAGTTGTTGATGTCATTCTGTGATAGAGTTTGCCACAAATGGACAAACTGATTAGCAAATTGTGATATATTTGTACACAACTGAATTAAATTAGCCAGCCCAGTATGTTTCAAACATGTTGGGCTCTCCCAATGAATAAATATAGAGGCAAGGTTCCTGCTCTTTTTTTCTAGAACAAAAATTAAGGACTTTTTAAGGACGAAAGTAACTTTTTATAAGGACCTACTTGAAATACATGACATAACAGCATAAACCTTGGTTCCTGAGGAACATATTTTAATGATTATGAACCAGACAAGGCATGTTCAATACATGCCCTATAATATTTTAGAATTATGTTTTTAAAAATGCCTAAAAGTTAATATAAGATAAATCTATTTGGCAAAAAATAATTTTGAAAAATGTACATCTAAAGCTTTTTGAGTGATCAAACTATAAATAAATTGTGAATAAAAACAATATTATAAACAGTATTTTCTGAGGGCTTAAAAATGAATCATATATATATACTAGCTGATTATATCCGACAATGCCTGGAAAAGGAGAAAGTTTTAGACTTTTCTATTACATTGAATCAAGGAAAATTAAACTTCCATAAGTAAGAGAAATATTACATACATAACTGTTAACTATTAGGAAAGGGCAGCTGACTTTATGCTTTAAACCTTTTAAGTATACGAAAGATTGTTTATTTGTCAAATAAGTAAATAAGAAAAAAACTGTTATAGAAGAAAACTGATAGGAAATCCCAAGATGATGGCAGATCTCATCCATGAAGAAATTGATTGTGTTCCAATTTAAAAATTAAGGAGTTTTTTAGGAACTTTGACAAAAATTAAATAGTTTTAAAGGCTTTTAAAAATGAAAGCTAAAATGAAGGAGTTCTTACGGACTTTTAATGACCGTATGAACTCTGGGGGGGGGGGAAGGGTTGATGCAAGTTGAATCAATTGCGAAACTCGACAAACTACATTTGCATAAAGAATTTTGTAGTGCTGGCTCAATTCTTTTTGGCGCATATATTTTTTTGCAAAAGAGTGTATGTGTGTGTAAATATATGTTTGCACCATTAGTGAGAATATGCACCTTAGCACCTTAATGACGTCTCACCTTTAAACTGGGATTAAAACTAGAAGTTTAATTGCTCAGGTATCCTGTTGAACTGCCAAATCAGCAGTTGAAAGTTTTTCCAGGCAATAGACATACATCTTCTACGTTCATCCTATAAGTTAGGAGAAGTCACTAACCCAACGTTTCACGAAACTTGTAAAACAAGATGGAGGCATAAATAAAACTGTATATCTTTCACAAATGACTGTGGCTAGTATACAACATGCCAAAATACTGCAAATATTAATAGGGGAAAGCCTGACTGTAAATATTAAAATACATAAAAATTATATATAACTAAGTAAAAACAAAACTTTTGTTACCTCAAAAGGTGTTATATAATCATTCATTGCATGATTGTACACGTAAATAATTGCATCATAGAGCCCTTGATTCCAGCATAATGTCATAACCTAGAACAGAAAATTAAATATTTATTGAGAGTTAAATGAAAAGTCTAAAGTACTAAATACTCAATTGGTATACAGTAGAAGATAAAAAACCTGAGCATCTACCACAGAGAGAGTACCTATAATTCCAAATATAAGAATGTGTCCAAATTTACATTAAAATAAGCTATGTAGCCTATAGGTAAAAGCACATCTGATGTCATATTGCTGAAGCATACAGATCTGCTGGCAGTATTCTATTGGCATTGTGTGTTCAGAGATGTTTTGCCACAATGTATCTAATATGTTGAGTTTTGCATTAGAGTTTTTGTAATACCCTATTTGTATCAGTTCCTACTCATTACAGAAAATACAACACTGGTGACAATGTGTGATTTGAAGAATCATCTTGAGAAGAAATTTTCTTCTTCTACATTTTCTGCACATGGTAGTTAGGCCTAACTTCCAAGAGGGTTGAACCAAGAATTTGTGATATTCTCATTTTACAGGTGGCTGCATTTGATGTGAACTAAAGGCACAACTATAACAGATTTTTATTTCGAAAGAAATCCAAAATCTTGACTGAAGGCATCTTTTTTACATGACTAGGTTTGGACCTATGACGTAAGGATTACTGAAAGATTTACTTATTCAGACAGAACCTATATTTAAGACTTTAGAACAGTTATTATAAACTATAAGCTATCATTTTGATCTAGCACTGTCTGAGATAGAGCAGCAGTACAAATTTAACTGCTATGTACAAGCCCACTGTTGTGTCAATATCCAAATATAGTCTTAGAAAAGAAAAAAAAATCACACAAAAAGTTGTTCGATTGTAATGAAAAGGCACTTTGACCAAACATATAACTGATTAAAATTTAGTGAGTATTGAATGAACAGTGGTAGTTGTAGTCACTCAGCAGGTATATAAAATGAGCGATTCGCAATTTGATAGTAAAATTTTCTGTTGCTTTTTTACTGCTGATATCTTATATTAACTGTAACAATACCTCTTCAAAAGAATTATGCTCATGACAAGCATACATCAGAGCTAGAAAGAGGTGATGCTACCAAACTGAAAGAGGCTGGTTGGACTTATCTACTTAGTGTTAAAATCCTACAAGCCACTGACCTGATGTATGTCTAAATTTGTGATATCCAAACGCACGATGCAAGCTTCCAAAGCATCAAATAGCTTCTTGTCTGCATAATGATTCACAAAGTCCTTCACAACTTGTGGGGTTAGGGATTTTAGGCGACCATCCAAAATATAGGGCTCCAGACTTTCGAGAAAGACTCCGAGGGCCAGGGGATCCGCTTGAAAACTCTCATACATTTTGCCAAGCAGGAATTCTCTGGAAATAAATAAATAAATTAAATAATGTTAAAATGTACTAAATTATTTGGTGACATGTCAATGCTAACATCAGTTTATTTAAAAAGCAAAAACAAAAAACTGTTCAAGTCAGAATCACTGAACATGACAAGTACACCAGCATTATACCCAAAATTGCCTACAATTGCTTGGGTTTTAATTTTCACTTTAGCTTTAGAGTTTTAAATTAGGAATCTGAAATATTTGTTTGTGAAAAATTTGCAACTTTCACATGACTCAAAAATATTTTTGTGGAACTGTTAACATAAGCCTGTTAGTTGAAAATGCTTTGAAAAAAAAAAAAGGTTCAGAAACACAATTTTGGTGCATTCTATGACAAAAGTGGACTTTACCCTTAATAAATTTTTCTGTATTTATGGCATTTATTTTGCAAAGTTTTTTATGTTATTTCTTAAACTTTTGCACTATGTTTTTGCTCCTGATCACTAGATGGCAACACAATAACTCTAATTTCAAGCTTTTTTCTCCCTGCAAGTTACAATATATATATATATATATATATATATATATATATATTTCAATGTGTGTCAACACCAAAGTATCGCTTTTTCAAAACAGCCTGTTGATTTTCTCTCCGCTTTGTTTAGTGTAATGATTCCTAGCAGCATTTACTAAAGCCAATTTTTCAAGCTGAGTTTTACACATCAGCTCACAAATTTTCATTCAGTATATTCTTTTATAGATGTTCTATATTATGTTTAAAGGAAATTCCTTTTGACATGAAAATGTGTAATGGTTAAGAAAAATTTAGAACTTTGCTATCATTGACATCCACTAAAACATACTATAATGTAAGAGCAGCCACTAACACAACTGTTCAGAAATGGTGCAAAACAAGATGATGGCATTAACAAAACCACTTTCCTTCCATGAACAGCTTTTGTCAGAGTATAATATGCCGAAATACAGCAGACTAATGAGAGAAAAATGTAAATTTAGGGCAGAAAACCCCCAAATATCTAACAAAATTTAACAAATATCTAACAAAATCTCTTAAAAATTGAAAGCCAATATTTAGTTTACCTTTTCTCAACAGCTATGCAATAATCAACGCAAACTGGCACTTTTTCTTGGTAGTGGTGGATCAAGAGTTCAATTCTTCCTCGCTCAGGGCACAATTGCGTCATTATTAAATCCACATATGTGCTTAAAATGTCTAGCACCTTTGAAGCCACTTGTTCTCTTCTCTGAGTCTTTTTACCCACTAGGCCTGTACAAGACAAAGTGTGGCAGTTTAAATAATTTTAAGTTATCAATGTTTTACAGTATACTTACATACATGAAGGTAATGCATATAAATATATGCCAAAGTCAACATTTGATATTTGACATTAATAAAAATAGATACAGTGAAGCCTGTCCAAGATGCAGACTTTAGATTATAATCTTCACAGTCTTCTCAAGAGCCTGTAAATTTTGTTTGCTATCATTGGCCATAAGGGTTAGCTCAGCCTTCAGTTGTAAAATCCCTGTAATTATTTGAAATTTGCTCCCAGGAGCAGCCCTCAGGGGTTTGATTTGGTTTGGAGCACTATGGTCTACTTTTAGCAACACGAGGTTAATCAGACTACTGCTTAAAGCCGTTTCTGAAAGGTTATGAACATCCATGCCACAGTGGGATTCGAACCCACGAATTCCGATTCTGAAAGCCAACATTCTAACCATTCGGCCATCATCAGCCCTCAGGGGATCCAAAATAGGTGCTATGGAATTCTAAACTGAAATGTTTCCAATTTTTAAATGCACTTAATATTAATAATAAAAAATCAATCATTCATCCAGTCCATCACTCTATGAGGATAACTTTTCCTCATGTTTTTGAAGGTTTATGATTTGAAAGCACAAATTAGTTTTAAGTGCAGGCAATAAATCATTCCCACTACAATGTTCACATTCTTATCTATCACCAAGACACATTTACGGCAGTAAATGACATGAGGCATTAGTACAACTTCATTTTCATGTTATTATAGTATTATATTGAATGTAATGTTCTTTTGCAATACTATGATTCAATAATAGTTTAGAATAATTATATTATCAAGCTACCAATGTTATCTTAATTAATTTGCTTCATTCTATTTTTATACATACTCTCCTTGAAAATACATACATAGAATGACTTTAAAAATTAAAATATTAAAAATTTAAGTCTATTTAAATTGAAAATGTACATTTTTTTCTTATTTAAAATTTTTAAAAAATATTACTAATTTAAAATTACTAATTTTAATAATTTAAAATATTTTTTTACCTTTGTCATTGCATTTTTGGCAAACAGGAAGGGACAAAAATCATACTGCCCTAACCTTCTTACACATATTGGATAGCTATGAAAAAGTTTGCCAAACAAGAATTTTGAGTGATTGAATAAGAGCATTGGTCCAAACATGGTCAGAAGTAGCTGTTCAAACAAAAATCCACTCTAAACATTAGAGTCATAGATACACTGTATTGAGAATAAAAGAATACCTTCTTGACTATGACATAATGTGTGTCTATTAGTTTGGTGATAAAAATAAAACAGGCAAAATTTGAAAGTTCAGAGCAGCAAGGTGTGTGCTAGGAAAGGAACTAAAAACATATACCAGAAGTTTGAATTTAAAAGCAGACAAAGTAGACAGAGTCAAAGCCTCTTGGTACATAGGTTCAATTACAATTTAATTTAAAAGTTATGAAAGAAACAAAAAGATGGAAAGAAATCAATTTTCTACAAGTTAACAAGAATTTAAAAGAACAACACATTCCTTTTATATATATAAAAAAAAAATGAGCAGAACCTAAAAGTAATAAAAGAGTGAATGAAAAAGCATTTTATACAATAATGGTTTGATTTGGTTTGGAGAGCTACGGTTTACTGTTTTGCACACGAGGGCTTTAATAAGACCAGGACCTACTGCTTAAAGCCGATTCCGAACAGCTACAGACATCCCTGCCATAGTGGAATTCGAACTTACGAACTCCGGTACTGATGATTAGTGCCCTAACCAATTGGAAAAGTGATCGGCTTTATACAATAATGAAACAAATTTTAGGGGAAGAAGTCTGTAGCCAGTTGAGCCTAAATGGTAAAATCTGTAGCTAGGCCTCAGTTTGAGCCTGCCATACTCCAAGTTCACAATGGTTCATGACTGAAGATCTTAAAATAAATGAGGTGAGACCATTTAGCAAGCATGACAAGCAAATTTCAGGTGTTTAAATTTTATGTATTTAGTGACTGAAACCAGACATGTGCAAAATATGGCCTTTCTAAATATCATTGGTTTGGTTTTGGAGTGCTACGGTCTACTTTCTTGCAACACAAGGGCTAATGAGACCGGGACCTACAGCTTAAACTGAATTCAAACTGCTATGAACATCCATGCCGCAGCGGGATTCGAACTCACGAACTCTGGTTTCAAAGGCCAGCACCCTAACCATTCGACCATTGTTCAGCCTAAATATCATTAGTTCTGGTCCAATAATCCTTTTGGTGAGTTTTCTTTGTTCTTGTATTCATTGTATTTTTAGGTGACACTGGGTCTCACACTGTTGGGTTATTTTTGATCATATAGAGAGGGTGGAGCAAACTGCTGTACTTTAAAATTCTCTTACTCCTTTACTATCGCATGCTTATAACTGATTTGTCAGCATTTGTGGTCTTATTGCTGTTCTAATTTATAGATACAATGAGATAAAATTAAGAATATTAATTATTTAATAACATTATGACGTTATTTTGAATTTATTTTACTTTTTTTATTCTATTAAGAGGATTTACATGCAGTAATAGAAATATTACACTAATTAAGATGTATTCAACTTTTTACATTTTCATCTTTATGAAACCTGAAGTACTCTGGCCCTGCATAACATTTCTAACCAGCTAAAGTTACTCATGCTTGATCTAAACATATTCATGCATTGTATAAATATGTAAAGAAATAACAAATCTATAGTTACAATAATCCAATCTTGTACCTGTCACTGCTTTGGCTTGCTCTTCATAAAATGATATTGCAAGTGTTAATGCTTCAGGAAACAGTTTTTGCTTCACTAAAAAGTCTATTCGCTATATATAAAGGAAAAAAATATATTGAAAATAAGATGCATAAATATATGTTGCACATGATAGTAGATAAATATAATATATATATTTAACATCTCAAAGTGGAAAAACTCACTAAAAAAGAATATTTTTTTTAATAATAGAAACAAGATTTTAATACATGAAAGAAAGTACCCTGATAAGGTGTATATAAATGACCTTGTAGAATCTGAAATCAGTCAGCTGGCAATATCAGCCAAGTGAAAAATAGAATCATACCATAGAGTGATATTGTAAAACTATAGCATAAGATTTAGGCAGCATTTATACGGTGTTAACAACACTCATACTAGTATTGAACTAAAAGAAAAAGAAATGGCATGTGATCCTGTTATACCAAGTGTATTAACTGATGCTAGACAAAGAATACATATTCAAGCCATCTTGATGAGTCTAATAGATATGACTACAAGAATGTGTCTTGCCAAGAATATTCAGCTATGTTGTTTTAAACTTTCAAGATGTGTAATCTGATAGGATAAATCCCTAGTGCAGGCATGCCCAACCCGCAGCCCATGAGCCGCATGCGGCCTATTTAAAAACTTTTTGCGGCCCAACTGAAGTTTTCAACAGTCTATATAGTTTTAGTCATTTTGACTATATACAGTTGAAACATAAAATTTTAGTTATTGATGTTTGCAATAATAAATATCACATATTATATACGTTAAGACTTCATAGTAACCAACGTAAACCTGGTCTTTGAGTAGGGTTGGACAGGTTACATTGAAATTTGAGTGTTCTAGAATATTCTGTCAATCGGCCATTACTTATACAACCAGCTGACCCGCATTACGTGCATGTGCTCTGTCCGACCAGTCAATGGAAGTTGATGGAAAGAAAACTTTAAATTATATTTATGGCTATAATGAAGTTATTATTAATTGTAAAGGAATAATTAAGGTATTGTTTATTTAGAAAATGCAAGCTAACGATATATTTGAAATTTTAACCTCCAAAATGTTTAATTTGATGTATAAAACAGTATAGTAGTGTTGTACCTCAAATTATACGTTTTTGTTGCTTACAAAAGTATCAGTTCACATTTATCAAGAAAACACAAGAAAACACATTATAATTCCTTAAATCAATGGTTAAACTTTTGGAGATTATGTTTTCTAGTCACATCGTTAGTTTGCATTATTTTTATATGTGCGGCCCACCTCAGTTCAGTAAATTGTTTTTTGGCCCACCAATCGATTTGGGTTGGGCACCCCTGCCCTAGTGAATCCTCAATTTTATAAAAATGTGGTTGATTGGGTTGGTGTTCTGTCATACTTAGTGGCACCTTTCAGTATTCAAGTCCTCATTAATCCTATCTTAGATAGACCCATTCATACATCAGAACTCATAAAGTTTGAGTCCACTGTTGTATGTTTTTATTTTGGGACATTAATGCAACATTTTTCTCATTATAGAACTTGTCCATGGGGGAAGTACACAAGATCTAGTATTTGAAAACTAAAATAGAGAAGTATTAACCAAAAGGAATCTATGTAAGGGATCAGATCTGCACATGTCTTAAGTGGACAAGTCTATTTTATAATAGAGAAGTTCATTTCCCACTTTGATTTTGTTTATAAAATATTTGGACCAATGAGAGTCACTGAGGAATATAATAGTCAATGAAACATTGGATTGGGCTTAAGATTCTTTTCCATTACTACTAGGACATTAGAAATTGCAAAAGTAGATATATATATAAAGAACAAAGTAAAACAAATACTATCAAAAGACTATTCTACAGAATAAAATGAAGGAACTATTCAAAATTTATGCCCCAATTTGCCTACCTTTGTCCCGTACTGTATGAATGGAATATACTTGATACTCTGTTAACATGTGGTTTAACATTTGAAGTTAGACTATAACTTTCATAAACTGCATCAGTAGTTGACACTGTGCCATTACAGAGACACTCAAGATCTGGCCTATCTGAAGTGGCACAAACCACTTTTGATCCCAACCAGCAATAGGCTGGGTCACACAGAGTGAATGCTGAGCACACAGTAGGTTCAATAGAGCACTTTCAGGCTTGCAACTGCTGAGGTACTTTCAAAAAGGTGAGAAAAGTGACAAATAATACAGAATAAGTGTCTAAAAAGTGACTAAACATTAAAAAAAAAAACGATTTTTTTCTCCTCTTTATTACAGATGCTATTATTAAGATTTTTCTATTTATTTTAACTCTAAATCAAATGATTCATGCAAGGCATAATTTTATCGTCAAATACAAAAAGGTTAAAAATTTTGTTTAACACAACTCAACATTGCTTTTTATTCAAGAAAATCTATAAATTAGATTTGAATACATACAATACATTAATTTTATAATCACAATTTTTTGCATATATTAATGATGTTTTGAAATATGTACATAGATAGATTAGAATGTCTAAACAAAAACTGTGAAGAAAAAGAAAAATGTGTGCTTTGACGTAAATTACTTTAATGTATTAAATGTACATTTTAGTACAAATGTAGATTTCAGGAACTTCTTTGCGACTTTTTAAAATCACTAAATTCTGGAAACCATATGACTAATTACATTTTAATAAGAAAAATAAGATTAGAGCATAACATTTTTGGTTTTTTATTAAAATATTTTGTTATTAATTCAGATTTTCTTTTTTTAACAACAGACTTTTGCTGTGATACACCATGAAAAAAGTGACTGTTTACTTAAAAAAAGTGATCATTTGTAAAAAAAGTAACTAAAGGTGAGAAAAGTGACAGAATTGCAAACCTGCACTTTAGTAACATTATCCATTCTGTACTTGGGTAATAAACAAATAAGTGATTTGGCCAAGAATAGTGAAAATAATAGCTGATAAATTTCCCCTTCCCTCCAGATATTGTTCTCAGAGCTCAACTCATATTTCCCTTGATAAGAAATATAAGTAGGGTCAATGTGTTAAGTGAATTTTATAGCAATTTTTTTTTTATTGCTTTAATGCACATTCTGTTATTCTAAATTTTTTAAACATATGCCTAAGTAGCCCAGTCTAAAAAGATAATATTAAAGTTTAGTTATACACAAAACATACATGTTGAGGGATTTCAAATTGGTTGAGTTCAAATTTAAAAAGCATGCAGGATGCTGAAATAACAGTTCCCAAACAGAGTACATTTTTTGAATTTTATGAGTCAAAGCCTTAAGCAAAGAATCTAAATGGTCTTATCAAGGGATATCAGATTTAATCTCAAAGTAAATTGATTCCTTATGAGTGCTTTTGCATGGAAAGATCCCTTTCCATCAATTGCTCAGTAGAGTACTGAGTCACCAAGCTAGAGGATCATTTTGCTTAATAATCCAATAATGGTGAGACTTTCAATTGGAACAAAACCAAGTTTATACCATCTATAATATAGGAGACAAAACTAACCAAAAATGGGAGATAAACTTGCTTATGTTTGGATATCAAACCTTTCTATAGGACAGGAACTGCATCAGGGCCTGATTATCGCATGGGCACTTGGGGTACGTGCTCTGGGCACGAAAGTTTTAGGGGGCACTAAAATTTACTAATTGTACTAAATTACTAATGCACTAATTGTTATATATTGCTGCTTACTTGATGACTTTTTTTTCTTATGCCAGCTGTATATTACTACTGCTTTAGTTAATGCTTTTTGTATGCATATCTTCTTGTATTCATCTTCTGGTGAAATTTATAATTTTTTACCTTTATTATAATTTGCAGTAGTTGATATGAATTTCTGTGCTTAAATTTTACCTGCTAAATATTTAGTCCTGATAAATTTCAATATCTTTGACATATTTTGTGCATAACAGTTGAATTTTATGTCAAAGTCATTGTAGTAATTTCATTTCCCTCGTGATATCTTGTTCATTTGAACTTCTTCAGTATAATTTTTAATCCACATGCACAATTCCTCTTTCTTTAAGTTTTAATAAATTATTGTACGAGGTAATTGTGTTTGTCATGACCTATATTGTTTCCTATTTACTTTAATTTTACTGTTATTTACCTGATAATTAATTCCCTCAACGAACCTGGGGCTCTTTTTATCCCATGGGTTATTGCATATTTATAAGACAGATTATTAGTAACATACCACTATGAACCATTAAATCATCTCATCAATTTAAATTATTTTTAATTTTATTATTAATATTTATTTTCTGCACTACAGAGTTGATGAGTATGACAAGGTAGAAAATAAAAAAAGTGGGTCACTCTAGGTCCTTAAAAGTCCTTAATTTTTAGCATGGCTAAACAGAAATAATAATGATTACGTAAAATGAAAATTTGGTGTTTTTGATTTTGAATATTACTTTAATGCTAATTTCTTAAATCTGTTTGCTAATTCAATGTTATAATATTTATAAGACTGTAATGATGATAATAACTTGTTGCTATAAATTTGCATGGGGGTGGAGGGCACAAAAATTGGATTGTGCTCTGGGCACAAAAGTATCCTAGTCGGGCCCTGAACTGCATTACATACAAATGAACATAGGAAACATAATTTCTCATCTCCTAAATGGACTAGACTAGTCTCTTTTGCATGTGTTTAGACACATGCAAAAGTGTCTAAACACATGCAAATAAATCTAGTGCATAGTTTAGAGACAGATGGTCTCTAAACTTTGAGTAAACTATAAGTCATTTTAATTTTACAACTGTCTCCATGTAAGAGCTTTTATTTCAATTTCTTTATCCTACAGTACTGTTTCATTTGAGAGCAAGTCTATTCAATTTTTTTTCTAATGCCACCATTTTATTCTTTGATGTCTTTTACTACTCCT
>CM063504.1:142252475-142287475 GCA_032207245.1 Pardosa pseudoannulata | reverse complement strand
TTAAAAAATAACTTCTATACGTGTATCAATTTGTTATGCATTCCCAAATGGCTAAATTAATCTTGATAGAATTTTGCATAGCATTCATGTTGACCCTGAATGGGTTAAGTAGGTCAAATTGATACATTGTCATGGATTATGTTACAATATAATGATTTTAACATTTTTTCCTCTCTATTGGGCTTTGTGACTATAAATGACTGGATCAATCTTGATGGAGTTTTGCATTGTGATTCAGGTTGGCCCTGCAAAGATTTTAGCAAATCAGATTAATACCAGGTCAAGGCTATATAATGCTTTTTACTGCATCAAGCCTGTGATGACCATATAGAAAGTTAATTGTATAATGTTGTAATGCTCAAGGAGTTCCACTGAAAGTTGCTCTCTATGCATCAATTATTCAATTTATAGCAATTTATCAAAACCCACATATACACTACACATTTAAGCTGTAAGATATTTTAGATTTTACACATTATTTTAATCATATTGCATAATAAAAAGCTAGACATGATTTGTAAATTTTCATTACATTTAATGGACTAGTGGCAAGACTTACATGAATTTTTATAAGCAGAGCTTCAATATTAAAGAAATTATATAAATGTTTCTCTAAAACATTAAATATTTGTTTTGCTGATGGATTACATAGATTTAAAAAAATATCTACCCACTAACTACTGAAATATATTAAAACTAAATTTTTATATTAAATTGATGCAACATAGAGAAATTTTATTCTATAAACATCGAACTTTAAAAATTATAAGTAAAACTAATATTTATCATGCTATAAAATAAAATATTGTTTGAATTAATGTAGCTGAGGAACATACAACAGAAAAGGTATTTAGCATTCATCTGATATAAAATTCAGTTCTCAATATATACATATGTGTGTACGTAAAAATGCACTAGCTCAAGTATATCAGTCAATGCTGTACAAATGTTGGGCAATATTTTGAATGTTGCTGAAGGTTGAACATCAAGTTTTGGACATCTGCTGATATTAACAAATGTAATGTACAATTAAAATTTGAAATTGATTAAAAGAAAGTATTTAAATGACCATACATTATATATTTCTACAATATACACATTCATAAACTCACAGGCAAAGTTTAATTTTCTGCTTTATCTGTTCTAGTCAGGATAAATTTCAACACATTAAGATGAAAAATTTAATCTTAGAGTTTAATTTATTACTTAATTTTTTATCACTACACACACACATATATATGAAAGATTATCATTTGGGTAAGTAAATTTCCTTTTTATCATTCATTATATATCTTATGTTCTTATATAAAAAAATTGTATTACTTAAATTGACAAAACTAAATATTTTACGAGTTTTATTAGAAAAATTGTAAAAATTTTCTTTTAAAACAAGTTAAATATTTTTATATGAGTTTAGGTGTAAAGTTATTACCACAATTAACAATAGCTTTCAAAGCAATAGTGGACAGACATGAAAGCATTTTAGTTACTACATGTTCTAACGAAAAAAGTATACAATAAAAGAAAGAAAGGTGAAAAACACTCACAGCAAAATTTTGAAACACATACTGTAACTCTATCTTCTGCAGAGGAATAAAATTAATTTTTTCGGCAGATGCAAAGTTAACCTAAAAAATTATAATGGTTTTAAATGATATTAGCATTATTACATTAAAATAAAGCCTATTATTAAGCAACACAATTTATAAACACAATGAGTCTACAGAAAATTAAATATAAATACATATACATATAGATATATATTGTTAAAAGTTGTATAGTATAAGACTGATCACTCAAATAGCTCCTTTTTGTGTTTCTGGCAGTGAAATGTACTGATTTGAGAGAAGACAGCTTGCAGGTAATAGGTTTCAGGCAACTGTAAAGGCTGTTTTATGGTCACAGTGTTTGGTAAATTATCCCTTGATCTAGAGATACAATTTTCAATTATTCTAAAGAAACTTCAAACAGGTTGTGGAGCGAATATTTTCCAGAATAACCTACATGTATCTCAAAAACTGTAAAAGAAGTTGGTTTTTCCAATAAAGTGTCAGTGAAGATAGAGCTGTGTGAGAGGTCACATCATGTTGTAAAAGGTTATTGTTATTCAGCATAGCCTAAATCAGGGGTGGGCAAATACTTTTAAGTGTGGGCTAAAATGAAATTTTTCAAAATGTATCCTGGGACGGAGGACTATACCGTGTACGCTGTGCAAACGTAAATCCTTTGGGTGGAGTTTTTTTCCCTGCCCAAGAAATTTTTTTGATAAAAACACTGTAAGTATCATTTTAAAGCATCTGGACAGAGAAATTTGACAGTTAATAAAAGATAATAATAATAATAAATTCTCTTACTTAGGTGTATATGCGAACAATTTGTGCCCAGTAAAATATGTCATGTAATTTTTAAAGAAATATGATCCATTATATTAAATTAATGGTCATTAAATAAATCAGTTAATGAAAGATTTTATTTTGATATTTATTTATATCTTAATGATACAAATTATTTTATTTTGATCATAGTTACCTTTTTATATTTATACTACATTTTGTAAATATAATAGTAATTAGAATTATAAAAAGAAAAGACAAAAAACAAACGTTAAAATAGAATAGTTTTAGTTAATGTGAAACGTGAAATCTGGAATGTTCATTTGATATTATTTCTTCAAAATTTGGATCCAAATCACTTGTAACAATCCTTAATACCAAGTGTAGATTTTCGTCAGTAATTTGTGATCGATATTTATTTTTCATGTAAAGGATTTTTCAACTGGCCAGATACAGTAAGCAAAAGGGCTGGATCCAGCCTGCGGGCCGGCTTTTGCCCCCCTCTAGCCTAAAGGTTGACATTTGTAAGCTAAAATCCAGTTATTATTATTATTTGCAGCTTGCAATCTTTGTATTACAGTATGTTCTCCCTTATTTAACTATGCTAAGAAGCTTTCAATGTAATTTGTTCTTATAAAGTGTGATATACTTGAATCAGATTCCAGATCATAAACCTATATGTGTGTGTGTGTGAAATGACTAGGTTGGTAATTAGGCAGATGCAGCCCCAAAGAATTTGAGTTCACACAGAAAAAACTCAGTATGAAACACATGCTTTCATTCAACATCTTGTTCATAGGCATTTTGATCTTACAATCTTCTATGAGACATCATATTAGCTGCCAAAAAGAACTCTATTCAAACAGAAACATTAAGATGGGTTCTGTGGTGGCATGTACAAAGAGAAATTCATTGTATAGTAATTATATAAGTTGAAAATTGCTTCGCATAGGATTTTGGGTTCAGTGATCATCAATGGATTAATAGAAACATATATAAAAAAAAGTAGTAATGCCAAATGACAGATACAAGATTGCAGTTTGGGTATAGAATGATAAAATATTTATTACAGAATATAACTGAAATCAAAATCCTTTAATTGTGATTTCAATAATTGTTTGTAATAAAACCAAAATTTTACCTGATAGAAAAACACAGTGCTCTGTCTTCCAAGAGCTAATACAGGGTCAATGATTCGGGTGGTGGGAGAAACTTGTATAACAACGAACTGCCAACTCAAGACAGGCAAAGTGTCAGGATCTGCCTACAAAAAAACAGAAAAAGATTATATTAATAAGTTCAACTAAATATTTCTGCTGCAAGCATATGCTTTCATAGATATATATTTGGATAATTATTAACTATAATCTATATATACATAAAGCACTGAAATATGTTGCTTTTATCCTATTGGAGTTTACCATGGAAAAGCATTGCAGCCTGGAAAGATAGAAGACCAAAAATCTTGAGAAAAACTATATAGATTTATTTCACAAGAGAAGTTAGGCCAGTCTGCTGCAAAAGTCACAGAATTATAATTTTAAATGAATGAGAATGGCACTGATTAGCCAATGGAAAAAGATAAAACGGATTTGATTGGGGTGCTAATTTTAAAAGATTTTAATTAGGGATTATTTACTGAGTGTGATGCGGCGTGAGGAGTTAGCCACATAAATACGGCTCACGCGCAGTGATCTGATCAGAGAGCAGTATGCACATTCCAAGGACAGAGCTGTGGTTACCAGAAGCAGCTAAGCTGCCTTTGTTAAAAGTTGGGCACCAATGTGACACGCCACTGAAGATGATTAATGAGTAGTGTGATGAGACTTGAATAAAGGATGAAAATGATGTCAGGACTCTAGTGTTATTTAGTGGAATGTGTCATATATATAGTTAAACCCTAATAAAGTGCCACCATTTGTTCAGATAACAATTTGGTACTATAACAAGTTTGGCAATTTAACAAATTATGACCATACGTGTTTCAATAAAACTGAATTTAAACTTTTATTTATTCTCCTGATTTCAGATATTATCTAGATTCAGAGAAAAATAGATTAATTCATAAACACGATTTAGAATTTTAATGTAATTTTATTTTAAATAACTTCTGGTAAATTTTTCATTCAATATCATTTTTTACAACTGCAAATTTGGCCATATTTTAACCAGTAGTATCTAAAACTTTTAATAATTTTCACTTAGGTGAATTTATATGTCACATATTGAAATAATGTAATAGATTACCTTTTCTGCTATATTTGGTTGTTTTGTGGTAAAGCTTACAAAAAATTAATAGTTCATTTCTTGTAAAACTTTTCGAGCATAAATACTAGAACTAAGGTTAAGAAAGGGGGAAAAAATGCTGGAATGTCTAAAAATTCTATTAAGTGCCTTTGCTGCTTTTTCTTACAGTACACTTGTAACATTATATTCTGTTCAGAGCTGCTTTTAACACAGTTACACATTCATTTTAAGTTATATTTTTAGCCTAAATTTTTTCTTACACAAACACATAAAACCAATAAAAAAAAGCTAATTTGCTCACTAAAGTAGGATTATGTATCAACATTTGAAATAAACAATAAAAAACACCTTTCTTTTCCCCAACTTTTTTTGTCAGAATAGTTTTTCTCACTTACTCTTAATGTATGACTAAACCAAACACGCAAAGAAGGCCTGACAGTGACAGCAATAACCTTAAAAATAAAAATAATTAAATAAATTTCATTAAATACAAATTTATGATATGCAAAGTGATTAAACTAAGTTTTTAGAATCTTACCTTTGTCACAGTTCCAAGAGCTACAAGGCATACTTCTTGACTTGGGTGGTTTCGAAAATGAGGTGTCATCCTCAAGGGTTCCATTGCACAGACTTCACCACGACTGAAAGTTTTTAATATATATATAAAATTATGTATGTATGTTTATATATATACATATATATACATATACTCAAACACATTTGAACTTACATGCCTAAGTACAGAAAAGTATATTTCAATAAAAATGACAATAGTTAATAATAGAAAATTAAAACCAAATTCAGATTTTCTTTTCTTTCAATAAAATGAAAATAGTACCTTCCAGAAAAGATGCAACGTGTTTCACAAGTTCGTGTTCCCATCACTCGTCTGAAATCATAAACCAAAATTAATAATTTACCAAACAAATTAATGCATCTATATATACTGTATGGGCAAAAGTCATATGTCATTTTGGCTTTTACAGCTGTTTAATAAATAGAACACAATTAGTTAACCATTTTGAAAGTTCTATAAAGAATAGCTCACTCTTCAGTGAAGTATTCATGACATTTTCACTTAAAAAACCATCCACAAATTAGAAGGAAAATAAAATAAAAAAAGAATATTTGATCACCCAGTATAATAAAATGCTCAAAATAATTTGTAATTTTTGAATGACATTTGATCAATTATTGGCAATTTGAATATTTACATAATCTTTTCTAAACTCAACTCATATATGAAAGAGATTTCACTGATAATTCTAAGAATCAGCAACCCTCTACATACCTCTAGATCATTCTATTGGCATCTTATGCCCTAAAACATTAATATGTTATATTGAAATTTTTTGTTACATATATGCAGAGTGCAATTAAATGAGGATGAACTAAACAAAATATGATAAGAGTTCTAAATGCAAGCTTTCCACATTTTATAGCTAATCACTTTTGAGTTGTAGCCAACAGGGTTAATAACATTATATTGAAATTTTTTGTTACATAGAGTAAGGACTGCAATCAAAAGGGGAGGTGCATAACTAGATTTTATAACAGTTCTGAATACAAAAGTGGATCATTTATGGCTAATCATTTTTGAATTATGCAAGAAATATATGTACATAAGTTCATATATACATATATCAAGAGTAATTAATTATACTAGTTGAGAAATAGTCAGATTGAATATTCAAATGTTTAAAATTAATGTTTTCTTATAATGTATATAAATATAGCCATAATAAAAATAATAAGAAAAATTTGGTCAGTCACAGTTAAAATAAGAATTTTGTTCAAATCTGAGCACTGAAATTTATCTTGGTTACAATACTTCTTGTCTTTTATTTTGCATACAATTGACTAAATTTTTACAAAAAGAAAAGGCAATATCCCATAACTATAGTACCTAACTGGTATTCAGCTGAACCCTAAGATTTTCCTTAAAATTTTTGAGATTTAGTCTGAAACTTTAAGAATGAAAGACCGATTCAAGGATATTCCAGTAAATAGCTTTTGGTGCAACTGAAACTTATAAATGACACATCCAACTTTATGAAAGTTCAGTTCTTTTAACAAATTTACAGTACATATTTCTGTAAAATGAAATTTTTCCTTTATACAGTATCATCTTTTAGTTCTCTTTACACAAAAAGCTAAATGTAAATGCAAAATAAATATAAGTAGTGACAGAGAAATCAATTATCAGTGCTTAAGCCTGATCCCGAGAAAACTCTACAGAATAAATAGAAACCTAACACTAAAAAACTTGTCTTTTTCTGTTACTTTCTTTAAACTTATTTGTTCATTTTAATAATTTCGGAGCAGCAAAAAACATTTTCAATTCAAGGCAATGGAATTTTAAGTCAGCAGAGCTTTTAAGATCAGAGATTTCATTTACTTCATGTATTTACACCAGTTTGAAAAGTCTTAGGCAGCAGTTTGCGGGCTATTTTTTAATTCATACAGAAATTTAATATATTGAAAATCCTTTAATAGAAATACAATGATCTGAACACTGCTTTATTATTTGTTGATAAAAATGTTTATCTCTGAAAGGTGCATTTTCATAAACTTTAAATTATCTATCAATTAAAATTGATAAATAATAAAAGAATTACTTTAAAAATAGCTCCTAAAGGAGCCATTTTTAAAGTAATTCTTTTATTCTATATTCCAATTAAAACAATAGAGTGAAAAATGAACTAAAAATGCCTAAACCTTATTTGAAATTTCTAATGAAAAACATACATCCAAAACTATTTATACAAAAAGTGAATGACTTTCTGATTACAATATAAAAAGAAAACAATGATTTAAAGAAGTATGTATCAGAAAAAATATATTACTATACCTAAAATTGAGTTCAAAGACAGATCCACCACTGTCACTGCATAAGGCTAAGGTTGGGTCATCTGTAAACTATATTGACAAATGCAATTAATCTTTTGTAGCATCTAGTTTATGACAAACTATTTACTACTACTTTCAAAGTAATACTTACTTTGATGTGCAGAACAGCATTTTGCATAGGATGAGCATCAGAGATAGTACGTATCAACTTGCCTTTGTGTAAATCCCACATTGTAATCTAAAACGATTTAAAAAAATTAATGGAAAAATAAATGTAATGAATAGTTTTACCTTGGTTTATGAACTTAATTTGTTCCAATAATCACTTCACAAACTGAAGCTCTTTTATTCATTAAAATGAATAGAAGTAGAATTAATCAAACCAAGTTAGTTTTACTTCTTCCTATGGGTTTAATCGAATATAAAAAAAATATAAAAATAAAAAAGATAAAAATAATAATATATAATATAAAAATAAAAAAGATAAAAATAATAATATATAATGTAAAAATAAAAATATAGAAATATAAAAATAAATTAAAAATTGTAGTGGGTACAATTGCTGCCCTCTCCTTTTATGATAGGTGGTGCTACAAGAGCCATATAGTTTTTCCCATGGTGCGACTCACGTTCTCTGTGTGTTTGTCTATGATGTTGCTTTTGTGTGACGTCTTGTTATGTTTCTTTGTACTATATTGTGAGACATAACCAACGAATTGTTCCTGAAACTAGACTTATTATTTAACAACGGCCTTTCGCATAAATAAGAGTATCTTCCCTCTACAAAGTGAAGAACACAAAAATTAAACATATAATTGTTCTGTATTGCATTTCATCTTTATTCAGTTTGCTGGTAGTAATATTATCCCCCAAAGTACTTTTTAAGAATCCATATTCATATTGGCAATAAATTTCTACCTTTTCTATAATTGTAAGCACTTACATAATTTAAATACTCACTCCTTTAAGTACATCAGCCAACTTTATCCCCATTTTCTTCTTAAGAGTGGTATAAATGGTGGACTTGTCAAACCAAACTCTGTTTTGAAATGAAAAAGAAATACCATTCTTATGTTTAACTATTATTTCCTTCTTTATTTCAACAGTAATTTGATCAGGCTTTCAAATAGTACTATCACCTGCTCTTAGCACATTTTGGAACCCATAATTGTGCTCATCTAGAGAAAAAAATCTGTATGAGAGATGAGTACACAATGTTTAAAATGTGGCAGAAAAGTACAATTGAGTTTCCAATGTTGTCAGTTCATGAACCAAAGAAATATTTTTCTAAAAAATATTATTTGTGAACTGAGGTATGACTATATATGATTTTGTCTATATGTAATCTCCTCTCTTTATTTCCTGTTTATGCTTAAGCTTTATTGTTTTCAATGTATTTTTAAACAGTAAAATTTTACAACTCCTTTATGTACACAGACACTCTTCTTTTTTTTTTGTCTGTATGTGTGCATCAATGTAGTACGCAGTTAAGTACTAAATCAATTAAGTACTGAAAATCCACTACATTAGGATAATTTCTTGAATTGGTTATCTATTTGTAGATTAGCCTTATTAATGTTTACAGTACAGTATTTATTGTTAATTTTTTCTGTAAGCAATCCCCAACACCTAGACCACTTTAATACCTCCTTTCCAAATTGATCAGAACTACTAATACCCACCTAAAAGGCATAGTAATTCACTTTCAAACACAAGGATTTACAGTAAAAACATTTGTATTACCTCTCCTCTACTGTATCCAGCAAGCAGTCGGCTACAGTCAGTATTAAATGCCAAAGCTGATACAGAGCCATACTTTTCACCATATTCAGTTGATCCTAAGCACCATTTTAATACTTGCATTGGATCTGTAATGAAATCAAACTTATTTGAAATACATTTAAGTCATATATATATATATATATATATATATATATATATATATATATATATATATATATAAAAAAAAAAAAATAGGGGGGGGGGGGGAGGGGGGGGGGGGGGGGGGGGGGGGGGGGGGGGGGGGGGGGGGGGGGGGGGGGGGGGGGGGGGGGGGGGGGGGGGGGGGGGGGGGGGGGGGGGGGGGGGGGGGGGGGGGGGGGAAGGGGGGGGGGGGGGGGGGGGGGGGGGGGGGGGGGGGGGGGGGGGGGGTGGGGGGGGGGGGGGAAGCAGGGGGGGGGGGGGGGGGGGGGGGGGGGGGGGGGGGGGGGGGGGGGGGGGGGGGGGGGGGGGGGGGGGGGGGGGGGGGGGGGGGGGGGGGGGGGGGGGGGGGGGGGGGGGGGGGGGGGGAATGACTGGATGCTTCTAAGTAAGTATGCATATATATCTGTTCTTTTGACATAGTACATGATATAGCTTAGATATTTTTTACACAAAATTATACACAAAGTCTTTTATATCATTTAAAAAATACTGTTGATTTTAGTGTTTTTTCTACCTGCTCAGTGATATATTATCATTTGATACATACTACTTGTTGCAATATGCAATTATAACAGTATGACGATAAATGAATAGGAGACAAAAATTTGAGAAGCTTTTCCTTTTATTTAGTCACTTCTACCTCAGATGGTTGGTTGGTTGGTTTGGAGTGCTACGGTCTACTTTTTGCAACACAAGGGCTAAGGAGACCAGGACCTACAGCTTAAAGCCAATACCAAAAGGCTATAAACATCCATGCCACTGTGGGATTCGAACCCACAAACTCTGGTACCGACGGCTAGCACCCTAACCAATTGGCCATCGTTCGGCTCTACCTCAGATGGATGGATGAATGTAGAACTCCTAAAAAAATTGTATGATAATAATAGCCTCCTCAAGGATCTCAGCCTTTGCTTACCTCTCTTGGATGTCTCCTACCTCTCTGCTCTTCCTATTTCTCCAATCAATTATCAGAGTAAAAAAGTTGCAAGAAAAAACTATGCCAAATTACATCCTTTAACACGTTGGTAAATTAACTGCAAGCCAAAACCTGCAACAAGTTATGCACACCAATATGATGGCCAAACAGCAAATAACAATAATGGAACATTCCAGTAACCCCCACAAGATATTTTCCAATAGCACTGGCAACCCTAATGGGCTTGAAATAAAAACCAATGGCATAGGCAAATGTAGCTGTCTGGAGAATAATTATTATCTCTGGATGTGAAACAACACACTCCCCTTGCAAGTTAATAATAAATAATAGTATAAAAGTATTATGCTACATAAAAGGATACAAAATATTTTTTTCTTAAAGGGTTGTGACCATTCAAATAAACATATTTATATTTACACATACATACATACATAGTATATATACATATATATCAAAAAACACACATGATCCATTAGATATCCTGTCAACATTCAGAAGACACCTTAAACGTTAACTGGATTCAACTAGGTATATATATGCAACACCACAGAAACAATGGCAGATACTTGTGTCAAAAATTGTCAGAAATATCTCAAAGTTTTTGTGACCATCCAAAATTACCTGAATACTTAAAAGAAACTGAAACAAATTTGGTTTGCTGGGATGAAAATCAACAAAAATGATACTGATGATGAACTCTGTACTTTAAATCTTCATTTTATCATTGCTAAAACATAGAAAATGAAGCAGCTCTGCTGCATACATTTGCCAAGTAAGTTGGTACCAGAAAACGGATAGAAAATTGAGGCCCGAAACAGACATGCATTACCAGACAAATTGGTTAATTCAGCATTCATTTGGTTTGTTAACAGACCAGTTGATCACTCAAAATTACAAAATCAGTGCTCAGGGTACAAACTGCATAACCAAATTCTGTGAGATTTGAAATGAAAAAGGAATAAAAATTGCAAGTTGAAATTTTATTGTTGAGAAATGGGAAGAAATTGCATTCTTGAATTTAGGATCTTTTCTTTGTAACAAAATGGAATTAAAATTGCAAAAAATAATTTTGATATCTTTAGGTTAAATTTTTATGATAATTACACATACACACACATATATATGTGAGTATTATTGAGTAATTCAGCCAGCATTACATATGACACAAAATATATATTTACACACACACACACACACACACACACACACACAAAAAGAGGCATGACAAAATGCCTACTCACCAAAAATAAGGGTAATTCCATGAAAAGTACCAACAGCAATTAGTGAGGATACAGCCTATAGAAACAAGAGATTGCTTTCAAAATATTTTACAGATATATTAAAGTTATACAATATCTTTAGGGATATTGTATGACTGATGCACATGAACAAATTTATAAAATGTATATTAGGGAACTTTTAGATAAGTATGAACATACACACACAGGGGTGCTGTTGAGTACTCAAGAAAGTAGGTCCTAGGAACCTTTTTGTTTTGAAAATTAGATCCTCTTTAAAAATCATGGGTTGTAAAAGGATATCTTTTTGGAAGTATTTGCAATATTTATAATGTCTGGAAATATATATAATAACTGAATAATAAAATGTAAATCAGTGTAGGTGATTTTATAGAAGAAAAATATGTACATAATATAATAAATTTGAATGTGAAGAAAAACTTTGAGAGGTAAACTGTCCTTTTGAACATGTCATGTTTAAAAATATCATGTCCTTTGTATACTTTTCATCTGCTAAACCACTCTTATGGTTTGGCACTTAAATGATTTGGTATTTAAAAGGCACTCACATCCCTGTGAGTGTCTTTTAAGTACCAAACTATAAAGGTTGTCTACATTTACCAGTAGTTATCTATGTTTAGCTTCATTATATTTATTTATATACAAGATCAAGAAAAGACTAGTCCAGAATGAATAGCAGCACTCTACCTATTTGGCTACTGTTCAGCAGGAGACTCTTGTGTACGTGTTACATATGCACTTTGCACAGTGCCTTTCAGAAAAATTCAAATTACTCTACATTTAAAAGTTTCTATTATTTGAGGACTTATAGGTAAAATTTATTTTGGTTTACATGCAAAAAATGAATTTAAATGCCCAGGAGCAATGCTTCTTTTTTAATAACAGACTAAAATATCTCTTTTAGTAAACAAAATTATTAATTTTGAACAAATTTAAAATTTATAGAAGATGAAATAAATGTATAAACCTAGAGAATAATAATAATTTTATAAGTACATATAAAAAAAATTACCAAAATATAAAGGTCAAGTGAAGGAATAAAAGCTTGTGATTAGAAATTCACAACATATGGCTAATAGATGCTATAATAATAATAATTGCTAAAGTCTAAGGTTTCAATGTTGATACAAAAATAAATCTGTATAAAATCTTATATTATGTACGTGAGTGATGGCTACTTATGGAAACTGATGATGGCAGACTTGTAACATTAGAAATAAAAGTATTAGGCCCAATCAGAGAAAATGATAAATGAAGAATGTTATATAATGATGAAACATATAGAACCTAATATTGTTTGACTTATTAAATCTTATATACTAAGACTGCATAGACATACTTTTAGATGTGAGAACATAAACCCTGTATTAAAATTTTTTTTCCATAATTGGAGGATATCAGGAAAGAAAGAACTAAATGGATTGACTTTGTTGATGCAAATCTTAAGACATTAATAACAAACCATTGGAGGATCATAGATCTGGTTGGAACAGGTGAAGAGGCTGCTTTGGACAACCTTTGACTACAGGAGGCTGTGGCATTACTAAGTATATGCTTTGGAAAAAGATAATATATCATGGTAAATTTTATGCTTTATTTTCATGGCTTTTGCACTTTATGAGTCATATGTCCCCTATTTGCATGTACACCAACTTCTGATATACATATGATAAAATAAAACCTTTGTACCAGAATATAAAAACAAATACATCGTTAATATAAGAAATGCATAAACAGAAAGAAATTGCATCCAGGCAGCTGTTTTACAAATTGTATTATCAATGCTAGGAAACTTAGAGGCTTGTAAAAGAAACTTGAGGCTCAGTCTGCTTCTACAAGTCACTGAGTTCACTAACATTGATAATGCAGCTTATTGCATATAATCTCTTTTTATTTATGCCTTGCTTATGTTAGATTTATGTTTATTGCTATACTCTGTAAATTACCATTGATGTTGGCTTTCCTGCATTAACTCTCTCTGCTGCAGATTGAAGCTGAGCAGATACTCCTCTTAAAGTAACATGCCTCAGAATTGAACCATGTTTTTTAAAGAGGGGACTTTTCTTTTCCTTCTGCACAGATAATCTGAAAAGAAAAGTAATTACAGATGATACATTAAATTAAGAATTAATCATTAATTAGATATTATTAGAAATTATTAATTAGACATTGCATTGGTTCTAAATGCTGTTCTTTCAGTAAAAATTCATATTGCTAAATTATTAGCATTTATAACTTGTTTATAAATTTAGATACTTATTTCTTTTTGCCTGTATTAATACTAATTTATTACCTTTTTATTACAATTTGATACATATTAGTATTCATACTTATTATGAATATATTTTATTGGCATCTACTGATTACTATTAATAATTTATTAGTATTTATAACTAACTCATTAAGTATTAATACTAACTTAGTACCAATACTAATTTATTAGTATTAATAATGATGATAAATTAGTAATAGATATCAGTATTGAAAGGAGAATGATAGAAAAAATGCCAATGACTAGTTTACTTAGAAATTATAATTAGTATTTATTAGTATTTATTACTAATACTCATTATTACAAACTTACTTTTTTATTAGTATTCAGTACTTATTAGCATCAATGTGAATTTATATTTATTTGTATTTTTTACTATTTGTTAGCAATAAGACTGAAAAACTAAACATTAAAATTATTCCAACCACTGTTTTTGCAGTACTAACAGATAATACTGATTAATTGGCATTAATTACACATTTATAAATATCATGCTAATTTATTAATTTATTTTATTAGCATTAATAATATGAATAAATTAGCATTAATAACACTAATAAATTAGTAATAGAGATTAGTAATATAAGGGAAATAACCGGAAAATAAATGTCTATTTGATATATAAACAATTAAGTAACCTAAACTCTATTTTAACTAATACTATTTTTTTATAATTACAGATTTTTTTTAAATATACATACTAAAATTATTGAATAAAAGTGTTTAAAATTATTTAGTTTGCACCAAGAAAAAGAATTTCCAAATTATTAGAAATTTTAACAAATAGCTGTATTTTATTTTTGTTCATTTTTCTCAATATAACTATACAAGTAATCATTTTAGCTACTTATTTTATGCACACATAAATAAATATTAATGTATAAATTAATATGCATAATATTTTTGTAAAAATGAATATAAAAATGAAAAGTAGCATAATGTATGAAAATTCTGTTATATATGATGTGGCCACATAAAAAGTCTAAACTTAGAACTAAGAATTTTCACTTGAAGGCACATACATACATACATCATATATATATACATAATTACTAAAACATGATTGAATAAATTGAAATTAAACACCTCATTAATTTTTATATGTGCTGTTTGGATACAACATACTTTAACAAATTTTAAAATTTTTTGTTTGCTTAAATTCTAAGAATTCTAAATCATTGATACTTACTTTAAATAATGAAAATGAATGTGCAGCATAATTTAATGATATTTCTCCAATGTCTCAAAAACAGCTGTCCAAATTCAAATCAAACAATTTTATTTTGTTCTCCTTGATATAACTAGGATTACCAGGTGTCTACTACTTGAATGGATAATCTAATATTTTTCACATCAAGTCCGTCACTATTATTTTTTATTAAAAAGCTTTATAGTGAAACATATATTAAAGTATCATTAAATTTTGAATCATATTTTGTCATTTCAGAAGTTAGAATGATACAAAGATTGATTCTCCCAAAATATTATCAATCCTACTCAAATATTCCACAGTATATTTAATAAAAGTAGGGGCAAATTATATTTTATAGTTGAGATTTGCTGATTTTTTAAATTGCCTATGTCTATTATATATATATATATATATATATATATATGTAATATATATAATATATATATATATATATATATATATATATATATATATATATTAAATTGAGTATAGTTACATTGAAAATTCTCCATAACAAACCATCATTTAATCCTTTGACTGCATGATTTCCACGGCAATTCAAATGTAAAAATTTGTTTCATAAATTTACGTATGTGTTTTCTTCCTTTATTCCCTTTAAATCACCTACATATAATCTTTGGAATATAATGAAATTAGTTTATAAATATTAACTATGAACCTTATAAATCAAAATGTATTAAAATTTTTCCTTTATAATCCTTAGAGGTGTTTGCATTAGAGGACACCATACGAGGATTGATTTTGACAAAACCCATCCCCTTGTACAGTGTGAGCATAATACTTTTTAAAAGTTTAATTAAATTGGAAGAACATAATGTTCTTAAAAGTGTAATAAATAAATGGTTTAACAATAAGAGTTGTTTGAATAGATATTTTTCTTTGGGTCATAAGGAAAAAGAAAATCGAATTACTAACTTTCCAGGTACAGCAAGTTTAAATAAATATATCTCAAAAGAAAAAATAAATTAAATGTATACCATCATTTATTGTAAGCTTAAATGCCAAAAAAACATAAAAGCATTCATATTTCTCAAAAAAAAAAAAAAAAAAAAAAAAAAAAATTAACAGGAGGTTTGCTATGAAACCACTGTCTGCTAAGGATTATGAAGCACATTCACCTTTTTCCCATTTAACCGGTGGAATAAATTATATACAGTATTAGACATTTAATTAATTAATAAATAGTATTATATGACTAGAACTATAGTTATATTAGATAATAGAATTATAGATAGTTTTATAAATAGAAATTAATTGTATTTCAATGAAATTTATTAAAAAATAATTTTTTATTTGATAACATCTGAAATTAATTTTTCTGAAAGCTTAGTTTCTCATGATAAAAGTCAATATAAAAAATCTTTTCTAGAAAACAAAATTAATATTTCAATTCTCCAATTTATATATATATATATATATATATACTTAAACTATGCATAATAAAATATGCAATTTTTAAGAGATCTCATAACAAATTGAGCATTCAGAGGGTTAAGGTTCAGTGAGTACTAATATCAATATTTCGGTTATCCACTATTTTTTTAACATGCCTGCTTGTCAGCTATTATTTGGAAGAACACCTGGCAACCCTAAATAACTGTATATAAATTTAACACAGATTAGTGAAGGTATGTGGATTTGTATACAAACAAACCTTTAGGGAATTTTCTTTTTCATATAATAGATACACTAAATAAACAAATTTGTTTACCTATGAGATAACTTTTGATATATGAATACACATTATAAATTAAATTTATAAACAAATAGATCGATTTTATTCTGTAAACTTAAATTATATTATAATAACACATGAGATTATTTCTATTTTTTATCATCAGTAGAAACCTTTACAGGATTCTAAAAATATTTAAAAGTACAAAGAAAATAAAAAAAAAAATAATAATACTTTCGCTCTCGCAAGGTGTGGGAATCGATGCTATCAATTGAAGTTGTTTCACATGTTTCTTGAAAGTATCCCAAATGACTAGAAAATTCTTCATCGCTTAGAGATGCATCATCAGTCTGTAATTTAAGATTTAAAAATTACTTTCAAGCATTAAACATAATGGGCTAAATATTATATAATTAATTTTAAGTAGCAGAGCAGATATTATGAAGAGAAGAATTTATTAAATTTTAGTATTCTGCCTTTTAAAAAGAGCAAGGCTGTAACTAGGTCCTTTGGAGCCCATGGCAAAAAAACTGACCTCCACCCGTACTGACAAATATAGTGAGGTTTGGTTTGGAGTGCTACGGTCTACTTTTTGCAACACGAGGGCTAATGAGACTGGGACCTACAGCTTAAAAGCCAATTCCGAATAACTACAAACATCCATGCCACTATGGGATTCGAACCCACGAACTCCGGTACCAAAGGCCAGCCCCATAACCAATCGGTCATCGTTTGCCTCAAATATAGTGAGAAAATATATAAACATGTTTTTTTTTTCTATATCATAATATATTAAGAATGAACTCCCAAAATATTTTGTTAATTCTTAAAACGTTCCTAGTTAATTCTTATAACGTTCATTTTTAGATTTTCTTCTATTTTTACCTGATTAATACTTTAAACATTTTAGAACACTCTGGGTTCAGCTTTCAATTTGGATAATTTTTAATGATTTTACACTCATAGTTAGATATAAAGGTAATGAAAATTTGTTAAAAATTCAATGTGTATAATTTTGATGTACCAAAATTTTTTACCAAATGTAAATTAAGCAAAGACTTTAGGTGATTCACTAGTCCAGTGTATAAGAAATGTGTTGTGTCAAAATATATTGAAATAATTTATTAAAAAATTAGACCTTTTAAAAAATCAGATTCTTTTACTAAATTTTCTTTATTTATTAGAAATTTTATAAAAACTTCTCCAGGAATAAATTTTTTAAGTGCAATTCTCTATGATAATAAAAAAAATTAATCTAAAAATATAAAAACATGAACTAGTTTCTATGTTTAAAGAAAAAAGTTCTCTGAACGTAGACGGATACCTTAATATCAAGCGTCTAATGGTATTTAAATATAAAATGAGTTCCAATAATTTCCCTATGAGCTATATTACCATACAGTCTCACAATGAATAATTTCCTAATACACTACATATTTAAAGAATGCCTGAATCTGTATAGCACTCCCATAAAACCATATTTAAATTTTAATTACTTCTTTAAGATTATTAAATAATCAAATAATCCAGATATTTCAATAATAGAATAAGATGGATCACTGTATTCACAAACTGATAACATGAATATGATGGAAACTAGTTTATACTGTGTAAACTTACTTCATTTAATATACTCTCTAGTGTTGGGGGCGTATCGATGGTCGGCAAATCAAATTCTTTATCATCCAGCTAAACAAACAAGATTTTAATACAAAATATATTTTAAAAATACACAAACTCAAATATTACACATAATACGAAAAATATTACATAAATTTAACAAATTAATGTTTTAAAAATTATTTTACCTCTTCGATATCGAAATTTAAATCCCCTAGAGTCGAAGGAGATATTTCTCTTCTGGACATGACAGGTGTACCGAAATCTTCAGCCATGTTTACTTATAATTGTAATTTTTAAGAAAAAAAGTTACATGTTAAAAGATCACAATACATTTACGGGAAAGCAAAATATAGCAGAACCTGTAAACAAAACAATGTTGCCATTTAATAGGTTTCAAATACACGAGCGTCTGTATGGTGAAAAGCACTCTAAAATTGCGCATGCTCATTCTAAAACAAGAGTACACACGACAACGGATGAGATACCGAAGAGAGTTAGATCCATAACTTTTATATAAATTTTAAATATGTGAAAATAATCAAAATCATCTCAGTTGGAGATAAACGCAAGGAGAAAATAGAGAGAGATAGAAATAAAAAACACTGAAAAAGGAGAAGAGAAAGGAAGAGTTGGAAACACTGTGTAAGACCTAAACAAAACACTACAGCTAAGTTAAGAGTTAATACCTAGTACTGGATGCCAAGGAGGGGGTAATATACAGTCTTGCTTCTGAATGTTTAAATCAGACAGTTTTTTTCCTGTTCAAATGCCATTACTCCGCTTTATTCGGGCACCTCCGTACAGGGACGGCATATGCACGGGCGTACAAGTGTAATTTTTCACAGCACATTTTATCAAGAAATATTCATAAATATCTTAAATTTACATGTATAAGCCGAGAATATTTTGGGCTGTTTAAAGTTCTAAAGTGGGGAATGACTTATATACAGAGCCATGGAACAGATGAATACTTGTTTTTTGACGAGGTTTTTTGCCATTGGCAACAAAAAGTCAATAAATCGCCAAAAATTAAACTATTAAAAAAGCAGTAAAGAACAAAAATTTTGAAACGAAAATAAGCACAAAAATTGAAAAAATGAATTTTAAATGACTCATCTGTGCTATAATTGTTCCAAAGCAACAGTACCAATCTTCTAATAAGCACAATTCTACTAAAGCTGGAAGCAATCGATAAATTGCCAAATATTTAATTTCTTTTCTTTTTTTCTTATATTGCTTAAATATATGAAAAAGTTATCTTTATATAGGGTTAAGAGAATTGAAACTTGTCTCCGCTTTATTCGGGCACCTCCGTACAGGGACGGCATATGCACGGGCGTACAAGTGTAATTTTTCACAGCACATTTTATCAAGAAATATTCATAAATATCTTATATTTACATGTATAAGCCGAGAATATTTTGGGCTGTTTAAAGTTCTAAAGTGGGGAATGACTTATATACAGAGCCATGGAACAGATGAATACTTGTTTTTTGACGAGGTTTTTTGCCATTGGCAACAAAAAGTCAATAAATCGCCAAAAATTAAACTATTAAAAAAGCCGTAAAGAACAAAAATTTTGAAACGAAAATAAGCACAAAAATTGAAAAAATGAATTTTAAATGACTCATCTGTGCTATAATTGTTCCAAAGCAACAGTACCATAACGATAGCAAATCCGTTAATCTTCTAATAAGCACAATTCTACTAAAGCTGGAAGCAATCGATAAATTGCCAAATATTTAATTTCTTTTCTTTTTTTCTTATATTGCTTAAATATATGAAAAAGTTATCTTTATATAGGGTTAAGAGAATTGAAACTTGTCGTTAGCTCTAAGTAAAATACTACTGACAGCACTGTCTAGCGCCGTGGCAGTAATCTAGATAAGTTAATGTAAAAATATGAGATTAATTAAGACAGCAAGAAGTTAATTAAAATTTAAAATGTAAGTTGCTTTTCCTCGCCACTTTTGAAATGTGCTAAGAGCTATCTTTGTATTTCTTTCGAGATGCGATTGATCCTCTACTTCCGTTGTACTTATATTGGAAAAAAGGTTAAGAAGCGTTAGTCTACTTTAATTTAAAGCAATTTGACTGGAAAATAATTTCCCGTTTTTGCCTGCTTGGTGACATTTTCGGCTTCTGGGCGACATTTTTGAAATTCTAGAAACTGCTTTTTCATTTCGGCTTATATACGATTTTTTAACTTTAGGTAAAGTTTTGAAGAATAAAACCTTGGTTATATACGGATGAGCTTATATTCGGAAATATACGGTATTTGTGTCTGTGTATAATTTAGAATATAGGATGTCCGAAAGTTTTTGTTCCTTTGTATAGAATCAATCAAATTTTTGTTTTAAATATACAGAATATGCCAAACGTCCAACAATCTTGAAAAATCTCATGAGATTGAAATTAATCTACAAATAATCTAGAATTTTCTGCATTCCTTTGATAGTTGTTAGTGTATTGCTTGAAAGTGTATCAAGATGTATACAACAAATTTTCAAATTTTGGAATTTTTTTTCAAAAAAGTCATTACCAGTATATGAGAATTCTTTTACCTCTACTAATTGCAATGCTTACATTAAGTGTCCTTTCAGTTTGAAAATTCATTTGATCCACGTCTTTTGTCTTGATAATCGTACTCTTCTTTCCTGTTTTTTCCACCAGTTTTGAATTACTTTTATTGTTTATTTATGCAGTTCTCAAAGTACGAGTGAATATTAGTACTTTATCGTTAATTATGAATTTTGGGAAACAAATATTCTTCCCTCACTTTATTCATGTTTTAATTTGAAACTATAGAAATAAATTCTATAGTACCTTTATCACCAGCATATCAGCAAACTCTTTATTCACGTATTACTTTGTAATTGTAAAAATAAATTCGCTAGTTCTATTACGTATCAGCATTTTAGAAAACTCTTCATTCACATTTTACTTTGAAACTATAAAAATAAATTCGCAAGTACCATTACACAACAGCATATCAGCAAACTCTTTATTCACATTTTACTTTGAAACTATAGAAATACACACCATACTATAAAAACTATAGAAATACTATTACACACCAGCATATCAGCAAACTCTTTATTCATGTTTTACTTTGTAACTGTAAAATTAAATTCACTAGTTCTATTACTTATCAGCATTTCAGCAAACTCTTTATTCACATTTTACTTTGAAACTATAAAAATAAATTCGCAAGTACCATTACACAACAGCATATCAGCAAACTATTTCTTCGCATTTTACTTTGAAACTATAGAAATACACACCATGCTATAGAAACTATAGAAATACACACCATACTATAAAAACTATAGAAATACTATTACACACCAGCATATCAGCAAACTCTTTGTGCACGTTTTACTTTGTAACTGAAAAATTAAATTCACTAGTTCTATTATGTATCAGCATTTCAGCAAACTCTTTATTCACATTTTACTTTGAAACTATAAAAATAAATTCGCAAGTACCATTACACAACAGCATATCAGCAAACTCTTTATTCACATTTTACTTTGAAACTATAGAAATACACACCATACTATAAAAACTATAGAAATACTATTACACACCAGCATATCAGCAAACTCTTTGTGCACGTTTTACTTTGTAACTGAAAAATTAAATTCACTAGTTCTATTATGTATCAGCAATTTCAGAAAACTCTTTAATTACGTTTCACTTTGAAACTATAGAAATACATTCGCAAGTACTATTACACACCAGCATTTCAGCAAACTCTTTATTCACATTTTACTTTGAAGCTGTAAAAATAAATTCACAAGAACTATTTCGTATCTACAATTGAACAAATTCTTTTATCAGTTTACAAACTTCTGGCATGCATTCCTTGAAATATTTATCTGGTCCTGAATATTCTAAACTGTCTAATGACACAAGCCTCTAGTATTAACTTACAATAATGTTGGAAATTTAAATTTTATTCAACAGATGACAGTGTGGTTTCTGATAGAATGCTTGTTATGTGGTAATCAAAAATAAAAGTTTATTGTCAAGAAACCTTACTCAGGTATGTCGCTAGCTTTTCTCAAATTATTCTAAATTTAGCTGAAAGGAATCTGAAACCTATTATAAGCTCAAAATTTTTAATTAATTTTTTTGGTGCATTCAACTTTAAACATTTCTACACTGTTTGGTACTATTAATTTAACTATACATTAAAAAGAAACGAAAATTATTTCGAATTAAACTTTTTGCATCATTTTTCGGTACATAATTTTTTTTCTCAGAATTCATATTTAGCTTCTTCGTATGATATCCGTTAAACTATTCTTAATAATTTCATAAAACTCTATGTATTGATGTACATATACATAAAATAAATTAGTTATTTTTTATTTTATTTTTAAATTTTTAATGTTAGATTTTTAATGATAATTTCATATTTTTTAATTTTTTCATATTTTTAAATTTTTATTGTTAATTTCATATTTTTAAAATTTCCAACATGCTTTATATATAAACATCCTATGTATGAATTTTAAATGATGTATAAAGATATCGTGTTACCAATTATAGTTATGAAAGAACTTGATTCGAGAATGTGAAACATTTTCCTATATCATGCCATCGAGAATCTAATTTTTTGTATTTTAATACAGACTATTAAAAAAAAGTCATTATAAAATTTTATATTCAAGTAATGAACATCATACATCTTGGAAAGATAACTCGATATCTGGAATATAAGAGGAAAAAGTACAAGGCTAAAGGAATTTTAAAGATTGAAAGAAGTTGTTTAAAAATCTGTTCAGTTTTCGATTTACTTCAGTCTTTTGAGCACTAATGGGAAACTTGTGCTCTAACCGATAGATGGCAGCACAAGCCGATATAAATATTTTGTCGATAAAAGGACTTTCTGTCTGAGACACAAAAGTGTAATTTATTTTATTATTTGAGTATTTTATTACGTGTTTTTTTTCCAAATGTATGTAACGTAAAGATTTCGTTATAATATGCTCTAAATATCTGGATTAATCAATATTAATAGCTGGATTATTTATATTTTTAAATAATATATACATATATATTTTTTAAATGTAATTTTTTTTTATTAATGTGGCTACGTCATTTTAAGGCTTACTTGCAATTCGAAACTCATTAACAGAAATGTGTGTGGGAACATGACCTAAAATAGGTGTCCACAGTGTAGCCAAGTTTCTAAGTGTTTATAAAATTGGAGTTACTGTGCACATTTTATAATGTTATGGATTGTCGTGATTATTGCTCTCAGCGAATGGGTAGATTTTTATTCGGTTCTTTGGTACCGGAGTTTGTGGGTTCGAATCCCACTGTTGACATGAATAGTCTAACCCTTTCAGAATCGACTTTGAGAAGTAGTTCCAGTTCTCATTAGTCTATTGTAGCCATAGTTGCCATTCTAGAAATGTAAACCATAACGCTCCAAATCAAACCTAACTCAACGAATATTGTTGGAAAACGATAATTGTCAGTCGTAGCAGTGAATGTGATAAGAGGTACGAACGAAAATATAGGTTAATCGAAAAAATTGTTTTAAATTGTTTCTTATATTGCCTTTCTTATAATTCGGAATCTCCCATGAAATTCCCCATACAGAACACAATGTATCATATACATTGCAAATACGTATTGTGCCGAACTCTTATAAGTTCTAGGAATCCGTTGGCAACACGAGAATGACTGTGTGCCGAACTCTCATAAAATTTCAGGTTGCGGTTGTCAACAGAAAAGAGGAGAGAGCGGTCTGCGATAATCGGAGGGATATTTTGTTTTTGAAAATGTACTGTGCATAAGTAAATGTCTGTGTGCTGTGTAAAATCAGTTGCCTGACTTCTACGCTACCACTTCATACGTTACAATATATCTGTATATGTTACTTACAGTAGAACCTTGATTATCCGAGCTAATTGGGACCACTAGTATCTAAGATATCTGAAATCTCTGTTAATAGAAACTGAGTATTTAAAAAATGTATTTAGTGAATTTTTTAAACTATACATACGAAGTTAAATAATACAAATATCAAGAAAATATTTCATTATTTAAATTTAATATACATTAATTCGTTGAATGTTTATCATTTTAAAAACTCTGTTACCTTACGTTTCAAAAATCCAGAATTTTTATCAGTGGCTGCTCAATTTTTGAGCAACAGAAGATCAATTGGCGTAATGTTGTGGAATCTTATAGCTAGAAGAGGAAGCTACAATAAGGCGATTTCAAGCAATAGGGCACATCTGAACTTATGACAATTCTGTCTTCAGTTTCAAATGGAAGAGCAGTTTATTGTTTGTCTATTGGCTGTTTTAGACATGAAAATGATTGGGAAGAGTAATATAGTAGTTCATGATGTTGCGACAAATTGCTCAATTGACGACAGATGAATGAATCCCTTTGTCGTTGCTTAGAAACATCGTAATAAACGTTTTATTACGGCTAATGCCTCTTTCTAATTCTATGTGAAACTATTACTTTTTGTTACAATATACTTAAGTTAATTTACACCCTTGACAGCTTATATGGTCTTAGCATTTGTGGTTATATTTGAAATTATCTTTTTACCCGGAAGTTGAATTCGGCTAAAAAATCGCTTCTTTGCTCCATATGTTTTAGGGCAGTTGTTAGTGCTTGGACTCATTCACTATGACTTACAGTTCTTGAATCCTCAATGTTCTGGTTCTCATTGTCAGCATCATCAGTGTCCGACTACGGATCAACGGCTTGTATAATTTTGTCATTATCAAGAAATGGAACACTTGGATGTTGGTTTCCAAGGTCCAACCACTCGAAATTGTCCTCTTCCGAAACTTCTTCACAAACTTCAATTCTTCACCCTTGTCATTGATAATCTCGATAAGTTCCCCGCCTGTCGATGGGTTTTTAGAACAATTATTTTCTAGAACCATTTTCGAATCGTAGTTGTATTTATTATATTTCATGCCTGTGCAATCATATAGATTACGTCTTTTACACGTATTTTTTTCAAAGCTACATTTAGACAAAAATCATTGAAAAATTATTAAAAACTATACTAAAGTATTAATTCCCAGTTTAATAACACTATGTTCATTATATAACTATCATATACCGGGTGGTTATAATTAAACTTCCCTATAAATGGCATCCTACAGCGCAAACGGGTAAACGAAGTTTCGTATATGGGCTATACACGAGATGCGTTCAAGGAATTTCGGAATAAAATTTCTTGGTTACAAAATGTCCACCAGAGGGCGCATTTTCAGGAAAAACATGAAATTTAACTCAATAAATGGATAAAACAGAATACAGAAACAATATTAACATTTACTGACTAGTTTCTGATTACCTTGTTATCGAACCACATTAAGTAAAGTCAAGGGAGAAACAAAAACAGTCCAGTTTGCAGAAAAAAGAAGAGATTAGGACGAAATTGCAAAGATGAGTGGTTGTTGATTGTGTCCAGGGTGATGTAAGGAAAGGTACTCCACTTGATCATCTTCATTCACTTGCAAAATTTCAAGTCAATGGACATCAGGTCGTAACTGGTCAGGTGGGAGGCTTTGCGCATGAAGCGTTATGGAGTTCTGTAAGTCATTCAACCTTGTAACATCTTCACGATACATCAGACTTTTCAAATACCTCCATAAATAGTCTTGACGGTATCGACAATTACTGGTGTGATACGTTTATGGCCTTTTCCAGGTTGAACTCCCAGTTTCCACGTCTCTTCAAATTGCTTAATTATGGCCCGGATGTCTTAAGTAGACATTAGTTCACCCCATAAGTTCTTTCTACGACGAAATTCACGAACTGCAGCAGAAGCCTTCCCCTTGTTTTCGTAAAACAGTGTCATCAAAAACACACGTTCAACTAAAGATACTGGATATTCGTATATCCGGAAACATCGACTTAAAGATAACAATGTCTGCAAAACGTTTCAGACCCAAACCTGTTTTGCATAAAGCTTACTCTTCTTCCCAAGCATGCAAATTTCGCCCTTTTTATCCCACAACTGATATCTTTTCCCGGTTTTGAATTTTATTATTCTTAATTCTTGTTCTGGATTGTAAATATTGTTTATACATTTCGTTTTGGTCGTTTAACGATTGGATCGGGACAGCCAATTTTGGTGCTACACTTCCGATAGAAAATTGCTTGGCTCACTGGCGCCATCTATTAACTAAAAACTTATCTAAGTAATCGTGAGCTCGTGTCGATTACGAAAAGAAATTATAAATATTAAAGAAGGCTTACTGTTGAATGAAACAGAAATTACATCAATTAATACAGATTTTGATCACACATATTGCAGCTCAAATAAATAAGATTTATTTGTTTTTATTTGTATGATCTTTTACTTTTTAAAATCATTAACAATAACTGGTAAAAATATGCAATCACATTGCATTATTCAGACAATGTTTGTTCTCAGTTTATTGTAATGGACAGTAAATAGCCTGATTTAAGCATGAAAAAATTACTCATTGAAATATCATTCAATATAGTACTTTAGAAGCTTATATTTTTCTATCAAAGAATATTCAAGAAGAATTCTTTTTTACTCTTTACTAAGTGAAATAATTATTCAATATTGCTGTATACTTTTAAGAGGAATAGTAAAATTTAAACTTATGAATGTTCTTTGATAGAAAAATGTAAGTTTCTAAATTATTATATTGAATAACATTTTTTCAGAACAATGTTTTTATCTTTTAAAATTAGGCTGTTTACTGCCCATTTAAAGACAGCTTGAGGTATAAAGTTTATAATGCCAAAAATTAATTTTAAAATATTAAAAAAAATAAAAAAGATGAAAAAAATTGACAGTAAAAAATAAACTCAATTTTAAAAGTTGTCAAAAATGTAAAAAAAAAAAAAAAAAAAAATTACAAATGAATATTAGAAATAAAATAAAATATTAAAATATAAAAATAATAATTATTAAAATTAATAAGTTTATTAAAATAAGATATTAGAAATACTAGAACTTCTTAAGCTCATTTCTTAGAAAAACTAATTTTATTAAACTTAAAATGACAAAAACTAACAAAAAAAAATTATAATTCAGGTAACAAAAAATAAAAAGGATAAAAAGAAAATTGACTGAAAATATTGTCAAAAATGTAAATAAAATAATAAAAAAACTGTCCAATGAACTGAGTAGTTTGTAGTCAATATATTAGTGAATAGATGGCGCCAATGAGCCTAGCAATTTTCTACTGGAAGTGTAGCACCAAATTGGCTGTCCCGACCCACTCGTGTCGATTACTGTGTTAAATGTCATGTTCTTCCCGAAAAGGCGTCCTCTGGTGGACATTATGGAACTATTTTTTGTTTCAAAATTCCATGAGCGCATTTCATGTATAGGCATATGAAAAATTTCATTGCATTCCATTCACCCCTTTCCCTCTGTAAGGATGCCGTTTATAGGGAAGCTTAAATATAACCGCCCGGTATATTATTATTAGATATTCAGAAATAAACATCGGCTCGGTTAACAGAAATCATGGTTAATGAAGGTTCTACTGCACTTGCAACGTTTATAGTACAGATTTGATTGCTGTAGGCCTCAGCAGAGTGAGAGGGTTAAAGAATACCCCACAAAAAACATTTTCTTTTATTTTACATTCATTTCTGGCAGCAAAGCGGAATCCCCTTTTCCACCAGAAATCAACCAAAAGATTAAGGTTACGTGTTCAGATGATGGAATACCTCACCTTTTCTTTTTGGTCTAATAACTTTAAGTATGCATAAAAACCACTCGAAAAATATTATGGAGTCATTAATGGAGGCCGAATTCATCGGCACCTTTTTCCGAAGGATTTCATCTGTATGACTAATATTAAGAAAAAAATCATCCCTCGACTGCAAATGTCATTAAAAAAATGTTCCATTCGAGAAGTCTTTAAAAACCCATTAGCGTTTCCGGAATCATTCCTCCGACTCCATCATATCTCCCTGACCCAATCACTTTTCTTTCCCTCTTTATGTACCGACACCCCCTACGAATGCGTCTCATCAGTCACAAGTGTTCAAAATTTAAATTTGTTCTTCTCAAACCTTTGCGCCATTGCATAACGAGGTCACTTACAGACAAATCGTAAATAACCATACATGCACATGCGCGAGAAAGCACACACTCACATATACATATATATGTTAGCATATATATATATATATATATATATATCCCCTATATAATAATAGCCTAAGGTGTCTGTCGGCAAATTTTTGAAGCGGTTGTACCTGGAATGGATTCCTCGGCTAAGGGCAGGCGATTAAATTTATCAATTTATTCACGTAATAAATAGGTAAAAATAACATTTTTTTTCTAGCATTATGACGTCATTCCTTTAACCATCTCATATAATCATTTCTTGTTTTAAATTATTTAAATATCGCGTGCATTATTTTCATACGTTTTATCGCTGAACTTACATATTAAGCAAATAATTTTCTTTTATATTTGACTTAAATAATAGATTAAGTATATAAGTGATAATTTTAAATTCAATCATCGATTATTTTTTGTTGTAATGAAAATTTTATCATCGGTATTAACAATAAATTCTTTTCATATAAGTCGAGGACTACTAAATATCTAACTTTTAATTTATATATATTTGGAAATTAAGAAGTTTGTTTGTTTGTTATACATAACCACATGGTTTGACTCAATGAATTCCATGTGATTCTAAACTGCATTACAGGATCGGGAGACTCTAGAGGAGTATGACGATAAATAAACTATTGAGAGTGAACCAGATAATTCTCAGCCAAAAAACAAACCATTTTATTACCTGCCTCATTGGGTACTTAACAGTTCTGGAATATTAAAAATTTTACTGATCCCGTCATATGATGGGCTATATGCTAGTATATATATATATATATATATATGTGTGTGTGTGTGTGTGTGTGTGTGTGTGTATGCATAGCATGTATGTACTCTATATGGCAGTATACAGTTATTTATGGACTGCCATACACATATATGTTTATATGTGCATATGTACATATATAATTATATAATATGTGTATATATGCATATGCATATATATATATATATATATATATATATATATTACACAATATATATATATATATATATATATATATTTATATATATGTGATGTATAAAAATTATTAAACTTTTATTATCTCTTAAAAATTTTCATCATTTCCATTCTTATTACTTTGAATTTTTTCTCCCAGCCACAAAATATCTTATCTAAAGGAGTGTACGCGATTTAAGATTCTTTTAGCAGTTTTTCAAAGCTATCTCTGCATTACATGCTGATGTTTTGCCCACTCTCACACATTTTCCAGCTGTCTGAATAAAACGGCTCATTCTTTTTAATGATCTAAGTTCCTTTTTAAGGTTGAGAGCGCTGACTAAGTTACTTTCTCTGGGAAATAATTCATCTCCGCATCTTTTGTGGGGCCCAATTCTGAAAAAGAAAATATTTTCATGGCCTTTGTATCTTCTTGCTTATTGGACAGAGTAACATGCTGTTTTCGTAGATCTGAAATAAAGTTTAAGTTCTTTTACGGACTCACCGTTTTCAGCAATGTTCCACAACAGTTTACTTCAATAGTCTAGTTTTCTTAGGCTTTTCCTTGCCCAATAGCCCGGGAAAGTAGAAACAATAAGGGCTACAATTTCATGTAACTGGAGGGTTAAACTGAGCTGGTTTACCTATATATATCTATATATATGTATATGTATATATATATATGTATATATATATGTATATATAAATATATAAATATATATATATATATATATATATATATAAATATATATATATGTATATATATATATATATATATATATATATATATATATATATATATATATATATATATATATATATATATATATATGTAATGTTTGTTTGTATGCATTGAATGTAAATATGTAATCGTACATGGCAGTATATATTTATTTATGAACTGGCACACAGACACATATATACATATGTATTGTATATGTGTGTATGTATGACATGTAAGTATGTACTCGTATATGGCAGCATATAGTTATTTATGAACTAGCACACATGCATACCACATATTTATGCACTACATTCATGTTTTTAATTGCCAGGGGTTTTTTGATAATGTAACTCAGATGCAGTCCTTGTGATGAGAAAATCTCTCACTCGGAACTGAAGACTAGGAGAAATGTTTAGTAAAAATCCTTTATTTTCATCTTACTGAAGGAGAATTGACTTACGCACCTTACACTGACAAAAGACAAACGTGAATCTGTTTGATTTGTGAGAAACCCGTCTTGAGAAGAAGAAAAATCCCGCGGATGACTCCTCATGAGAAAGAGTTTTAAATTAACTTTTGTGGTTTGTTAAAACATCAGCTGTAAAAATGCGTACAATGGAATTAAAATTCTTAACATCTTCAGTTTTCCTTTGGTGAATTGACAACTAGACTGCGCATTTTAGAATTTGGTTGATTGAGCTGTATTTGTTCTGTTGTCAGTCCTTTTTTTGTTGTTGAACTGTCACGTTGAATAAATCAAGTGCAATAAAATTGAAACCGTGTCTAGCACTGGATTACTCCAAAATAGGTCAAGGTCAAGGTAATTGGGTTTAACGGAGTACCTAGCAAAGTGTAAGATTTTCACTTCAACCTCCGAACTTAAGCAGATCAAAACAAATTTAGGCCTCTAGGCAAAAAGTGATCCAAACAAAAAGTTGATAGACTCCAGCTCACAAGGAAGTGAGGAGGTGAGGACGTTCTCATAAAAAATTATGAGTAAACAAAGCGTTGTCTAATTCAGGGGTTAATTAGACTGTAACAATTAATCCAAAATAATAGCCTAATACCTCAATTAACCCTTTAACGGACAGTGGTTTCGTAGCAAAACCACCTATTAAACATCTTTTTTTTAAACTTTACTTTTTGGATTTCTTTACTTTATCTTTTTATAATTATTTACGGCTCCAATCTCATACATCTGTGATATGTGGAAGCCAATGATGCAGAATCAAGAGCTTTTGCAATTAAAAAAAAACTTTTTAGAGACATGGATGAGTTTTCGATTTTATATATATATATATATATATATATATATATATATATATATATATATATGTATATATGTATGTATATGTATATATATATATACATATTATACATTTTATATATTAAAAATACATTATATATTTTATATATTTTACATATTTTATACATTTTATATATACATATTATACATTTTATACATATTATATTTTTGATATTTTAAATATATAACAGATGTTAGTTCTACGTTTAACTTATTTATTTCTTTTTCTATTGAAATATATGTATTTAAACTTTCTGTACTTGAGAAGTCAGATTCAATTTATCTTACTTATGACCTCAAATAAAAGTATCTATACAAACAACACTTTTAAGTTGTTAAGCTATTTATTTATTATACCAGTTTAAGGATTATCATTTATTGTTCTTCCAGTATAGTTAAACTTTTAAAAAGGCATAATGTTCAAGCTGTACAAGGGGAGGGGTTAGTCAGTTAAACCACTTCTCAAACCCTAATTTCCTCTAAGGCAAACCCTTCTAAGGAAAAATAAAAAAAATTATATATTTTACATATACAAGGCTTATAGATAACATTTATAAACAAATTACATTAAATTCCCATGAATTTATTTTGGTGACCTTTAAAGGGTTAATAATATTTATGACACGAAGGTTGCCTGTGACATACCTCGACTGTAATATGGAAGCCCCTCAAATCTTTACACTTTACAGCATAGTATTCGCGTGCATGTACTGTATGACTCACGATCAAATGTTAAAGTATTTTGCTTTATCTGTTTTCTTCTGTAAATAAATTTTATGTCCTTTTAAGATGGAAAATAAACTTTAGAGTTTCATAGTTCATCGCACTAATTTTTTTCATCATACACACAGAATTATAAATATAAATAATCTAACACAATTCTAATAAAACGTGTGTATCGTTATTTATTTGCTTAAACACTATGCGTGATAAGCCAAATTAAGATTGAAAAAGTTATGGAAAAAAGGTTGAAAATATTCCACTCGTATATTACAGGCTGCGAAATAAGCATAAAAAAGTAATTATATTACCGAATGCTTTTGTGGAATTTGGAAGGAAAAAATATTTCCCGTTTCTAGAGAAAAATAAGAAATAAGAACCAATTAACATTAATTAATATTAAGAAGGGAAGAAAATGAATATAAAAGAAAAATAATTTTTTCCAAGTTTGTTCGTGGCAGCGCTCGAATATTTTCTCATAATATAAAAGATAACACAGTAAAGGAAGGAAAATAAAATCTAACGATTCAAATTTCGAAGAGAAATTCTGACAAATCATCGAATAATTGAATAATAACAAAACAAAAACAAAAAAAAAAGAAGAACTGGAATTTCTCGAATTATTTTATTTAAAGAATAGGGAAGTAAAGAAAGAAAAAAAAAATCAATTGGAATGTTGTAATAGGATAGCACTTGGTTATTGAGGAAAAATGCTCTTTTATAAGATATTAAGGAAACTTAAAAAACTGAAATCGAATGAATAGACATTTTGAATGGTGCAATTTTGTTCCAACATTTGGACACACATGTATATATACGCCCATATATAGGAGTTTATATATGGATGCTTCGAGATCGCCGGATTAATTTCACTTCACATTTCTTGTTTCCCTGTGATGGCAACAGCGCAATAAAGAGGAGAGCCGACGAGTATGATGTTCTAAAGAGTTGACGTAACCTCGTCCATTTACTGCAAGGCGTCCTTCAGCCAGCTGTTGGATATATAAGTGTGGTCAAATCTTCCACTGATGACGCCTATGAGGTGGGGCTTCTGGTATAGTACCATTTGAGGTGGCAATGGAAAATTGTCCCATTTCAGGCGTTGAAGGCGAAGGGTTGTAGGCTATTCCCGTTTCAGGTGGTGGGTGAGATTACTGTAATCAAATTATAAGCGCTCACAGCTGTAGCCAATTAGACCTGAGGATAATAAAATCCTATCCCATGTCTTCAAGCATTCGATTTTTAACATATTTACACAGCTGAATTGATTTTCATTTTTTTAACCCTCTAAGCGGTTCGCACGTACAATTCCACCAAACCGATGATGTCTTCAAAACGTACAATTTTCGACCTCCAAAAACGCTTCAAAAACGGATGTAGTGTACATTTCTGCCAGTTCTTTCCCACATGGAGTTCTGTGATAGGAGGGTCAGGTCAATTGTTTAGTAACTGCATCCCTCTTTGAGTAACATTTATTGAGGGATGCACCTCTACCCCCTGAGGCACAAAGACGCTGATAGCTTTTCATAGCTTTATAAATCTCTACTTCGAAGTATTTCGTTTGCGGTAATTGATGTATCTCCAATTGCACCACTTAAATATCTTGGACGACTTTCGTAAAAAATATAAATAAGCCTCTCAAAGAATATTTTTATTTGTACTTTTAGAATCCATTATTTCTTATCGGATTATCTTCGAGAGTTGGCGTACTTTATGTGTATTAAAAGTAACAAGCTATAATATCTATTTATATAGCTATTTATAACCGGAAGTAAAGGGATATTAATGAGGGTGGGTTTCCAGTACTAGTTGACTAAGGGTGAAGGAAAGAATCATAGAACGCTTTGGCCACTGACACAGTAAATCTTTAGAGTATTTTTTAAAGACTTTTTTTCCTCGATGTGTCCCACTTAGAGGGTTAATACATTCTTGTACTCTAATAGCAATATAATACTGTGACGCCTTCTATATTCTCAAATGAGAAGTATCGTGAAGAATGGATCACAGTCAAAGATAAAATTGGAAATTTACTTTTATTCTTGATTAACTATGGCTATTTACATAGGAATATTAATTCCCAAATCATGCAGAACTGCAATGGATGGTTGCCGGTAAAACTTCCTCACGACGATCACAGTCGAAAGAAAAACAAGAGATTTAATAATCTCTTACAAGTGGGGAGGCTTTTTAGGGTGCAATTAAACTCAATTTATCCCCCTTTCGGTATCCGAGACTCCGCAGCTCCTTATATGAGCGGACTTTACGAATCTCTCGAATTAGCAAGCTGGCTCTGGTAAAAAAGGCGAAAGCCTCCACGAAGTCAACACACCTACGAAAAAAATGACGAAAAGCCCCGAGTCGCAAAATTGTAGGCTTTTTATACCTGGAGGGTCAGTTAATGTTCTGCCAGTTGTTTTTTTTGGGTCAGTTAAGATCCCAGTTACTTGAGAACTCCAGCTAACGTTACAGTTATATTTTTTAGCTAAATTCTCATTCCCTGGCTGTCCCTTCACGGAATTTCCGAGCATTCATTAACGAGATCCATCAGGTCGGTATTCTTCTATTCAGTCCGATTGTCAAGATCCCAGACGCCACTCTATTGTACTCCGTACACAGGTGTACTCCGATCAGCTGTTTTGGCGCGTGCTCGGAGAAAGGGGAGTCTTCACAATACACACAGGAGAAACTGAGCCAAAAAGCTTTCATTTTTTTTGGTGGAAGATCATTTCGATTTAATGATGAATGAAAGAACCAAAGCAAGCGATGATTATACTCATCCTGGAAATGAAGTGGAAGTTTAAGTCTTCTGATGTAAATGTGATAGTGAAAAAACAAGGTCCTTTATGTGCACCCAACGATGGCAA
>CM063504.1:142242475-142244975 GCA_032207245.1 Pardosa pseudoannulata | reverse complement strand
CGCTCAAACACTTTATTCCAAAATGGATCATGTTTCAGAGCAAACATAAAAAAAAATATTCGGAAGTTTCGCATATTCAGAATTGAGGTCATTCGAAATCGAGCATTTTAAATAGTAAATGGGGTCGAGATGGGAAGGGAAAATTCCATTTCAAATCCAAAAGGGTGTGAAAAGTTTGCTACCGAAATGAGAGTTCGATACTTGAAAAAGGATTCTGTCTGCGAAATGAATTCAGCATTGTTTCAATAAAGCGCGAGGTAGCTTCTGATTTTAGAAACGAAAAACATTTGCTTTTAATTTCCATCATTAAACTCGTGTTATATCTTTCTCTAATTTGTTCAATAGTAGAACCGCATCAGTTTCGGTCTACCTAAAACCTCGAGCTGGGTCAAACTTACCCAGATTAATATGAATCCTTTGTTGTTTTCAAAAAGTACACTGCATTTATATGTAATGGTATTTATTTATTTTTAGGCATTAAATTATTATTATAGTTGATAAGAAATAGTAAGATATTACAGTATCGTAAAGTATATACAGATAAAAATATATATAGGTAACTTTAATAGGATTATTTACTTTGTTCGAGGCAATCAATAGGTCGGACGCGACGAGGGAAGGGCAGACTGTCAGGCACCAATGAAAGGACCAATCGGAGGTTAGCAGGATTGCGACGCGGGAAGAAAAAGCCAATGGGAAGAGGCGAGACGCTCCGTCTTTCACCGGAGGAAGATTGACTACGAGAAAAAAGGAGAGAACGAGTGAAGGCGACGGGAGTTGCGGTTTGTTTTTTGGAGTGCCAACCTCAAGTTTTGTGTAGGACTCAATGAGTCCAAGTTGTACCCTTGTACAGCCGTATATCTGTCGGGCATCTGACCGAAGATTATTTTTTAGGTTTGCCTCGAACCTGGGACTTTTAGGTCCGTACCAAATCACCTGAGCCCTGTGATTTCCATTCGGAAAAAATTTCTAAATAGATTTATATTTTAGTTAAGAATAAAAGTTGTTATTGCTATAAGCTGTACGTCGTGTCACTACACCTTCGACACCCATACGCTACACGAGGATCCAGTGATGTTACACTGGATTTACCGGGGTCTAGACTCAGCCTTTAATTCAATTCAAGAAGTCATGAAACTCCCAGATAAAACCCCAAAAGTCAATTGTAGTCAGAAAACTGTTAATATTCAATTTTATTCTATTTTTCCTCTTAGAGCTAGATTCGCGACACTTATCATGGGGAAATTATCTTTCCGTTCATGGTGCTAAGAAACTCCAGCTGGTAGAAAATAAGTTGCCACAGGAGCTGAAAGTTCGGTATGATCCACTAAACTCTCGTCTGAACCACAGTGAAATAGGTAAAGAATTGTAAAATAACGATATTTTCCTTGAGAAACAGACATTGCTGCTTGCTCTAAATTACTGTCATTCATTAGAAACGGGTGTGACACATTGAACTACTTTTTATAGCTTTTTCAGAGCCGAAGTAGCTCAGTCGACAAAGGCAACGATCTCATAACTGGAAGTTTGCGGGTTCGGATCCCGAGGCGGCCTAATATCCGCCGTGTTCGTTAAAGGTGACTGGGGCACGTAAAATAGTTCATGGTCACAATGTCCTCCAAGTTCTCAATCAATACTTCTGGGGGTGGCAGGTCTGTGGGTCTTCTGCTTCATCTCTGCTTCAAAAATAAGACGATCTACTTAAGCGAAGTCGTTATTTCACCTTAACCCTTTCGTAGGCCATTTATTTCTCACTCCACATTTCCAAACTTTCAAAACAAAGCTGCTAATTTTATTCAATCGATCGCACAATTGATAACAGCGAAAACCGAAGCGGGAATCAGTTCTCGTCGTTTCAATAACAAGACCAATATATCATAATGGGTTTTGCTCTTCCCACAGGTGTATTTTGTAAGATCGTGTAGGTGGGAAGTAATCTTCCCACGGCCCACGAAAGGGTTAATGGTGATCATTAAAAACGAAAACCTCACGCCTTGACCTGCAGGCTCAATCGTGCTTGGTTTGTCGAAGTGGCATGAGAAACAACAACAATCACTTATCTATAAAAATATAATATTTCAAATATATATTTTTGTGAAGCAATTACAACACCTAAGGAAGATTTTTAACACAAATAAAGAATTTCCATTTCTTCTGTAAGTATTTAAAAAATTATAAATATGCTGTTAAGGACGTAACAGTTATGTCACACCCATAACAGCATATTTATATATTTTTTAAACATGTAAAGGTGAAGCGGAAATTCTGTATTTTTTTGCAAAAATTCTTCGTTAGGTGTTTTCTTCACAAAAATATATATTTAAAATATTATATTCTTTATAGAAAAAGTGATAAAAATTAGTTCAATGTATCACACTCGTTTCTATGGAATGTCAAATTAATAAATTGAGGACATTTTTTTTCCACACGGTTGTGGAATAATTGTGGAAGTTAGTCTCTTATTAACATAATTTCTAATATATATATGTAATAATTATTT
>CM063504.1:142219975-142234975 GCA_032207245.1 Pardosa pseudoannulata | reverse complement strand
CTTTCGTCTGGTAATAACCTTGTCCTCTAAAAAATAAGACTTCCCCGCGGAGAAAAACAGGGGTACACTCAATAACGGAGGGGTCAGAATCCCGCCAAACCAACGGACTCTTCTATTGGTTGGAAAAAGTCTGAAGTTTCTTCTAGTTCAAACTGGTCATGTTCTGTATGTTTTTGACGATGGCTCACGAGAAGAGATAAAAATAACGCTGAACCAAATGTAACTTATTGTTACACCAATCTGTGGAGACCAACATTCAAATAACTATATCTAAACTTTCATTCCGATTGAATGGACGGTTCTGCCCCTAAGGTCTCATGTATAGGGGAAGTTTTTTTTAGATCACCTGGTACATTTTATTAAATATTAATTCATTCTAAAAAGTGATTTCTGTGATTTTACAGGACATTGCTACCGTTGGCTAGTTAAAAGTCTTACCTTTTATAATTGATTTAAGTAGGAAAATAGCTAGAAGAAATCATTTTGATTTAAATAGTCATTGAAAATGAAGAAACTAGTTGACATAAAGACACGGCCGAAGACAAGATGCGTTTTCCTGAATACTCACGATAATTTCCTTTTTTAGTAAATTATGACTTAATTAATTATGAGAAAATATATTTATCATCGTCTATTAATAAGAGAATTAAAAGAAAAAGACGGTTGTCTGGCACCCAATGGAGGAAGATGAAGTTTGAAAAAATTTAGAAAGAACGATTTTCAAAAGATCGAGCCAAAAAAAGTATTAGAAAATGTGTGCTACCATATTACGGTCGACATATGTCACTGGTGATTTCTACGTCATAATCAGGTCGGAGAGGGAGATTTAAAGTACCAAATTCCTATCTCTGAAGTTTTCTGACGTCATTATGACATAGAAGTCACCCATGACATCTGTCGACTATAATATAGTAGTACATTTAATCTAACGACATGCTTTCTTTCCTAGATATTTAACGCGCTGAAAAGGCTGCCGTTTCATAGAGATTGATAACGGGAAGTTATCGCTTGTTTAGCGTAACGTATTTAATTGATAGTTGTAGGGGACAAGCCATATCTTTTGTATTTCTATATTGTTTGGAATCCGGATATGCCAGAATATTTGGAACAGTTTGGAATATGTTATACGGAATTACATTTTTTTAAAAAATAAAATTAGTTTGCTATGACGCTTGTTTCGAGCGTGAAGATAGTATTAGAAAATATCTGACGAAATGCATTCTTTCCTAGCTATTTATCGTGCGGAAAAGGCTGCCTTTTCATAAGGATTGATACCGGAAAGTTATTGCTTGTGCTCGAGTTTAGTTTAGTTTTATTTTCTATAGATGGCGATACTGGTTAAGTTTTCTGGAGTGCAGCGAGAGAGGTGTTGTTAGTCAGTGTTTATGCCGACTTGGAGTGTATGACATTCTGTGCAAACACACTTAGTACGTGTATTTGTTGGATAACCACATGTACTATTTCCTAAAATTTCAACTGCTTATAAGTTTGTTTCAGAGTGAGTATTTCCAATGGCTTATAAATTATAAATATAAAATAATATAAAGAAGTAGTAAAGGGATTATAAAGTATTTTTATAAATTAGTATGTCAGAATATTGAAATTTGTATGTTGTGAATCTATTCTAAGGTTTCTTTTATTTGTTGATAGTAATCTTAAGTTGATTGGGCAGTGTATAACTGTTTTATTCGGTTTATGCTGTGTTAAAGATTTTATATAAGGATTAAGTTCACTCATGAAGAGACTACAAACATTATTATAATAAAAAATTAAATTACTTGCTTACAATGTTTACAATCAACTAATTAATGTTTCTATGTTTTCTATTTGTCTGTGTATTTTATATAAAATATCATAATAAGCTGTTTAATTGTTTAATGTTTACATTGTTGTTACAATGTTACAATAATGTTTAATATTTAATGTTTATGTACAGTTAAATGTTTATGTAATGTTTAATGTTTTAATGTTTAATTGTTTAATGTTTAATGTTTATGTAAAGCTGTTTAATATTTACAACCAACAAATTAATATTTCCATGTTTTCCATGTGTCTGTGTATTTTATATAAAATATTATAATAAGCTGTTTAATTGTTTAATGATTACATTGTTGTTACAATGTTACAATAATGTTTAATGTTTATGTAAAGTTAAATGTTTATGTAATGTTTAATGTTTTAATGTTTAATTGTTTAATGTTTATGTAAAGCTGTTTAATGTTTACAACAAACTAAGTAATGTTTCCATGTTTTCCATGTGTCTGTGTATTTTATATAAAATATCGTTATAAGCTGTTTAATTGTTTTCTCTAATTTTAATTTCATATCGTGATAAAAAAGAGTCAAAATACCAAGAGCGCAATTACTTCCTTTCACCTGGCACAAAATCATTAAATTTGAAATTTTTTTCATATATTTATTGTGGTTCTCATGAGATCGTGGTAACTCCGTCGGAGTGGGGTTGTATTTTCACCGTGTTTTTATATAAGGTATCTGGTATATCCGATGGGTATATCTATAATATATGGAATATAAGGTATATCCGGTGTTTTGGAGAGACTGCAACTTGCTTGCATGCTGATTTCAGCCTTCTGAGTTAACGTGGTGATAGAGTGCCGTTCTGAAAGGTTGAGATTGTTCTTTGCTGAGTTTTATTCTTTACCGAGTTTTATTCAAGTTATCAAGTTCATGTTTTACAGTTTATGAAATTTTTATTGTGAGTAGTTTTACTTAAATGTCAAGTACTGTATAATGTGTTATTTGTCAAGCCTGCACTTTAACGCCAAGACATCTAATGTACTGAAAAAATTACTTTCCATTAGAGTACGATGTCTGTTTTTTTAAGCAGAGTGATATTTACAACAGCTTGTTTAGCGTAACGTATTTGATTGATAGTTATAGGACATAACCCAGATAGCAAATTTAGTTTGCAGCAAGTTTGCAGCAGTCTTGTTTTGAAAGCCTGCAAACTTGCAGCAAGTTCATCATGACAGGTCTGCAAGTTTGAAACAAGACTGCAGCAAGTCTACGCAAACTTCGAAGTCACCATACCTCCAACTTGCAGCAAACTTGTCACGCAAGTTACAGTACACTTGTCGTGCAAGTTTGCCGCAAACTTGTCTTATCAAACTTGCAGCAAACTATTCGTGCAAATTACGATACACGTGCAGGAAAACGAAAACCTTGCTTAATGAATTAATAGAATTAACACATCTATTTAATTTATTAGAAATTTTAGATAGTTGCAAATTATAGAGAAATGCTACTTTAAAAAAATAACCACACTTGAATAATTAAAATAATAAATGCCTTTTAAAAGATCCATAGTAGCTTGCGGAATGGCGTGTCTGCCATGTTTGTCATTCTTGCCTTTGGCCGGGAAACGTTTGCGCATGCTCTCATTATCTTAACTCTCATGGAATGATGGGAATTTTCGAGTACTCCAAATTTGTCATAACAAGATTGCCACAGTTTTGCAGCAAAATTACGTTCCAAAGGAGTGGTCGCTTATGTCCCGTCTAACTTGCAGGAGTTTTGCTGCAAGTTTGTAGCGTCAAATTTGTTATGGCAAGATATTATCCAGAAAAAAATCAAACTTGCTGCAAGTATGCATGCTGTCTGGGAAGCCATATCGTTTGTATTTATTTGTTGCTTGGAATCAGGATATTCCAGAAAATTTGGAACAGTTTAGAATATGTTATACGGAATTACTTTTTTTAAAAATAAAATTAGTTATCTTACTACGACGATTGCTTCGAGCGTGAATTTTCCAAATCGGTAATCATAACAAGCAACAATACCTCTTATCATTTTTCTGGAATTTTGACGAGTCCTTAAAGCTACCTTTAAAACAATGTTTCTTTTTAATTCTAAATTCCATTAAGAATATAGGAGATCGATAGATAGCTGCGTGTTCAAGTGCCTCCGTGATGATTAACTCTTTCCGTCCTGGTTCTTACATCGAATGAGAGAGTAAAGAAAAAAACATTTTCCTGTTTATGACTTCAGAGATTGGCAACACGCGAGCACATATTTATTTATCGTCATTTCCTATTAACTTACGGATCCAACAGCCCCCGTCTCCAACACACAAGTATGGAGGTTTCACCCTTGGGGATATCCCTAATTTCGATCATTAATTAACTTCCGAAAGAATAACATATATAGAGATCTCATTATTTGATATCAAATTAAAGGTTAATTACCCCAATGAGAGAAAAGTATTTGATTGGGTCATTAGTGGATGGAAAGACACTACCGGAATGACTTTAGGAGGAAAAAATGTTTTTTCGATTGCGACTCCTTTGGAAGATTTTATCTATTGTGACCGTGTTAAGTGTGAGAAATTTGGTACTATAGAAAAACTATTAGTTGTTATTAAAACTGCCTGCCAGTTTTTCCTCATTTATTAATGACTCTGCCATTTTTAGTCTCACCTGTATTAGAAAAATGAGGGACGAGATCGTGCAACGAAATTTTTACCACTACCTTTTAATTATTAACTTTGTTTAAAACGGCACAGCCGATTGAACACTCGAACTTAAGTTAAAAAAATTCTTAAAGGTCAAAATTTAAAAACCCCACTTTAATCTTACAGAGAAACCTTTTACAAGACAAAAAATTGTACTTGGGGAAAAATTGAGAATTACAAAGATTCACCCTATATATACAGGATGTCCCAAAACGACTGCATAAACTCTGCACAGCTAGATTCCTTGTTGAGAGTACATAAAAACTGCTCTAAGAAGCGTTCCAGTACAATCCATAGTTTACGAGAAAAATACGAAAAACCAAGTTTGACGTTACTACTGGTGCAAGAAAAACACTTTAATGAACATATCAATAGCAGTATATGCACGGGCATACTCCCTAACAGTTTGTGAGGCATTTCCATTACATCGGCCTCACATCGGCGGTACATGTCGAAATAGTCACGAACGGAATACATGGCCACCATACAAAGACTACTGGTAGCTGCAAGATTCATCCTTTTAAATACCAGTTCAACGGAGAAAAGAAAACGTGCAAGAAAAAAATACTTTATTGGACATATCAGCAATAGTATTTGCATATCTTTCCAGACGATAATGTTTAAAACGTTCCCCGCTCATATCGCGATATGAGCGGAAATGACGTGGAATGACGTTAAGCCGCCGTTGAACTGGTATTTTAAAGACTGCATCTTAGAACTACCGGTAGTCTTCTTATGGTGCCCATGTATTTTGTTCGTGAATACTGAGACATGTACTTGATGTAAGGCCGATGTAATGGAAATGCCTTAAAAACTGTTAGGGAGTATGCCTGCTGCTCCATATACTGCTGTTGATATGTTCAATAAAGCGTTTTTTTTTTTTTTTTTTTTTCACCGGCAGTGACATCATACTTTGTTTTTCGTATTTTTCTCGTAAACTATGGGTCATACAGGAACGCTTCTTTGGGCAGTTTTTATGTACTCCCAAAGAGGAATTTAGCTGTGCAGAGTTTATGCGGTCGTTTTGGGAGGGCACCCTTTTTTTATATGTAATGAGACTGACTTCTCGATGGGGTGTTGCAGTCATGGCCATAAAAATGATACCGTTTCAGCTATAGACCTTTATTAAGACAACTTTGAAGGACGGGTTCCCACTTCATCATAGGGACAAACTGAAGGGTCAGCTAGCATAAAGTTCTATTTACAAGACCATTAACACCTGGTACTGTAAGGAAAATCTGTCTCCGTTAGCGTGTATCTCCTTTTTATTTGGAAATTTCCTAAATTGTCCGCTAGGGCCATGTAGGTTTATAATTGGCCAGGCCCCTTCTCAGGGGTTTTCAAAACTTGAATCAAGGGTAAAAATTCCCGCGTCATTTTCCATTCCCCTTTTTAACCCCTAACCTAAATTGACCACTGGGGCTACAGGTTACGCCCTCAGAGAAGGGGCCTGGCCAATTATAAACCTACATGGCCCTAGCGGACAATTTATGAAATTTCCAAATAAAAAGGAGATACACGCTAACGGAGACAGATTTTCCTTACACACACACATATATATATATATATATATATATATATATATATATATATATATCGCGGATGTCTTTTAAATATGTACACATATCGAGCTTCGTGCCTTTAATTATAAAAAATTCCACCCAACAACGGCTTTTTTTAAACTTTTTATTTCTCTCAGCTTTTACGTTGTCATAAATAACAGTTCATCACCTGGTATGAAACATTGATAAGTAACCAAAACAATGAAATGAAACGAACTAATATAAAGATAGTATAGTTGAGTTTCGGATGACAACACAACTGATGTTTAACGGTATGCTGGTAGCGAAACAAGCAGTCATTAACATTGCGTTTGCAGTCGCATTTCGGAGTTATTTAATATAAAAGATTATTTTTAATTTTTCAATTAATAATTCGAGTTTGAGATTGTTTATTGAAACAAGGATTTTAAGTGGTTCTCCATATTACAGTAACATCAGAAAACGAAAATGTAATTGTTTAGGCGCGTTAAGTTAAGAGTTGGCGTTAATTTAAAATATTTTAGGTCCGCTCTATACAATCAATAATATTGATCATTCTCACGAATTATTATTAATAACATATGTATATAGTTCCCCATCAATTTATACTGATAAAACTGAGGGAATCTCAATAATATGAACCATATTTTATTTTTCTCCATTTTTCTGCAATGAACTATGCATTCTAGATTACATAAAGATCATGCGTTTATATATATATATATATATATATATATATATATATATATATATATATATATATATATATATATATATATATATATATGTGTGTGTGTGTGTGTGTGTGTGTGTGTGTGTGTGTATAGAAAGGTTAACGAATATACGCAGGCAAGATAACGTCTGCTGGGATTTGCTAATATATATATGACGTCACGACCATCATCTTCCAATGCAGAAAGAATCTCGACCTGGTAGGACAACAGAGGGACATGCTAGTCTGAGAAAATGACACTACTAGAGAAAATAAATTTGTTCCGTTTCTGTCCTTGTTTGACTCTTCTTACTGATGGAACGGGGTAGTCGGGGGAGGGGTACGACATTACTACGCCGATGGGTAGCGAATCACGGACTAGCAGGATGGCGCTTTCGCGATGGAGTGACCAATCGGGGAGGAACTGCCGACTGACGTCAGACAGTTCAAAAGCCCAAAGAGGGAAGGAGTTATTTGGAATAAGAGATTAATAGGAAAGTGTAAGCGAGAGATATTTTATGATGATATTTTTTCTATTGCCGGCTCACCTTGATTTCTAGTATGTACAAATACAACATTTTTTTATTGAGACTTTATTTCCTATCTGATTTTTAGGTTCGCCAAGAGTCATTTTACACTCAGTACAAAAACTCAACTATACTTTGTCTCTTCAGGAAACGGTTTTCAAATTTTGTTCTATGGATTAAAATTTTTGATTACAATAACTGAATTTCTGATCCCTGAAAACCGTGTTACCTATGAGCTATCAAAAATAAAGGCTAATATATATATATATATATATACAGTTTATGCAAAATTTAAAAAATTAAGAGTAAAATTTGCAACAGTCTCTTTTAAAATGAAAAATTTATTAAAATTCCTCAATTTTATTCACAAATTTTAAGGATATTGATTCATAGTATCTAAAATTTATTAAAATGTCTGACGATAATCTTTTGACTGACAGATTAAATTTTCTACAATCATTCATTTACAAATTGGAGAATTCTTTAAATTGGTCTTTACCTCAGCGCGTGGAGCAGCTGAGGGTATCGGTTGACCCTGCGACAATCGGTTTGTGACGTATCCTTCCCCTGCTTCAGGTGACACTATGAAGAAGCAGGTTATTCTTGATTAAATAATTTTTTTACACCTTGCAGCTATATATAGGTTTCTATTTGCAAACAGTACAATTACAGCTCGCAATACTTATGTGATACAATAGACGTAGGCCTGAGTAGAGACGTACAATTTATTACTGTCGAAAGGTTTGAGAACCGACGGAAGAAAACAATTCGTGGTAGCTTTGCTTTAAAAGTTCTCGGTAGTAAATTATGAAGACAGCACAACACTGAGAAGTAATCTCAATTAGACGAGGGTGTTTTGCAGTTGCAAAGTGATATCTTCGAAGATAAAAATAAAGTAAAGGATTCCTAGGAGGAATATAAACTGTAATCGATTCTGAAGATTAATCGGATTAGAAAAAAAAACCCAAGACACAGGATATAGCTAATATCTTGTGCCTTCTAATATCCTGTGTGCTAATATCCTGTGTCTCTCTTCGAGATTATTACTATGAAAACTCTCCGATGGAGAGACGACCTCCGAGTTAGCTGGTTACTCGCTAACTAGCTGACTCGTTAAAAAATCTCTTCTCGTCTTTTTTAGGGGAGGGGTCTCTAAGAGAGGGGGGGTCTCACTCAAAATTTCTTCATTGGATCATCTGGCAATGATCTCCGCTTCAACCAACTTGATTGGTCTGGACTAGACAATCACTGGCTGCAACACAGGAGACTCAGGAATTTCGTGTCGACGAAAGATCTAACTTCTCAACGACTCCTTTGAAGGCTCGCTCCACCTACGATCATCTTTTTTGGTTGTCTACCTGGGCGCCCGGCTGTCTGCCCTGTTGTTACGCTACCTGTAGGACACTCCCTGTAAGTCTAGCCATTGTGCTGCGGGGAAAAACAATTCCTTTGTCTGTGGGAGGCACGTCATTACAGGCTCTTCTGCTGCTTCCATGGATGTCACTTATTTTGAAATGTACAGCCCTTCATAAGTAACAAAATTCAATTGTTTCTCAATAGTCACTGAAACGTATAACAACATCATTTTTATAACATCCAACTCGGTATTTAACTAAAATGAACGAACAGAAAGAAAATCCCGTAGTATAGAAACTCGTGTATGTTTTAGCTCATTGAAAAGTGCTTTGACTTAGCACTTCTTAGCTGCAACATGCATACCCGTCGCATTTAAAACTCATAATATAGCTAACAGAGGTTGATAGTATGGGAACGGTGGGTTTAGGATTGATAGTGCTGCAGAGTTATGGAGTACGAAATTTAAAATAAATAAATAAGTAAGACAAAAAGATTTATTTCCAACGCAGTAGGCGATACAGACATTATCCTAACGTGGTAACAAGGTTGGGAATCTGTTACTCTTTTAACAGCTCCCGAGGAGCACGGGGAGCTTAAGGTATGCTACGGCCGACAGTAGCATTACCCCGCTGGGTCCTCGTAATTTAGAAGCAGAGACCAAGCAGAAGACTCCCAAGCTTGGCCTGCCACCCTCAGAGCTATCGTTTGAGAACTTGGAGGAATTTGTGACCACGAACCTATTTTAACCTTACCCAACCACCTTTAGCGAACATGACGGATTTTCGCCCCGAACTCGCAACCTTTCAGTTACGAGAATACTGCCTTTGCCGACTGAGCTATCGCGACTGAATAAGACAAAAAGATACAAAACAAATAGTTAAAAATTTGTGATAGTGTTAGGGAACGGCGCTTCCAATATCGCTTGGCTTACATTGTAGGTCCATACTCATTGGGTCGTACACATCTCATGCTATTCCAGTGCCCTTACTTATGAGTTATTTAAGCTATATCTAGATATTGAACCCATACAAATTTAATTAAAATGGTTGGGGATTGTCCACACTGAATTTCTCTGATGGAACCAGTTTCCATGCTTTAATCGGCATCCTTTTATATAAACCTATGACGAAAATTGTACTGATTATGGGAAGATTGCGTTCGAAAAATTTTCAAAACATACTGAACTATATGTTAGATACAAAATTTTACCAAAGTATATTTAAATTTTTATTTAAAAATTTATGTTGATAAAATATCATTATTTGCGTTAAAGAAAGTGAAGATATCACTCGAATGGACTGGCCAGCGTACTCCCCTGATTTAAATCTCATCGAACATGTGTGGGATGCTTTGGGTAGACGAATTGCAGCACGCTTGCATCCTCCGGAGAACACCCAACAACTCAAACAGATGCTGATTGCGGAATGGGCAATCCTACCACAAGAAATGTTGGACCAGCTGGTTCTGAGTATGCGGAGACGGTGCAAAGCAATCATTGCAGTTAGAGGAGGGCATATCCCATATTAAGGAACATCTGCTTGTTGGTCTTCCTTTTCATGAGTCATGATACTATGCGTTCAATAAAGCTTGTTTTTGTTTGATCCCATACCGTATGCATTGTATTCCTTTTTCAGCGCCGATACTTTCGTCATCATTTACTCTCACAATACTCTCCCTTATTTCTGGATTTCATGTCTCTCAGATGATTTCTCGTGGAGTTATGGCAAAAAACTTACCTGTTGTTTAAGTTTTGCACATCAGTGTAATACGTTACCCAAATTTTTACTCTTATTATTTCATATTATAAGTATCCAGAAGAATAAGCATTTATATTATAAGCATATTTCATTCTTATTATTTTACATTATAATATTTACATTGTTTTTACTATTTTACATTACATTATGTATTTTATATTACATAATTTTCATGCATATGTTATATAATTTCCTTTACATTCTTTTTAAAAAAATTAACTTATGTCTTTTTAGTTGTAGAGTTTACTTAATATAAAATTTATACTATACCTTCATAAAAGTACCTTTTATTTTATCCATTTTACGTATTTAGAACTTGTAAAACTGTACCAGTATGTACACAAACACGCACAGATACATAGAAAACTGACGAATGACTATAAGTAAATAATTATTCATTTCATACAAGAAAATAAACTGCCGTATCTCCGAAATGATTCGCACAATCCAGTAACTATTTCTGCAACTCTATGATTTTTTCTTAATATTCATTCCGGTAGACTCAGCTCCTACTGCTGCTAGTTTCTGAAATCAAACACTCGTCTGTCGTGAAGTTAATTGTCTTTAATTAGAGATATCATATAATGATCTCTCTACCTTATCTCTTCAAAGGTTAATTAGTGGAGATCAAAATGAGAAATAAACCAACCGTGGGGAGTTAGAGCAGGGGGTCTTAGAGGTAAAGCGGGGGTCAATCCACATTTATTTCGAAAAGAAAATAAGGAACTATTTAGCGTCCTTTCGCCTGCCTCTGCTGAGTATATTTTTTTTAAATCCGTGTACAGTGATCAGTCATTTTGCGCGGTTAATGGGGACCAGAACTTCCTTCGAAAGCTGAAAAACGGTGAAGTATGATTTGTCCCTAGGAATTTTCGTGTATGCGGGTACAAGAATGTTTTAAATATGTAAGCAGTATTTATACGTAACACATTTAAGGTAAAAATTACAAGAGTATACGTATTTACTTATACGTATCAGTGCTAATTAATAAGATTAATTACAAAACCTCATACATTAATAAGCATTAATCGACATTGCTCTCTGAGAGAGGCGAAGAGTCTTGTGTTGGTGGCTGAGGAGAGACTCTCACTTGAATCGAAGAAGCTTTAGCTCACTCGGAGACTTTTATGGGGAGGTAGATTGTTGCATCTCTCTTGCCCTGTTGCACAATTGTTGCAGATTTTCCTGATTACGGCCATGCTTTTCAGTTTCTTCTTCGTCTTCCTCTTCGCTTTCTTCCTCACTTGCAGACTTTGTCATCTCAAGGAGGTCTTCATCGGTCAGTGGGTCCGAATGCAATCGATAAGGGCGCTGATGTCTTCTTTTGTCATGTCGACAAATCCTTCATTCCTTAGCCAACCTCACCGCCAACCCGAAGGCCGAACGATGGCCGATTTGTTAGGGTGCTGGCCTTCGTGGAGTTCGTAGGTTCAAATCCTACTGTGGCATGGATGTTCGTAGCCGTTCGGAATCGGCTTTAAGTCGTAGGTCCTGGTCAAAAAGGCCTCGTTGTGCAAAAAGGTAGACCGTAGCACTTCAAACCAAACTGCCAACCCGAAGGATGTGAGCCAACCTCACCGCCTTCTCCACCACTGAGTGATGAAATGCCTTTATGAGAGCCCGTGGTATGTACTTTGAGTCAACTCATCTCTCTGTTTGACGTGCAGAGATCCTTCTTTCTCGCGCATCAACATGAAACAACCCTCTTTTCCGCAATGTGGCTGCCGAAAGGATTGTATTTTTTCATCTTTATTTTTTGATGAATATTTTCGAAAAATCCGCGAAGCACTGAAGCCGCAAAACATGAAACGCGAAGTGGCGGGGGAACACTGTATATGGATGTGAGATAAATAATGCATACAGTTTAAGATTATATATACATACTAGACGACCCGACAGATGTTGCAGTGATTTAACGCTGTAAATTCAAAAATTGTAAAATGTTTTTGAATAAGTTATAAATTAGACCGTTTTGATGGACAAGTAAGGAAAAAAGAACTATTTTGAAAACACTTGACGCGACCACGCGTGCAGTCATCAAAAACGTAATTAGATTAAATTAAAATTCCCACATCACATATATAGGGATTCGACTCCAGGACTTCTCGTATTGCAGCCCGTTAAGCTCATCACTGCACCACAGATACGGTAGCGAACAATTACTCAACATTGGCAACGGAAAAATTCAATTGCATGAAAATACACAATTCCTCCGACTACTAGACAATTTATGTTACATGGTGCCTACCAAAGATATTTTGAACGAAAGTATATTTACAGATTTACAATCTAATTGCACTAATTATTCGCGGTTACGGGAACGAGCTAATTTGGCCTAAAAATATAGATGTGGACACAATTTTAAAATACAACAATTCATTGCGTGGCAATGAAATATAATTTGATTCGATCAACACTGTTGTCGATCTCGAGGAAGTTCTGAACTATCCCTTTGAATTCTTAAATTCACTGGATTTACCTGGAACGCACCACATAAATTGTGATTAAAGATTGGTTCACCAATTCTTTTGCTCCGAAATTTGAATGTACCAAAACTATGCGATGGCATGCGATTGGTCATTGGTAGTGTTCTTGAAACTACCATTTTAAGCTGCAATTTTCAAGGTGACATTGTTGTTCTTTTATCACGGAATGTGATAAAAGAACAACTTCCTCAATGGTCCCTTCAGACTCGCCCATTCCATTCACAGGTGTGCAATTTCCGATTCGCTTGGCATTCTCTATGAAATTAATAAGTCACAAGGCTAAACAATGTCAGTTTGTGGGTTGGATCTAGAAATCCATGCTTCCGCATGGCCAATTATAAGTTGCATGCTCAAGGGTTAGCAAACCATCAAGTTTATTCTTTTAAACCCTGTAGGGTTTAACAAAAAATGTTGTTCATCAGACCTCATTAAGATAAAAAACCCAGTTTCATTTATGTTAATATTAAGATTAAAAATATAGTTCAATATTTATTCTTGTACAATAAAAATTACATCTGCTATGAAAACGATTCGAGTTTTTACTTCCTTGCTATTATTTAAGGCAATTTTAAGTTTGTTCCCAACACATTTAAAAAATAATATACAGATACGCTCACACGAAATCGATAAGTCGAGTTGTGAGGACTGTATGCTTGGTGGCGTGAAGTATTTTTAAAATAATTCTTACTTTTCCAACAAAATAGTCCAATTTACAATTTATTTAAAAATATTTTACAATTATTGGATTTACAGCGTTAAAACAAGACAACGTCTGTTGGGTCTTCTAGTATATATATATATATATATATATATATATATATATATATATATATATATATATATATATATATACATACATACACACACATACACACACATATATATGACATGTCGTGATCCAGAGTTAAGGCGAATGGAAAACAGTCTTCTTAATAATAATAAGTTTATTAAACTATCGTTAAACTAAAACTTGCTCCATTTTCACTTTTCCGTCGATGACACGCGTAGAGTGTTGTTGACAGCTCCATGTTCACTCGATAACTGATCTTATCTGTTTGCAATCTCATCAAATTCTTCCAAAATGCTTCCGCCTGACCGGATTATCCTGAAAGCTTATGCGACCGTGGGTCTTTTTCATTTATTTTATTATTATAAAAGAGTTCCCTTTTTAAAATCGTTTTTAACTCACGTAATTTCCAACTACCCCTTTTTTAAACCTGACATATATATATATATATATATATATATATATATATATATATATATATATATATATATATATATATATATATATATATATATATATATATATATATATATATATATATATATATATATATATATATATATATATATATATACATACATATATACATGCATACTAACGAATGGCTGTTTGCAAAGCGGTATTTAAGTGTCCTTCACTTATAAAAGTAAACGACTACCACATATCCGGAACGAGTCGCAATTCCATAAACATTCGTGCAACACTTTTGTTTTTTTCCAAAAGTCATTCCGGTAGACTCCCTGCTACCACTGCTAATTTCTCAAATCAAACCCTCTTCTCTCGCTGAGTTAATTACCTTTAATTAGATATCAGATAATGATCTCCCCTCCCTATCTTTTCCGAAGTTAATCAGTGGAGATCGAAATGAGAAATAAACCACCCGGAGGGAATTAGAGAAGTGGATGTAAGGGGTTACGGGGAGAGTGTCGATCCATATTTGATACGAAAAGACGATAAGTAACTATTTGCGGGCATGGTGCCAGACTTTATTGAATATTTTTTTTTAATATCTGAATAGTGATGATAGAATAGGAATGAAAAGAGTTAAAGATGGCGGAATACACGCACGCAGAGATATCTAAAGCTGCATAATTTATTTAGAGACATTTAAATATATTTAACTATTTAAGGCTTGCCTTTATTATTACGTAGAGAAAGAAAGTTTTTTGTATGTCCAGGATAACCAATAAAAATATCGAACCAGTCTTAACCAAATTTGGACATGGTTCTGTATAACCAAGAGTTCCAAGCCGTATATTACCTATTAAAAACATTAACTATCTTTAAAAAACATTATAAATATTATGTCTCAGAGTAACGATGCAAAAGGACGTGATTCCTGTAGGTTCCTTAATACTTTGGC
>CM063504.1:142212475-142214975 GCA_032207245.1 Pardosa pseudoannulata | reverse complement strand
TGGCTTCCTGCTGCGTTGACCCATACACAGCAATGTACGATGTACAGTGTGTCGCTACTGTTGTAGTTGACGTTTATTTCGGCTGTTGTAGCCTTCAGTCACGCGAACAATGCGTAGCAATCTGCGTTCTCCTCTGGAATCAATGTGCCTTGGACATCACACCGCTGGCCGGTGACTTATCGTTTTACCAACCATACACCACTTTCGATACGTGTTCACAACAACTGCAAGTGAAAAGCCCACAAAAAGCGCTGTTTCTGATATTATTGTTCCCAGTCCCCTAGCTATAACGGTTTGACCTTTATCAAAATCCGATAAATCAGCTGCTTTTCTCATTATGTTATCAAGTATTTGCAAACGAAGTTGGGCTCATTTTTCAGTCCTCCTTTAGGGAAATGGAATTTCAATTTCCGAACTAAACTTTTTAGAGCGTTCACATTTGAAAAGGATCTATTGATCGACATCATTTGTTACTCAGTTTCGGGGACGACCTGAATTTCGAAACTGCTTTGAATGAAAAAAGAACCCTTAGAAGTAAACGAGGAGGTAAATGAGATTTCACTTTCAGTGAATGAAGATCCGATATCCGTTATTGAACGCTTAGAAATTTTTATTAATTAATGAGATATTAAATTCCAGTCTCTTTACATACTGTTTAATCCCGTTTAAAGAAGAGTATAGAAAGTTTGGCGCATATATCCCTTATATAATAATAGCCTATGTTATCTGTCCGTCTGTCCTCGAACTTATGAAGCGATTGTACCTGGAATTTATAGAAGTATTCATATTGCATTTTCGATGAGTTAGGGTTAGCAACGTTTGAAATCCACTCCTTCTCCCCTATTCTAGTATATAATGAAATTATTTAAAGCCCTATTTTCCTCGGTTATGAGTAAGCGATTAAATTTATCAATTTGTCACATAAAAAACAGGTAAAAATAACATTTTTTCTAGCATTATGACGCCATTCCTTTAACCATCATTTAATCATTTCTTATTTTAAATTATTTAAATATAGTCTGAATTATTTTCATACGTTTTATCACTGAACTTAGATATTACGTAAATGATTTTCTTTTATATTTGGCATAAATAATAGATTAGGTACATATGTGATAATTTTAAATTTAATCATCGATTATTTTTGTTGCAATGAAAATTTCATCACCGGTATTAACAGCAAATTCTGTCTACCTTCAGGGTGTAGTGGGAATGATGGTTTCATTCGTTTACTTTTATTAATTACTGTAACAAAAAAATGGGAAGAACTTAACGATAATTTCGACAAAGGTAAGAAAACTTTGAATTATCTTTCTAAACGAATTCAACGTGATTCTAAACTGCATTCACAGTATCGGGAGAATACACAGATAAACAAATTATTAAGCATGTACCAGATAATTCTCACCGAAAAAACAAACTCTTTTTTATCTGCCTCATAGGGTGCTTTACAATTCTGGAAACTGTAAAAATTTTACTGATCCCGTCATATGACGGACGATCTGCTAGTATACACACACACACACACACACACATATATATATATATATATATATATATATTAATATTATATATATACATATATATATAAACATATATATATATATATATATACATACATATATATATATATACATATATATATACATATATATATATATATATATATATATATATATATATATATATATATATATACACATATATAAATATATAACCATGACTTATAGAAACTGTAAACTGTTATGAAGGATTTTGCTCTCGATCCTAAGGAGACTTGTTACTCTTTGGACACCTTTTAAAAAATTTAAGGTTGTTTTGTTAAAGATTTTGAATATCCAAAAATTACAATATTACACATGTAAATTTTTAGATATAGTTTAACGGCTTTTCCACTAACACTTCTGAGTTGTACGGATGAGTGAAAGCGTTGTCCTGATTTTCGAACATGATGGAATAATTTGTAGTTTTAAAGGGCTTAGGCATACGACTATCTTCTTGAGTTTTTGGTGTGATATTTGACGTCTACTTGAATGAAAAAAATTTGGCGAGTCTAAGTCTAATACATATAAGGGCTGTTTTTTCCCAAAATTATAGTCATAATACTTTTATGTATATACAAAATGTTCCAAAACTTTATACAAACTTAGACACAGAAGATTATAAATTAGGAATTATAAGTAAATAGGAATCAGTAGTATAGCATGGGCGAAAATGGTTAGATAGGGCTGTATGAAAAATCTCATTGTCGTCACATGTGGTGTGTACCGCGGTAGCTCAGTCGGCAAAGGCAACGATCTCGTAAATGGAAGGTTGTGGGTTCGGAGCTCTAGCCAAACTAAGATCCGCCGTGTTTGTTAAAGGCGACTGGGGCCCTTAAAATATGTTCGTGTTACTATGCCCTTTAAGTTCTCAAACTATACATCCGGAGAGATCTGCTTGGTGCGAGGTCCCCTTTGAGTAAAGTCGTTCTTTAACACTAGATTTACGGACCGAGTCA
>CM063504.1:142204975-142207475 GCA_032207245.1 Pardosa pseudoannulata | reverse complement strand
GCAATAAATGTCAAGCACATCTTTTGAATTATCTGTAGTTCCAATATTATCTCATTTGGATCACTAGAACGTATTCTAGAGTCTTCAGAAGTGGGGAACTTATTTCTTGCCAACCCTGTATATTATACATATATATGCAGTACCTCACATATATATGATACTTTCATTTTGATTTCTGCTAACCTTGAAGTTTTTCAGGGGTTTGGAATTTGAGTTAATGTAATTCAATAGACATTTTTCTTGGTACCTCGAAGTTCATTCTTTTTATCTTATAAATTTAGATACCATCTTTTTATTAAAATAAAGCTAGTGAATAACTAAAAAGAGTTTTGAGTAACATTTTGCTTTTCGAAAGATATGTCAGTAATTATTATTGATTATTAAAATGCCCTATTTTTGGAAGCTATTTGCAATTTTTTCAAAGGAGTAGAAGTAGATGAAAAACTTATCGCATGCAATGAATGCTGAGATAGAGACATCATTGAAACATCAATATTTCAAGAAGATACAAGTGAGGAAGAGGAAATAAAATAATGTATTCAATTTTTCGATATCTTGAACTTTAGTTGCCTCGAATATTTTTCTCTTCCCATTTTGAGATATCGAATTTTGACTGCGTATATATATGTACACGCACACATGTAGATATGTACATCTATTTATTTATACACACATGTATATATTCATCTATTTGTTAATACACACATATGTATATCTATTTATACACTCATACGCACAAATATATATATATATATATATATATATATATATATATATATATATATATATATATATATATATATATATATATATATATATATATATATATATATATATATATATGACATGTCGTGGTCCAGAGTTAAGGCGAATGGAAAAGTCTTCTTGATAATAAAAATTTTATTAAATCATCGTTTCTTGTAAAAGCAAAACATGCGCCATTTTCTTTTTTCGTTGCAGAGACACTCGTAGAGAGTGTTCACAGTTATTTATACACATACATATACATCTATATATTAAAAAATTACCCTAATAGCTGACAAAATCATTTTCTCTGATTTTATTTTCCACATCAAGCTGAAAAACAGCCTCAATTCAGAACAGCGCCATAATTTCAGTTTCCTAGGGACAAAACCTTTAACTTGTAATTCCAATTTCTGCTATCCTCACGAGAGTTTAGTGATGCCAATAGGATTTTCAGATCGTAATTGCTGGTATCACCAAAGACGTTTAACGGTTAACAGCGATTAGTTTCTATTTAAATAAAGAATTACTTTCCACCATTGGTTGGCGCCATGGGTTAATCGCAGTTAGTCCCTAGACGACTTTGGTGAGAACGACCCTAAAGCCACATATTTCCTACCAGATAGTGTTTTCTGTCCGCCTAAAAGTTCATCTAAAGAAATTTTCCACGATAGTGGCACCAATTTGCTTTCGGATGAATTAGTCTCTTTTTGTTTCAGATTTTGTGGTGTAAAGACGTGCGATCGGTACCGTCTGGATTTCGAATCTGGCATAATAAAATGGAGTTTTAACAGAATTTTGATCAGAATTGACTTTTTGAATTTGTATGTGAATTTCATCATTGCTTGAAGTGAATAAGTTGACATGTTTAGTCCCGGTAAATCAAATAAAATGTTTTTTCTCCCCAAATTAAGTGTCTCTAAACTTTAGACCGGGAGCTGCACTTCTCAGTGGGAGGGGGGGGAGGTAAGCCCTCCTACATCCACTGATTCTTTTCTATACCCTTCTAAGTCCTGATTGTTTTGCATGCTTTGTACAGAGAAGGAGGTTTTAGTGTAGTATGTCATTGAAAAAATATTAACAAACATACGTATAGAGAATTTGAATTTTAAGGGAATTTGAATTGGAAAGATGATTTTTAATCAACTATACAGAAAGGTAATAATAAAAAAAGTTACAGTAACCATTTTGCTACACTATATTATCACTAATTTTTGTAATTCAGGTCCACCTAAAAATGACATAACCATTATACCCCAATTAATCGAGGGAGGGGTTGGATAACTCAGTTTATTTCCATCAACTCACACTGAATTTTTATTTTTCACGAGGACATTCGATTAAATTTAACATTCTTTCACCCTTCTCAAGTTCAATTTAAAAATGTTTCCGAATCGAGCATTCTCAATAATAAATGAAGCGGACGAATGAAAAGGAGAATTCCATTACGAATCGAGACGTTGGAAATGTTTGCTCCTGAAATGAGAGTTCCGGTCCCAAAGGGGGTTGTCTGAATCGAACAATGTTCAGTCCTTTTTGGCAAACTCTCGGAAGTTTATGACTGAAAAAATTCTCGACGCTATTCGCCATTAAAGATAAAATTTTAAAGAAAGAGTGATTGTAATTGAAACAGAATTTCACGCCTGTTGTCCAAAACACACACATACACATATGTTCGTTGTCAAAGAACACATACATATATATGTTCTTTGACAACAACTCACCAGCAATTTTATTACTCGTGAACGCGTATTGG
>CM063504.1:142174975-142182475 GCA_032207245.1 Pardosa pseudoannulata | reverse complement strand
CATAATTTTGAAAAGATATTAAAAATTCATTAGTAATTGATATGTGTATGTGTATGTGTGTGTATATGTGTGCGTGTGTATATGTGTATATGTACATGTGTGTGTGTTTGTGTATATGTACATGTGTGTGTGTGTTTGTATATGTGTATATGTATATGTGTGTTATGTATGTGTATATGTATGTGTGTGTATGTGTGTGTATGTATGTGTATATGTATGTGTATATGTATATGTGTATATGTATATGTGTATATGTGTGTGTAACTCTGATAGGAACAGCTTCCATGACCGTCTGCCTTTCTCCAGTACGACAAAAGTGCTGATTTTCATGGTATGAAACATCGCTAGGGAGAATTGAAGTAACAAAACAAGGGTATCGGAGCTGAAAACCAGTCTAACCATAGTCAGTTCTCCCCTATTTCAGTTTGAAAGAGTGATAAAAAAAGATCGTAGATCGATCGAGAGTTTTTACTTCTCGCTGTTTCTGGCTATTTATGATTTTGCTCAAGAATGAGCAGTTAGGACTGAAATCATTGTATGTCATAGATACATTTTGTATGGCCTACTATCTCTGATGCCCTTACTGTGTAGCAGCCATTCCCTTATTGTGTAAATTTGAAGAATAATACTTCATTTATTAGCAATTGTGAGCTGTACAGTTTATTTTACTCTCTTTAGGCATCACGTGTTGTCTAGAAATGTTTGTTATACATTATATATTTTTTAAATGTTTCTGTATTAAAATATAGAGCTGCTGAGTTAAGTAAATTTTCAACTTAGTCATATGGTAAGACACTGCTATTCGGTACAGGAATATCGGGGCTCGAATTTCGCTGATAACATGAATGTTCCTAGTTGTTTGAAATCGGATTAAAGCAGTAGTTCCCGGTGTCATTAGCTCTCATGAGCAAAAGAATAATTCATAGTTCTCAGAACCAAACCAAACTCACTGCGTCATAAATATGATATCCAAGAAGAAATTGTGATTCTTTCTATCGAAACATAGAACTTTTTTCCGGAAGGGTTTATTTTTTCAACTACTTGTATTTCCATGTCTTACACTTTATAAGATGGGTCAACAATTTTATATAATGTTGTACTATCCAATCGATTTTTCTAACACATTTCTCGCTCGAGAACTATATTATTTTTTCTGTAAGAGTGTCGGCAGTTATACTGCTGTAAGTAAGCAAACCAACTGCGCTCGATTTTCGAGAATAATGAAGAATAGAGTTTAAAAAGGATTCTTCGTCTCGACTAATCAGTAATGGTGTAAATTTATTGAAGAACGAAGATGACTGTAACTAATTTTGCCAAATATAACCTTTGCTAATTTTTCAGAAAGTCAGGCATTTCATAGATCAATCCCTCCTTTTTTATATTATAAAAAGATAACGAAAGTTGTTTTTTAATTCAAAGAAACATAACAAATTTACAACACAAAAATCATTTCAATCCCTTCAGGTTCGATACATTTTTAGTCCATTCTTTTTTAAAAAGCAATTCCTTAATTTTTCTCCGTTTGCAATTAGCAGATATCTTTTTAGTACAATAAAGGAAGACGAGTAAACTGAAAATATATATTTGTCTTTATTATTCCTTTTGGATTTATATCTTCACTTTCACACGTGCTGTAATCAAATCTGCATCGCTAACATTTTTACCGTTAGTAAAAAGAAATTAAATAGAAAATTAAAAAAAAGTTAATTAGAGAGAATGCAAAAGTCAGCAAGATTCGAAGATTTAGTGCTGAAAGTTAGTTAAGGTTGAATTCAAAGAAATTCTGTTTGTATTCTATATTTAATTACTTTTTGAATTGTTAATAACTATGTTTGGTATACACACACACATATATATTTATGTAATATATCAAAATTATTTAACTTTAATATTTCCTTAAAAACCTCCTCTCTCCCATTCTAATTGCTTAAAATCTTTTTCCCAGCCTCTAAATGTTTTAATCAAAGGAGTGTCCTAGACTTAGAATTTTTTTGATACATTTCTCAAAGCTTTCTGTCCTATACATGTAAATTTTCGGTCTATTCAACACATTTTCCAGCTGTCGTCGGCAAATGGCTCCGCGTTTTTCCTAATTGTGACAGTCTAATTCGGTGACTAAGTTTCTTGTCCTTGGGAAAATTGTTTCTGTCTTCACTCTTGGGTGCACCTCTGTTCGAGCAGAGTGATTTTTGTGTCTTTCTTTTGTCTGTCTTTGTCTAGTAAAGATGTCCGTTTTTTAGCAGCTCTAAAATAAAGTTTTAATTAGACTTTTGCCGTTCTCTTCAATGGTGGCCAGAATGCATCTTACGTTATTACTGCTAAGCTGATTAGGCTTCACATTGTCCAGCAGTTGTATAATTACTGGATTACATATATAGATATATATATATATATATATATATATATATATATATATGTATATATATATCTACAAATATACGTACTTCTCTCTGTATACACATATAGCTACATACCTCTCTTTCTCGCTCTCTATGTATATACATATGCATAATATGTATAAAAATAATGTAAGAAATATAACTTAATTTATGATTGAGATCTAGAATAGCGCCTTAGTGTTATAGTGTTATATATGTATTTATTTATTTGACTTATTGATGTTGTGCCTCGTATTTTAACTCCCTAGTTCTACTTCTTCAATCTATTGACAGTACTAGCGGGTAACTTAACTAAGTGTTGTTTTGAACAGCCCTTCTTTACTTACCGCTTAAACATGGGATGTTGTTATTTATTGTTCCTTTTCTTGTAATGAATGTATAATACCAAGATGTGTTTATTGTATGGATCATATCTTTCAGAAACAATCTCCTTTGTTAATGTTTTGATGTTTTGCGGGCACTGCTGATAAGACACAGCATCATAAAACCTTTGTTTTAGTTTGTTAAGTTCTACATTTTAACTCCCAATGATAGCAAAAATATTCATCTAACAGGTAATCAAAACATATAAATAAAAATATAAAATCAGATTTTATTATTGGACCAAGTGAAGAAAAGCAAAATATTTTTCCATTACTGAATCATTACCAATCATTGATTAAATGCCATTTAATCATCAATATTTTTAAAAAGTTAATTGTAAAGCTCTAAACTATTAAACTATTCACTAACTATCCAGATAGCAAATTTAATTTGCAGCAGTCTTACTTTGCAAACCTGCAAACTAGCAGCAAGCTCAGCATGACACGTCTGCAAGTTTGAAACAAGGCTGCAGCAAGTCTACGCAAACTTTGAGGTCACCATACCTCCAACTTGTAGCACACTTGACCTCCAACTTGCAGCAAACTTGTCGTGCAAGTTTGCCACAAACTTGTCGTTCAAGTTGCAATACACTTGTCGTGCAAGTTTGCCGCAAACTTGTCATATTAAACTTGAAGCAAGTTCATTGCAAACCACGGTTGGAAAAAACCCCGTTGTTTTTTTCTAAAAAAACCTTTTTGTTTGGTTAAAATAGCAGATGTAAAGGGAAATTTCTTTTACTACTGGACTAATACATTTTAATTTTCTGCATTTCTTATTATTAACTTTAATATGCACCGAAGAGAAAAAAAAACTGGTTTAGGCAGGCGGATGATGAATAAGGAGATAAAGAAACCAATCATAATACGACGCTGTGGTCGGCCATGTCTATATAAGACAACCAGTGTCTGGCACAGTGGTTAGATCGGTTACTGAAGGTACAATGGCAGGTTATTAAGATGAACGTGATTTTATAAGTGGTTTTATAGTCGGCGAACGAAAGATGGGACATCCCTTCGGCCGGAAAAAGATCTTGCAAGAATGGGACAACGACAATTTTCTTTTGCGAAATTCTCCCAATTCTCGTGCTGTTATCCTTAATCTTGACTTTTCCAGCCACACAAATCGAGTTAAGGCCATGATTGAGATTGCACTTCTTAAAGAAATAAAGAATTACTCAGTTCATATTTATTAAGTAAAATTCTCCGAAGTAGCGATGAAATTTGGATTTTCCCATCTAACCATTTCACAAATGTACCTTGAATATCGGGAATCCGGTAAAACATCAACTCTCCGACATCTCTGAGGCCTGAAAAAGATCGTGCAAGAACGGGACAACTACAACTTTCTTCTTCGAAATTCTCCCAATTCTCTGTTTTCTTTCCAGCCACATAAATCGAGTTAAGGCCATGATTGAGATTGCACTTCTTAAAGAAATAAAGAATTACTCAGTTCATATTTATTAAGTAAAATTCTCCGAGGTAGCGATGAAATTTGGATTTTCCCGTATGACCATTTCACAAATGTACCGTGAATATCGGGAATCCGGTAAAACATCAACTCTCCGACATCGCTGAGGCCGGAAAAAGATCGTGCAAGAACGGGACAACTACAACTTTCTTCTGCGAAATTCCCCCAATTCTCCTGCTGTTTTCCTTAATCTTGACTTTTCCAGCCACACAAATCGGGTTAATGCCCTGATTGAAATTGCACTTCTTCCAAACTTCTCAAATTGAAAGGCTTCGTTAACAAGTACTACGAGTGGCATTTTTATCCATTTTGCAACCCAGATATAATTTGGTCCAGGAAATACCACAGATCCTTGTAATTATTACGTCATTCACCACTATTGTTTTAACAAGCCACTAAAAATACGTTGACTTAGGTCTCATTCTCATGCTAAATTTTACACGTAACCTACCCCTTCTGAGCATGGCATTTTTGTTATAAATGTAGAAAAGTTTAGGTGTTAGGTAAGCAATGACAACAAAAGAATATAGGCTATAATTTCTTGTGTGATTAGTCAAGAATAATTACACCGGTTACACGTACACATATATACATATATATCATCACTTTTTTATAAATCTAAATTAGGATAGAGATATTTTTCTATAATGAAACAAAATAGAAACGATATAGAATGAGGATTTCAATTTAAACCTCCGTTTTTTTTACGAATTGCCCGAGGACTCCTGGGGATCAGAAATTAAAATACTTTAGAAAATTACAAACAAAATAAAAGAAATGCATTTCTGCGAACTTGAAATGAGAAAATGATATCGGATCCAATTTGTCGGGCGAGAAAAGCGAAGAGGTGGAAAAGAGGAATTTTTCTGGAAAAGAAAATTTTTACGTGATATTGGTTTCTATTTCAGTTTTACCTGAGGCCTTTTGTGGAATTTTTGTAGCCTGTATATGATACGTAATCTTTACAGTCAAATAATTTTTCTTAAAACGAAATAAATTTGCTTAATTAAACTTCTTGCTCATTTACTGTGAGAAAAATATTTTATGAATTGTTACGCTTGAGATGGTTATTCGAGGTTATGGAGAAAAAGAATTATTAATTTCATATTTATTAAGTAAAATTTGCAGTTTGAATCGATTTAGAACCTTCTGTTCTAATAAACCAGGGATAATGAGGCCGACACCTGTAGCTTAAAGCTGATTTCGAACGGCTATGAATGAATATCCAGGATCTCAGTTAGTTTCCAACCGACAAACTTCAGTAGGACTGGAACCATCCAGTCCCTGTTAAAACTCATAATGTGTACAATTGCAGCTTGAATCACTGAAAATATATTCATATTTAAAATTTATCAGGTACGAGGGTTACTCTGAAATTTTTGAGATACGCGCAGACTAGAATTTACAAAATAAAAATAATGGTTTAATTTTAAAATATAAAGTATTTTAACACAGCAGACAATTTTTTAATGACTTACTTCAACTTGTTTAGCGTAGAATAAATTTTAAACAGAAGAGAAAATGGAGTTGACGCGAGAACATTTTCGCGCTATGATTTTCTACGATTTTAAACCAGGATTATATCAAGAAGAATGCTTTCAACGGTTGCAATTGGCATTTGGTGATGAAACTCCAACTCGTGGTACTGTATTCAGATGGTTCAAAGAACTTAGCAGAGGTCTCATTTTCTTCAGGATGAAGAACGCACGGGAAGGCCGCCAGTAATCCCGGATAATGTGTCTGCTTTACAAAAAATGTTAATGAATGATAATCGCTGTACCTATAAAATTATACAGAAGGAACTTAGCAGTGGATCCGCAGCCATACACAAAATTATTAATGAAGAATTACATATGAAAACAGTAGTTTACCGTTGGGTTTCCCATAATCTAAATGAGCACCAAAAAGGGGAGCGTGTCAGAATCAGTAAAGAAACTTTTAAATTGCTAAATGATGGTAGTCATGGCATCATTTCTAAAATTGTAACGGGGATGAAATGTGCATACTGTTTTTTAACGTTCCAACAAGCCAAGAAAGCAAAGTATGGGTCAGATGATCCCACGCCAACATGGTGAAAAGACAACGCGCACTCAAAAAAGTGATATATGCCGTTTTCTTCAGAAGTAGGGATTGGTCAAAGCCATCAAGTTGAAAGGACAGACGACAGTAACAGCAAACTGGTATACCACTAAATGTCTTCCCCAAATTCTGCAAGAAATGACTGTTAGGGGACTAATGCTTCTTCACATACAGCTGGATTAACACTTCAGTTTCTTAAACAAAAAAATTAAAGTGATAGAACATTCACCTGATCTAGCTATGTGTGGCACTTTTGGTTATTTTTTAATAAAAAAAAGAACTGATGTGGACGTCGTTTTCATTCAGAAGAAGAGATGTGGCTGTAAAGGCAGTTTTCATCTATTCCAGGCTTGAGGCATTTAATCTGCGGAAATTCGTCTACAAAAGTGCATTGATACTGGAGGAAACTACTTTGAACACACCTAAATATTTTTTAAGTATAACTTTAAAAACCAAGTTTTATCTCAAACATTTCAGGGTGACCCTCGTATTAACAAATTGTTTACGGAAATTCAAATTCTAATAGAAGCAGTTCATTAGAAGGTTTGATAATGTGAGAAAATGTTAACCATTTAACTTCAAAGCCTTTCCTCAAAGTTGTACCTTCAAAAATACGTTTGAAGTAAACGTGCAGTAAGAATCGTATTAGACTCAAAGATAATCAGTTATTTTATCTTATACTGTGATTCCTAAAATTTGACTAGTCACTAAATTACTTGCACAATTACATGATAAAGCACAAATTAATCCAATTTTTGAAATATGGTAAGTATTTACAGTATATATGTTAACTATATTGGGGAATGTATTGTAACCTATTTAACGAACCTAAAATTAAGATTAAGAGAAGATAAAGAAAATTTGTAAAAAAAATACTTAATTGCAGATCTAGTTTTGGTGGATCACAGAACTGCAGCTATTTAAATTGTCTACAACTTTTAAAATCTTCCAATTGGTTAGAAGAACTAGACTTTAATTTTTAACTTTGCTTTCTTGTACAAAGTAAAGGTTATTTTGTAGGTTAGTTTGGAGAGTTTCTGTCAACAGTTTAACTATACAAGGCTAATGACACTAGAACTTACTGCTTAAAAGCCGATTGCAAGTGGTTATGAATATCTACGTCATCAATGTGTTTCTAATCTACGAACTACAAATATTAATTTATACAAATATGTATTTGTATAAATCTTTT
>CM063504.1:142154975-142159975 GCA_032207245.1 Pardosa pseudoannulata | reverse complement strand
CAAAAGTCAGGTAAAACTTTAAAAATCAATATTTCGAAAAAGAATAAAAATGCAAAGATGTGGTTCATTTTATAAAATGGATTGAATAAAAGTCGGATTTTGCTTGATGACAATGAAAAAGTATGCTTTACAGTTTTGTCGGTAACGGAAGCATGGTAATGTAGTTCTTTGACTAATAGATAATTTAAATATGGAAATTTACAAGTCAACTTACAAGTGATGCCCCCCTTCTTTTATTCATCCACACATATACATCAGGGATGTGACAATTAGGTACAGTTAAGTAGTGTTCAGGGTAGGCTAGATAGGCTTAACCTTAACACTTGGCATGCGGGTATACTTCACCGCCAATTTACGCCTGCAGCGGGCGTTTTTTCGTGAATCTTGAGAAAGTTTAGTTATTCAGAAAAATCGCAGTAAATCGAAAATTATTTTGTTTTTATGAAAGAAACTTTTTTCATTTTACACTTTAATATATACTGTATGATTATTTAACAAAAAAAAACAATATTTTTACGAAATCTCAAAAATAAACGATTTTTAAAATGAAAGTCCGATAATCTGTCAGCGCATATTTCTTCATCACTATCTTTGTCACCATGGCTCATTTTATCAATTTTGTATTCATCAATAAAAAACCAAGCTTCAAATTGACAAAACACGACTTGTACGTTCTGGAGCTAGGAATTCGATTGAAGACGAAATAACGCAACAAAAGATCGAGTAACTCGACAATCATAATTTGTGGAAAGAAAAAATGCAAAGCGTTGCATAGCAACGCAAACAACATGCATATAATGCCACACATACATATAATTATACGTAATTAGTAGATTTGTGGTAGTTAGTGGGTATCCACCACAAATCTACTAAATACGTATTAAATACGTCCGTGCTCCAGTGACAGACTGCAAAAAACGTTGCCCGCAAGCGAAGTGTTAACAGGACAAACCAGAAGTCACATTTTCCCTTTGTTACCTAATATGTACTCTTAATCCAACGAAATTACAAGGATAAGTATGATTATTATTCACAAAATGCAAAAGTCGACAACAGTTTTTGTATAAGGGCATGACAGACTCTTCCTTGCCTTTGAATTGGAATGTTTGCACAAATCTCTTACTGCTATTATGCATATGAAGTCGAACTTTTACCAAGGCATTCTGTATAATACAGAGAGGAAGGAATTCTACTGCATCTAGGGCAATAAAAGAATTTTTCTAAAGATGTCGAAGAAAAACAGCTCCAGTTTCTAGGAAGTTTATTTCCAAGAAAGCACGGTAAACATTCCACAGGTTCTCAAGTTCAATACGGTTTAAATCTTGCCATGTATACTTGTTAGAAATTTTTGCGTATAATTTTTATGTTTCAAATTATATCTTATATGCTTTTCAGACACGATTTCAGATAGTACAAAACATTTTCATCTTTTCAGACGATTTTTTTTTACAATTTTCATCCTTTCAGATAGTACAAAACATTTTTGAAACTGTTCTGTGAAGGAGAAAAGAAAATTTAAGAAACTGGTAGACAGACATCCAAAAGTGAGACAGTTAAAGCAGCAAAAATGAACAGCAAATATTAAAGCCTTTCAAATCATAGTTATCACACAGGTAAAGAGATATCTTCTTAACCATATTTTCTATTTCGTATATCTAGTAAAAATGGGGTGGTAAAAGAAGGATATTTTAAATTATGTGTTTTATACAATTTGCTGAAAACTTAAAAATAATCTCAAGTTTTATTTTACTTTACTATATTAACAAAACTCAATAATATCTTAGACATCAAAGGCCAGCAATTACCTATCCTGTGCAATTACTGACACGTGGTTAATAATACATATATGTCAGGTCTAAAAAAGGAGTAGTTGGAAATTACGTGAGTTAAAAGCGATTTTAAAAAGGGAACTCTTTTATAGTAATAAAATAAATGAAAAAGATTCAAGCTCGCGTAAGCTTTTAGGATCATCCGGTCAGGCGGAAGCATTTTGGAACAATTTGATGAGTTTGCAAACAGATAACAGTCAGTTGGAGCGTGGACATGGAACTGTGAACACTCTACGCGTGTCTTCTACGAAAGAATGAAAATGGAGCTAGTTTTGCTTTAAATGAAACGATGATTTAATAAACTTATTATTATCAAGAAAGACTGTTTTCCATTCGCCTTAACACTGGATCACGATATGTATATGCTAGTTCTCAGGGCAACCAATATACCTGCTTTATATTTTCCTTTTCAAAACAATTTATATGAAAATGACAATGGTAATGGTAAAAAACGTTGCCATTATCGGTCACCATAAAAATATATTATAAAGGAGTACGAGAATTTTGGCCATAAAAAATAATAATCATTGATAAATTCTCTACATAAGAGTGTCTCGAAAACATCGTATTTAAAAGATATAAATGCTTTGTCTGTAATAGAGGTTATTGTTATCTAGTTCCCAAAGTCCAGGCATGTTAAAAAACATGGGGAATATTTATGATTATTACTCAATATTTCTTTTGCATAAACCTAAAGAACTTAATACATACAATTTAAAATGTAGATTTACTGTTAACGTACGCTTTGTAACAGACGTTTCAAAATGTAGACAGCAGCTAGTGTTTACATCTGGTTGTTGATTTTGGTACTGCTTATCTACGCGCAATACATAGATTTATATATAAAAGTGTGTGGTATATATATGTAATCTATAAAAAAATTCTTTTCCGAACACATGATAGATATAGTTAATATTTTTTAACTGCCAGGGCTAACTTGGCAACACATCTTCACTCCAGTAGTAGTAGTATGAACTGGAATTCACTGCAGCATACTAAGGTAGATATTTATCAAAAATCCTTTATTTTCAAATTAAAGTGAGAACTGACGGACAAGTCACACGCAGGCTAGAGACACGTGCATCTGATGATTTATTAAAATACCGTAATGATGAAGGGAATAATCACGTGCTTAATTTTCCATGACAGTGAGACTTAAATCAGTCGAATCACTTCTACCGGGAAAAAATAACCAAAATTTTCACATTTAGAAATTATTCTAAAAATGCTTTTTGCAAGAAAAACTAATTTTAAATTTTGTTAGCAGCGTTCATCATACATATACATATACATATGCATTCACACACACATGTATATATATATATACATACATATATATACAATATATATATATATATATATATATATATATATATATACATACGTATAAACATATATATATATATATATATATATATACATATATATATGCATAAATATATATATATATATATGTATATATATATACATATATAATATGCATAAATATATATATATATATATATACATATATGATATATATATCTTATATGCATATACATACCATACACACACACACATATATATATGTATACTTGCAAAAAAAAAATAATATACATAATATATGCATATATAGACACATACACACAATATATATTATATTTTATTGGTAATGTATCATGATCACTATCATAATATTATATATATATTATTATATATATATATACATATACATATATATGTGCGTATTATATACATATATAGATACACTATATATATACATATATATGGATATATATATATAATATATAAATATATATATATATAATATATATATATATATATATTATATATATATATATATATATATATATATATATATATATATATATATATATATATATATATATATATATCCCTAAACAGCAATTTAAAGTTCGTCTCCTTAGAGCCTTTTATATTCTGTAGACAAGGTATTTAGGGTGTGACCATGATATTATCCCCCTGAGGGGTCATTCAAGTGACTCCACCCTCACTATGCCATCTCTTTTCACCCTCTCTTGCAACAGAATCGCAGACGATCCGTGATTTTTTCCGATCCGTAATGGTGGAGTAAATAAATATTTCAGTGGTGTGAAGATTATGTAAGTAGATACCACCCATCAACGCTTCGAAGATGATACATGCTTGTCAATGTCGTAAGATATCCTAAAGGTTAACCAGAACTAGTCAAGTAAAAAAAATACATCATTCGAGCTAGCATAATGAAACAATATTGAACAAAATTGTTCATTTGAAGAACAATATTTAATATTTTTATGTATTCTAATAGAATGTTTTTGTCAAGCTTTCAGAAATCTATTTCTGCGTATTATAAGCATAAATTTAATGGAAAATTTTCTTTAAGATTTAGAGATTTCATTGAGGCTATTAAAATGTATTTAAATAGATACGAATGTTTTTGAAATATTTAAAGATATCGAGCTAAAATTCTCATATAATTTGCGTTACACAGTAGGTTATTAAATTATGAAAATATAAAACATATCATTCGCTAATGTGTCTCTATAAATTATTCATTATGAAAATGCTCATATGCGATAAAATATTTGGTTTTTTCATTCCCGTAGCATAATTTTAACTCTGCTGTATTGTTGAGTTTCTTGAAATGGCACAGAATTGACTAAATAAATCTGCATGTAATATACAACACATTTTAGGTAAATTTACATTTTTTTTTGAAGAAACCTTTGTACCTTTCAGTGTAGTTCTGACAGAAATAATTACAAATACTTAAACGTAGTTTAAAAACCATATGTAATCTCTATAACACATTTCAAGTAATGTTTTTTAGAGAGCAATCCCAAATATTTATCTCTAAGTTTAGTTTTTGGTCCTCTATTTGGCTTCGGTATAAAGCGTTCACTTCAATATACATCGTTTATCGTGATCTTTACAATTTCTTACCTGCCAACAGATTTTTTTTACTGCTGGACGACGTCCTAGAAAGTAGGCAACTCTCCTCGGTACCGGAGTTTGTAAGTTCAAATCTTATGCACCCATGGATGTTCGTAGCAGTTCAGAAGCATCTTTAAGCATTAAGTAACGGTGTCATTAGTCCTACTTGCTGCAAAAAATAGACGTGTTTGCTGCAAATCAAACTAAATCCAGCCCAGTGGATTTTTATGGAAT
>CM063504.1:142144975-142149975 GCA_032207245.1 Pardosa pseudoannulata | reverse complement strand
AATAAATAGAGAAAATCGGGACCAAGTGATTTCGATAACAATAAGCGATTGATAACATCAACCGCGATCACATTAAGCGGAGTTCACTGTACATATATATAGTAGCATCACAATGATGTGACCTCTTTCTAGATTTCTAAAGAACTATTAGGCGCCGAACGTTGGCCGATTGGTTAGAGTGCTGGCCTCCGGTACCGGAGTTCTTGGGTTCGAATCCCACAGTGGGTTGCATGTTCGTAGCCGTTCGGAATCGGCTTTAAGCTATAGGTCCCGGTCTCATTAGACCTCGTGTTGAAGAAAGTAGACCGTAGCACTTCAAACCAAAATTAAAGAACTATTAAATATATAGTTGGAAAATTTAATGAGTAGTTAATGCTTTTCCCACGTATCCTCATTGCACTTAGAGGACCAGAAAAAATTGTAGAAATTCGTTCTTTCTGAACTATAAAAAGTAGCAAATTATCAGATTTCACCAATCATGGCCATTAGTATACGCATTTGCTGTGCACTTTTGCGTGATAAAGAACATTTAATCATGCTGAAATACGCATCTATTTAAAATAAATACCTTTAATTTGTACAATATTTGCTGAATACGTGTACACATTTTAACCAAATTTTACAAAATTTAGAGATTATTCTACAAACAAACGCAGTAATATTACACTATATTTGGAATGAAAATTTTAAATATTTAGTGCGATATGGGCTGATAGACGAAATTATTTCTATCTGCGCATGCGCTGAAGGTACATTTTTGTGCTACTACGGTTTCATAGCCAATTCTGTAGGGAAACTTACGTTAAACTCTCATTTAAATACATTTAAAATCAACAACGCTATCGGCGGTTGAATGAGCTGCATTAAAAATGCTCGTGAAATGAGAAACCTGATAAGGGACTCTTCACAAACTGAGTTTGCGTTTTGTAGAACATCCATTTGCAATGTTAGAACTCTTGTAATATGCAAATGAGCAGTATCAAACGGCTGATGATACTCTTTAAAAGTATACTGCTGTAAAAGAATGTTGCAGAAAATGTCATTATCAATAACAGGCGGCAATTGGAGGCTGCATTTTAGTTTTTTAAATATTAAATGCATATTGCGGACAAATTGGAAACAGTTTTATGTCTGTTGCAGTACAAGAGTATTCATTTGCATTTAAATGAAAGAACAGAAATTTCTCTTTGCATTTAAATTCCGTCGTTTCATGGTAGACAGGATTAAGGAATACAAAAAAAAACTAGCTTCAGAATAATTTTATTGCTATGCATGAACACATTTCATCTGCTTTACTATTTTGCCTGTCGCGTTTTGCATCTGTTTACGTTATTATTTTTATTTCTTTCGTTTAGTACAGAATTTCATATTTAATATATTTAAAATAAAAGTTTAATAAGTGTATTAAAATTTTTAGTTGTCCTCTTCATTATTTATTTATTTCTTTGTATTATTTATAAAATATAAAACATGTAATAAATTAAAAATTATCCTACGAAGTGACAAAATTATTTTCCCTAATTTTAATTATTATTTTGTGATAGAAAATAGCTTTAAATCAGAGAGCATAATAATGTGTCGTCTATAAATTAAATCTTTTAAAAGCATTTTATTGCATATTTCGCTTGCTAGTTATCATGGTGGCACAGTCTAATGGCACGTCTTTAATACATGTGCATATATGCAATATATCAAAATTATTACACTTTAATGCCTCTAAGAAGTAATGTCGCGTCTGTCTCTGTCGGTGGTCGGGCGAACTTTTATTCTTTTGAACAATTGAAAACGGCAGTATTGTACCAGTTATGGTCTTTTTGACGCACGGACGATTAGAGGTGTCAAGTATGCTGTTTTTGTCAACGCACCGACAGAGAAAAGAAATTGTGCTTTGTGTGATCTAGTCAGCTGGGCACCAAAGGGCGTTTCGGCTACCCCACAGACAAGGGTCAAAGAGGGGGGGGGTGTCGATCTCCCCAAAAGTAGAGGTTTTCTGTTTGGAAAAGAAGAAACGGGATGGGACTCCCGGCTGAACTTCCAAGGAAGGAGGTTGACCTAATAATGATGGACGATATGTTATATCAGCATTTGAGTTTATTGTTCCTTAAACTGTTCCTTGAAATGAAATCCTTTCTGATTTTAAATAAATCATGTTAAGTTTAATCCTCTACAGCTGATTATTTTCGTCTCCATACCTGCTCCTTATACGAGACCCATGCGAAGTCATCCAAACTGACTAGGGTGTGACGTGTTGATTTATTACAACAATTCCTCTTAAATATTTTCCTCTTTCCATTCTTATTCCCTCAAATCTATTTTTCCAGCCCCAAAATGCTTTAATTAAAGGAGTGTCGTCCACCTAAAACTCTTCCAACCTATTTCCCAAAGCTTTCTTTGAAATAGATGTAAATTGTCTGCCCATTCACCGCATTTTGCTTCCACTGACAAATGGATCACTTTCCCCCCTGATCTAAGATACTTTTATTGTTAAATTCGCTGACTACGTTTCCGTTTCTCTGGAGAAGATTTCCATCTATGCTTCTCGCTTTGGTGTCCAACCCTTGTCCAGCGACTGTTTCAATGATTTTTACTTGTCTGTCGTTTACTGTTAAATATATCTTTTTTAGCAGCTCTTAAATTTCAATCACCCATGTGCTAAGCGTGTCGTTCTAAACAACAAACTTTCATGTGCAAACAAAAAAGAATAAAAGATTTCTTACGATTTCTTTTAAGATGCCGAATATAGATTTCGAGAAATTGATGATCTGTTATTATGCTTCTACAATTATGCACGTAAGAAGGCTTGCAAGTGTAGTTTAGATTTCTGCTATTCTTGATTCTGAATACATTTCTAAATCAAATTGGATGAAAAATAAACATTAGAGTTTATTAATATCGCATATTACTATAGTACATATAATATGCAACTACTATAACTACTATAACTACTATAACTTACTATAGTACGTATTATATACATATGCAGTAGTACATATTTTACTTTCTTACAACATTTTTAAACACAAACATATAACACCCCCACACTCTATAAATATACTTATACACACACACACACACACATATATATATATATATATACATATATACATATACATACATATATATATATATACATATACATTTATAGGTATATAAACACACCTCACATACACACACACACACACACACACACATATATATATATATATAAACATATACATATATATATATATATATATATATATAATATATATATATATACATATATATATATACATATACATACATATACATACATATATATATATATATATACATATATATATACATATACACATATATATGTATACATATATGTATATAATTATATTATATATATATATGTATATATATATATATATATATATATATATATATATATATATATATATATATATATATATATATATATATATATATATATTTATATATATATACATATATATATATATATATATATATATATATATATATATATATATATATATATATATATATATATATGTACACACACACATATATATCCGTATAAAAGCATGCCTCTTAAACATAAACTTTCAGTTTAAGAAAATATTTATCTGTGTCTGGAAACAAGTTTGGTTACAACAAAAAGGTGAATGTGTATAGCACAATGTCAAGCTAGTTTGGAAAAAAATACAGGAATCACATTTATATCCGGAGGTCATTGATGTTACTGAAAATAGTCTGCAAGAAATATTCACTGGTGCATATATATCTAAATATATAACTAAGCGCCATCACTATTTGAAGCTTAGGATAAAATCGTTGCTTTTTATCGATATTAAAGCCCGCGAGATAGGTGCTTCCCGATACAGACAAATGACAGTTCATTAATCTCTCGGTTTGACAGTGGGATTTCAGAACATTGACTCCGGGGTAACGCAGGGAAAATGCGATTCTCTGACAGGTATGCGCTATTGTTTGGAAATGAAACAAAGTTCAAACATTATTCTATATTTTCGAAATGGCTATTATATCGAAGCATCCTTTGCTACGATTTAGAGTGCATACATACACATATACATATTTATATAGATATATGTATTTATATATTTATATATGTATATATATATGTTCGATTATATATATATATATGTATAAATATATTTATGTATTTATATATATATCCATATATATATGTAATATATCAAAATTATTTAACTTTAATATTTCATTAAAAACCTCCTCTCTCCCATTTTAATTCCTTAAAATCTTTTTCCCAGCCTCTAAATTTCTCAATCAAAAGAGCTCATTCGACTTAAAATTCTTCCCAAAGCTTTGTATCCTAAAGATGTAAATTTTCAGTCTATTCAACAAGTTTCCCAACTGTCGCCGGCAAATGGCTCGGTGTTTTTCCTGATTTTGCATTTAAATACGATGAGTTAGTGGGAAAATTCTTTATGTCTTCGCTCTTGGGTGCACCTCTGTTCGAGCAAAATGATTTTTGTGTCTTTCCTTTATGTGTCGTTGAATTTAAAAAATATCCTTTTTAGCAGCTCTGAAATAAAATTTTTATTCAACATTTTTCCGTTCTCTTCAATGTCGACCGACTGCTTTTCTTATTACTGTTAGCTGTTTAGCTTTCTCCTTGTCCGGCAGTTTTATAATTTAAGGATTACATCTATCTATCTATCTATCTATCTATCTATCTATCTATCTATATATATATATACATATATATGTATATATATGTATTTATATATATATATATATGTTTTATATAATGTGTGTATATATATGTATTTATACAGATATATGTGTATATTTACATATATATTAATACATAAATATGCATGTATTTGTATATATATATATACATATATATATATAATATATATAAACATATATACACACACACTATGCACATATATATATAATATATATAATATATATATATATATAAATACATATATATGTATATATACAGATATATGTGTATATTT
>CM063504.1:142134975-142139975 GCA_032207245.1 Pardosa pseudoannulata | reverse complement strand
TTTCTGTTGTCCTTTCTGAAAATTACCCTTAAGCGAATGATCTTTACAAAGGACTTAATATATTGCAGGTAAATCTCCTTTTAAATAAAAATAGAAGCATTCATTGAAAGATAGCCCAAGTTTAGGCCAAAAATCATTCTTAGAAGCGAAGAGGCAATGAAAAAAAACAACAACAGAGTTTTGCTAAATATTTTCAGTAAAATCCTTTTTTCATACAAATATATGCTTTTAGTTTATTTTAATGCTTTTTATTCCATTAGTGAGTATGATTTTAGTTCCATTAGTTCCATGCTATTTATTCCATTTCATGACTATATTATTAAATGACCTAAAATGCTTTCCTCAAATCAGATTCACATTTCAGTGTACATATTCACCAGAGAACCTGTGTTGAAATGATGACCAAACATGTCTTCCTATATAGTTTACCATTTATAAGAGAATTTTTATTTACTTGTACGTGTATACTTGGTGCATCGTAAAGTCCTTAACCGGCCTTAATCTGCTTAACTGTTGATCATAGAAATATATTTCGATAATTAGATAAATGTTTAAAATAATATAAGCATTAATTAAGTGACATTTTAAATTTAAATCTTTCAGTTTAAGACGGCTAATAACATTCTGGGCAATATGGAAATTCGATTCCACGAGCTCCAGTAGAGTATATCCAGTAGAGTCCAGAAAATTATTTCAAGATAGACGTAATTACGTTGGTTAATATTTAGAATAAAAATATAATTATATATATATATATATATATATATATATATATATATATATATATTTATATATAGATATATATATATGTGTGTGTGTGTGTGTGTGTGTGTGTGTGTGTGTGTAGAAGGACGACACTCTTATATCCAAAATAAGTTTAGAAAATAATTTAGTCTCTTTTTCTAGGAACCATTTTTATTTTCTTGTAAAGTTCCACATCACAGAACACAAACACACTCTCATTGACCACTGACACTATATTAGAACACACTTGATGACTTTCTAGCGCCACCTATTGTAAAAAGGAGAGGGGCGTAATTGTACCCGCTACATCTATATATATGTATATATTTATGTATATATATATATATATATATATATATATATATATATATATATATATATATATATATATAGGTATATATATATATATGTGTAATACTAGACTCAAGACTCGAGTTGGTTTTACATGGCCCCTGGATTTTTTCGGCGGCCGAAGACGGACACCCTGACGGAGGGTTGGTAAAGGTTCAACAGGAGGGGGGCGATGGATGCCACCCCCGCGCCCGCCAGCTGCAGAAAAGGGCATTTTTTCCCGTGGAGGCGAAAACTTGACCGAGGGGGGATTCCCCCCGGCCCTCACGAAAAGGAGGAAAAAGGGGATGCCCGATCGGTGCGACGGGGAACGGACATTATTCTTCGGAAAGCAGTAGAGACCGAGAGAGGTGTTTGTCCGCTCGGCACAGTTTTTTTTTGTCCTCGGTCTTATTTGAGCCCTGTTCGAGTATGAACGGAAGTGTATTTATGTTTTATTTTTAATCTTCTTAATAATAAATGGTTAATCAAGAGTTTTGTCGCTGCTGTGAATAATTGTCGGCCACATAGGCTTTAAACGAACCCAAGATACCTGCCCCAGTAAAAATAGGCGGGCAGATATAGAAGAGGCCTGCAGACTTAAGAAAGTGCAGCCGGGGAAGCGCGAGGCGTTTTACAATATGTATATATATGTATGTATATATATGTATACATATATATATATATACATATATATATATATATATATGTATATACATATAAATATATGTATACATATATATATATATATGTATATACATATATATATATACATATATATACATATATATATATATATATATATATATATATATATATATATATATATATATATATATATATATATATATAACACATATATATGCAATATATCAAAATTATTACACTTTAATACCTTATAAAATTTCTCTTCTATCCCCTTCCTATACCTTCAAATCTATTTTCCCATCCAGAAAATGCCTTAATTAAAGGAGTGTTTGCGACTTAAAATTCTTTCAACCCATTTACCAAAACTCTCTATGCAATAAATGCAAATTTTCTGCCCACTTTAAATATTTTCCAGCTGTTCCTGGTTCACTTTTCAATGATTTACGCTGTTTATTCTTCTTAATAACACCGACGAAGCTACTTTCTCTGGGAAAGATTTCGTCTCCATCTCGCTCTGGGGTTCAACCCTGTTCCGGCACGTGTGCCGATGTTCATTCTATCTTCTGCCTTTGACTGTGAAACACATAAATTTCTCCTACCTAAAATAAAGTTTTAATTTATGTGATTCTCTTCAGTGTGGCCCAATTGCAATATCTTCAATTAGTCTAACTGTCTTCCTACTTGCCCAGTACTCAGGGCAAGTAAATACAATAAGAGCTACAAACGAATTATATATGACCGGAAAATTAATTATTCCAGTGTTCCACACTCACACACACACATATATATGCATACATACATATAAATATATATTCATTCTTCTCCATTTAACCCTAATTTCGAAAATCAAACATATCTCAACATCCGACGTTGAAAACCCATCAGAACTGGGGAACAGGAAATTGAATTTTGCTTCTTTTCGAATCCAATTGTGTATCTATTGGTCCGTACCCCATAGAAAATACTTGGAGCATTCAACTTTTCTGTGCTTTATTTCAGCCTTTTTTTCATTTTTGACTTTTTTTTCTTTCGGTCGAGATTAGATGCTACAAAAATAGAATCAAATAGAAGCTCTGAACAGACTTTTGTGCACTGCACAAAAGTCTTTTATTTCTTCCCTAGAAATTGGGTTGTGTGCATTTATAGATAGATAGAAAGCTTGACCGCATTAGTATTTTTCGGATCTCGGAGAATTGGGAAATGAGTTACTTATATTATATACTCATTTACACTCACATATCTTTCTATCTATATATAGAGTGAGTTTGTATATATATATATATATATATATATATATATATATATGTATATTTATACATATATATATATATATATATGTAATCCATTTTTTATATAACTCCTTTATAAGGAGAAAGTTCAACAGCTATAAGTAATGAGAATGCAGTCGGGCTTCATATTTTAAGAGAACTCAGAAGTCTAATTTAAAACTTTATTTCAGAGCGGCAACATCGCACATCTGTCCTTCTGGACAAATATAATCAAAGCCACAGAGTTCACTCTGCTCTCACACAAGTACACCCAAGAGCGCTGACAACAAGAATTTTCCCACAACAAAAACAGCTTAATAAGCGAATTGACTGCAATATCAGCAAAACGAGAAAACATGTTCCGCCAACACCTGGGAAACTGCTGTATAGACAGAAAGTTTACAGTTTTATGACAGAAAGGAATGTTAAGTGGAAAATACTCCGTTGAACACACCATGTTGAGACTGGTAAAGATATTTAGATGAATTAAAATGGAAGAGAGGAGTTTTTTGAAGAAATATTAAAGTTAAATAATTTTGATATATTACATATATATATATATATATATATATATATATATATATATATATATATATATATATATATATATATATATATATATATATATATATATATATATATATATATATATTTATAATATATATATATATATATATATATATATATATATATATATATATATATATATATATTGCTAACACTAGCTCCCCAAGAATCCAATATGGGTGCTTCTATACATTCCAGGTGCAACAGTTTCATAATGTTTAGTTTAGTTTGGTTTAGAGTGCTACGGTTTACTTTTTTGGCAACACGAGGACTAATGAGACTGGGACCTAGAGCTTAAATACGATTCCGAACGGCTACATACATCCATGCCACAGTAGGATTCGAACCTATGAACTCTGGTACCCAAGGCCACCGAGTCGAGGGCAGATGGACATATAACTTAGGCTACTATTATATAGGGCATTGCACATGGAGTTTTTTTATGCTGATCACCCAGTAAGACAGAGTTTTCGTCTTGAATTTGTTATGTTCGAGAATATACTCAAAATCAAAAGAATTAAACAATCAGTATGGAAAAGTAAATAATGTGAGAACAATAGATCGATGTTCTACTATATATATATATATATATATATATATATATATATATAATATATATATATATATATATATGTGTGTGTGTGTGTGTATGTGTGTATGTATATATATGTGTGTGCGCGCGTATAATGATAAAGGCTACCGATATAAATTAATTAAAATTTAACGTTCAGTTCTCAGCTTAATTTTATGTAAAAATATATTCAGTGTCAAGAATATTTCATGCACGGAAACTTAATCATGATTAACCATTTTTATACGTTAGATATCTAAGCACCAGATCATCACTTTTTAAAATCCATATTAGAGCAGTGAGGTAGTTAGAAATCTTCCTTTCCTTCTCTTGTGCATGGTTGCACTTTAAACAGCACTCGCTTAGTGCATCTGGTGATAAAAATGACTAATATTTGTGTACTGTAAGTTAAAATTATTTAGTCCCGGCTGCCTGAATTTGTGTTTTCTGGATTTACTACTTTGGTTTATCTATATCGTAGATAAATTATACAAATTTAGATTTCTTCTAATTTTTCTACTTTTCTCTGAATTTATTGATTATTTACACACAGACAGACCTTTATATATATATATAGAGTGTCCCAAAACGGCCGCATAAACTCTGTACAGCTAGATTCCCCGTTGGTAGTACATAAAAACTGCTCAAAGAAGCGTTACTGTACGATCCATAGTTTACGAGAAAAATACAAAGCACAAAGTGTGACGTCACTTCCAGTGCAAGAAAAAACACTTTATTGGACATATCAACAACAGTATTTGCATATATTTCCAGACAACAATGTTTGAAACGTTCTTTGAGCATATCGCGTAATGCACGCTTGCACGCCATGGAATGACATTAAGCTGCCGTTAAACTAGTATTTAAAAGGA
>CM063504.1:142092475-142109975 GCA_032207245.1 Pardosa pseudoannulata | reverse complement strand
TAAAGGAATGAAATTATAATTTCTACTACACTCTAGAGATAGAATTTGTTGTTAATACCGGTGATAAAATTTTTCATTGCAACAAAAAATAATCGATGATTAAATTTAAACTTATCAAATGTACCTAATTTATTATTTAAGCCAAATATAAAACAAAATTTTTTACGTAATATCTAATTTCAGTGATAAAACGTATGACAATAATACAGACGATATTTAAATAATTTAAAATATGAAATCATTAAATGAGATGATTATAGGAATGACGTCAAAATGCTATAAAAATGTTATTTTTACCTATTTATTATGTGATAAATTGATAAATTTAATTGCCTGCCCTTAACCGGGGAAAATAGGGCTTATAATGGCATTAGACGCTCGAAAAGGGAAGGGGTGGATTTCGAACGTTTTAAAGAGACAGTATTTTTTCTGTGATATGAAGCATATTTACACCAATTTATTTTAGAATCTGATCGATAGTTTATGAGAAGATAACCTTTACTCGCTTTGAATTTTTGGTCACGGCACCAAAAAATGTAAAAAATAATAATTTTACGTTGGCCTAGTGTTTGAGAAAGAAATTAAAACTCATTAAGAAACACTTGGAAAATAGGTCTTGATTAAATTAATTTATAAACTTAGATAAATGTCTAAGGAATACAAATAGTTCAATCAACTTATCATTTGTAGATCGAAGACTGCTCTCGAGTCGGCGTCGGCCTCCAAAAATGGCTATTTTTTTGAAGGGGGTCATCCATCAGCCACGAATGCCAGCTGTTCACCTTATCTTCTTCTGGTAACAACCTTGTCCGCTCCAAAAAATTTTCCAACTCCGCGGAGACAAAAAAAGAGTCCATTCAAGAACGGCGGGGGGGGGGTCAAAACTCCCCAAACGAACGGACACCTCTATTGGCTGGGAGAAGTCCGAAGTCGCTCTGCATTCAAACCGGTCCTGCCCCGGCATATCCTGGTCGAAAATACACGGGAACCTGAACCGAATGTAACTTATTGTTACACTAACCCTAACTCATCAAAATCCAATATGGATGTCGCTATCCATTCCAGGTCCAACCGCTTCATAAATTCGAGACAGACGGACAGATAACTTGCTATTATTATATAAGGATTTATTAGAAAGGGGAAAACATAGATGTTAATAATTAAACGCTGTTTTTTTGTTTACGTTAGGATTACTTGGACTTAACCCGTGGTTAAGTGTTAATTTGTTATAAACATCCAATTTTTGAAATTGTAAACGGTCTTTTAATTGTACTAGTCATTATTTGTAATGACCTTTTTTTAATTAGTTAATGTGTATATATTTTTTGCGTTTATTTAGTTTTCCACTATATGCAAATTTACTTTTGTATTTGGTCAGCCCAATACTATATAAACAGTACTTGGACTTGCTGTGGGCTGATCCCTGTGGTTGTGTTGATCCCATGTGTGGGTGTTAGTCTTATTTTATTGCTTGTGGATGAAGCTTAAAATGTTATTGTGATTTTAATGAATGTTAAATAACAACACGTGTTTTTATGTTTACTTTCTTTATTCATCATACTTGCCATTTTGCTGAAAAAGTCATTTGAAACTGACATTATGGGCCAGCTGCCTATACTACGGTGTGTGGTAGAAATTAATTATGATATAAATACGTCAATAATACATTTTCTGCTGGAACTGTTTAGATCTTTTACATTGTTGCTTTAAAAGTTGATTATTCTTTCCTACTGGGACTGTCGACAGATGAAGTAAACCCTCAGAATTTATCTTCTATTAGAACCAATGGAAGAAGCTTTTGGAATGATATAACTCGATGGAACTGGACTGATTTTTATACGTCGTTGCTGTAAATATGGAGTATTGATTCTTGTTATGTGCAGTGTTATGAAAGACTTTTCGACGGGTGCAGAATGACGTATTTTAATTAAGTACGTACTTCGTCGGTGAGCCTGGTTGGATTTTCCTTTTTCTTCGACGGCTGGCGAAAAGCAACCTTTTTGTAAGTACTTTATAATATATTATAACAATGGATCAGATTCTCATTGATCCGCTTGTTGCTGACATTATGCGACTTGGGTGAATGATGTAAAGGTTCGTCGTCTAATGAATAAAAACTGTTGGAATATTGTGAAAAAAAGTGAAGTGAAACCTGTAGTTATAAAAGATATAGTACCTGATCCCAAGGATGTAAAACATTGATGTCAGGAATGAAAGTCTTTAGTATCATACTTAAATTTATCTATACCGTACAGAACACTCTTAGATGATGGTTGTATCGCATGGGAAAGTTATAAACTCATATTAGACCAGATTCCCGTGCCCGCATTATAGGGTTGACCAATAAGTTTTTAAAAGCAAACCCATTAAAGATGGAAATATAGGATTTTTGTTGCTAGTTTAACATATATTGTTAACGAATTGAAAGATGCAGGTAAGCACATTGATAATTGGTTTATTGCGTTTCGACTTATTAGACACCTTCCGAGTGATTTTTCAAGCTTCGTTCAATCTATCTACCGATACCCCGACTCCGAATTTAACCCTTTGACAGTTTCATTTTTTCCCAGAATTCGGTCAAAAAAAAGTCATTTTTTATTGCATTTTTTGTTTATTTTACATTTCTAAGTAAAGATATATTATTAAAATTTAAAATTAGTATTTCTAATATTTTTCATCATTTATTATAACTTTTTTCTTCCTATTAAAGCATCATAGAACTGAAATTTACCTTTAGTTTCATCGATATCCAAGTTAATTTTTGGAATTCCAGTGAAAGCAAATCTAGGAGGTGGATTCGAAGGATTATCACAATTAATTTCAAAAAATTGTCTTGCTTGACTGATTCCATCTGTGCTACTATCAGAGTCACTACTATCCAGGTTATCTAGTAAACTTTCGCTACTATCATTTACAGATAATTCAGTTTCTGATTCCGAGTCACAGTTCGAATCGCAAGAAATTACCTCCATACGCTCTGAATTATCCATTATTTTAATGTAAAAATATATTCAACTCTTACATCAATAAAATTATCAGGCGGTTAGTAAAATATAACCAGAAAGCTATACACTGAAAGATAACAATTCTTCTTGTGATACAAAACATGCGAAAAAACCCGCGCTTTTGAACCAATCAAAGTAGAAAATACAATAAACTGCAAACTATCATTTACTGGACATATATACGAATAATTTGTTACTGAAATTGGAAAAAATACGGCCGAAACAGTGCAAGCGAAATAGAAACCAGATTGACCGTATGCCGTATGGGCAAATCGGTAAAGGCCTGAAAGTTCTGCCCGTACGGCGTACGACAAAACAGGGAAGGGGTTAAATCTGATAAAATTCAAATTGAACTTTTAGCTGAGGTGTCTAGACTTTTTCAGGTTAGGGGTGACCAAGAAACAGTTGCGTTACAAAAAATCCAGTGTGAGAGTTCTAAAAGTTATGAAAACTGCAAGTGTTTCAGGTGTGGTAAAAGTGTCGTATAATAACAAACTGCAGGGTTAAAACTTTAAATCAATGAACCAGAAATAAGACAAAAGATCAAACGCCGCTGAAAAAATTAAAAAAAAAGGTACAGGTTAGTTTTGTAGTAGAAGCTGCTTCGAGTAATAGTGATTATAAAGACTGCCTGGGTGTTTGATACAGCGGCGAGTTCCCACTTTTGTTGTAATAGCTCACTTTTATTGATTTTAAGGAAATTTCTAGACCTCTATGGCTGTATTCATAGAAGAGATTGATTGCCCTATTGAGGGTATGGGTAAAATCAAAATGATTATTGAGCACAAAAATAGAGGTGAGGAGGTTACTATTAAGAATGCTTTGTATTCGCTTGTAGACTTAGACGCACATTCATAGCCGGTCATTTAATTCATAGCAATGGGGCTAGCTTTGAGAGCAAAAACAGCCAAATACGAGCTTTTGGAAAGGACAGTCGTGTAATATATCGAGCTAAGACATGTCAGGGATTGTACTATGTTTACCCTAATTACCCAATGAAGGTCTAAACCCCCGATGTTTTAATTACTGTTCATAACTGTCTCAGTAGGTGGCATCGTAAGATTAATCATATTAATGGAAAGTATATTATGAAAACTAGTAATGAGCTTTGTGTACGTGGTTAACCAATTTTTAAAGATAAGGGAGTTAAATGAGAATTTTGCGGACTTTGTAAATCCAAACATGTGTCGTTTAAACCTATAGCAAAGGTTAAATCTGATAGACCCTTAGAGATTGTGCACATGGATATATGTGCAATGCCAGTAAAGTCTGAGGGTGGACATTATTTCTTGAGTATTGACGATTACTCAAGGAAAGGGTTGGTTTTCTCAAGAAAAAACGTAGGTCTTCGATGTTTTTAAATAATGGCAGAGAAAAGCCGAAAGCTTCACCGGTAACGAAGTGTTAAATATTAGAACAGATTAAAGGCTAGAATTTTGTCGCAAACGACTTAAGATTACTTAGGAGATCAAGGTATCCATACTGAGAAAACAAATACTTATTCCCCTGAGATAATTAGAATCAATGAAAGGTTAAATTTCACAGCCATAGAGGCTGTGTGAAACTTGCTAGATAGTTCTTTAAAGAAATCTTTATGGGATGAAGCCGTTCTATGTTTTACCTACACCTGGAATAGACTTCGCCATCACGACCATGGTAAAACCCCCTTTTGAACTTTATGGAGGTAAAACATCTGAAGTGTTTTGGTACCCCTGTATATGTAGGGATTCCCAGACTAACTACTTAAGAAGTTAAGACTAACGTGCCAAGAAGGGTATTATGGTTGGTTATGCAATGCGTACTAAAGGCTACCGTATCTGGATCCCAGAAGAACGGAGGGTTGATGAGACCATTAATGTAAGGTTTGTAGAGCCCAGTGGTCGCATACTGGACCCTGTTGAACCGCAACCTAGTTACATTGATGGTGACAGTCGGATATTGATGGATCGGTTGAACACATGATTAGGAACAATGTTACTAGTGATGGTCAAACTGAGATCACATTAAGTACATTTAAGGAACTTTACTCAGATTCCGAACCTCCCTTAAAAACCACCACATGGACTAGACGGGCCTTTCCAGTGCTATGGGGGGACAGGCAGGTCATATACTGAGAATAGTAAGGCACGCTTAAGGTCTATAAATGACGTTGACAAATACTGTCGTGCAAATATTGCGTGTGACAAATCCCTCTTTAATTTTGGATTAGGGCACTATTATCGGTTATGTCTTGTTGTATTTACGAAAAAACACCTTGTGCCTAGAGCTTATGTCTTAAATGTACCTTGCACCCTAAAACTTCAACCAACCTACCCTCTTTAATTTTAGTACGAAAAACACTCTGGACTAGCAGAAAAGATTAATGAAAACTTAAAATTTCGTGATAATGAATCCTGGAATTTTTTAGCATGACTAGGTGACGATGATATTCTATTAAGTTTAATGCTTCTCTAAGAACTCCAAGCAGATGAGTGGTATAAGGCCATGGAAGAAAAAAACCTAGTATTGCATGATATTCATGTATGGGATCTCGTAGTTGAACCTCAGAACGCCAGTTATTGGAAACCTGTGGGTACTTAATGTAAAAAGAAATACTGAAGAAAGTTGTTTGATATAAAGTGCGTTTAGTAGCATAAGGTCTCTCTTCAGAGAAGAGGAGAAACATACGACGAGACTTTTAGCCCTCTCAAACTTTTCCCTCATTCGTGTATTCTTTGTTGTTTAGTTGGTTTCTTTGAGTGGCGATATAGGCAGTTAGATATCAAAAGCGCTTATCTATATGCCCCATTATCTGGAACTATTTACATGAGGCAATCTCAAGGTTTTGTCGATTCTGAGCAACCCTATTTGGTATGCAAGGGAGCACTTTTTAGGGAGCTCTAAAAATTGCTTGGAGTAGAATTTGAGGGAATTAATGAAAAATTATACATACACCAGAGAGGATATATTAAATTTTCTAATGCTTAGCACTTTTAAACTCCCAATAACATCACTTCCCATTCCGAAAAGTATGTTTAAAACCCAATGTCAAAGTACTGAAATAAAACAGGAAGAATTGAAAGCAATTACTTATAGAATTGCGATAGGATATTTGTCCTTAACTTCCCTAACTAGGCCTGAAATATCATATGGCACTAATATTCTATCTCAGTTCCGATCAAATCCAGGTATAGTGCATTGGGATACAGTTCTAAAGTTACTAGGATATGCATGTCAGTGTTAATAGTTTGAACTATCAGGTGTAAGAAATTCAATCTTTAATTGCTTCAGTGATGCTGATTTTGCATCAGGGTTGACAGAACATCTATGGGTGGCATTATATTCCTTGTTGATAAAACCCCAATTTCATGGAGGACTTTAAAGAAAAAATGTGTTTCACAACTATGGAAAGTGAATGTCTCTCTGGAAGAACCAACTAAAGAACTCATTTGGCCTACTCGAATCTTTGAGTGTACTGAAAATAGAATATAAAGTACAGCCTTTAGAAATCGATGTATACTGTGTTAATCACGCTACTATTAGTTTCTGTAAATCTTCCATAAAAAACCACAAAACAAAACATATATCTGTTAAACTACGTTTTGTTAAAAATGTGATAAATGATAAACTATTTGTTTTAAAATATGTTCCAGCAAAGAAAAATCTTGCTGATTATTTCACGAAAGCGGTAAATAAACTGCAACTAAAGAAATTTATGGACTGTCTGTTCAGAGTTTAAACATTAAACTTTTGAACATGTTAAATTCTATAAAAATATTTCTTTTATTTGGTATTTATCTATATATTTATAGACATGTGCATGTAGATTTTGTTAATGTACTATGTATATATATAATGCAAAGGTTATTTTAATTGTTTATACTTGTGTTATCTTTTACTCGGAACAAGATATGTAGCAATTTTTTTTCTTGATATGTATTCGAGATCTTGTATAAGGTTTGTAAACGTTTTTGTCATTTTAAAAAAATTTGTTTTGGGGAATAAGTTTTCTTTCTATGCTGATAACTTGCTATAAATGTGTGAATTGAAGTTTTTAGTTCAGTTTTAATTTGCATGTTCATTTTTTTAATGCTGTTATGGTCACCTTGAAGCGTTGACAGGTTAGAGTATTTTGATTCCACTTGATTTTGTATGTATTTAATGCTGTTTACATTTACTATTTTAACTTGAAATTTTTTAATGTCTAAAATTGTATAGGCCGGCCACTTGTTAAGAATACTTGGACTTAACCCGTGGTTAAGGGTTAGTTTGTAACATATATTAAATTTTTGACATTTTGAAATTGTAAACGGTCTTCTAATTGTACGTGTCGTCATTTGTAATATTTTCTTTAATTAATGATTGTGTGAATTTTGTTCCTGCGTTTAGTTTTCCACTATATGCAAACTTGTTCTTTTATTTGGTCAGTCCAGTACTATATAAATGGTACTTTTAGTGACTGTGGGCTGACTCCGACCGTTGTTTTGATAACCTGTGTGGGTGTTAGACTTTTTATTGTTCGTGGAGCAAACTTATGATATTGTTTTTAATTTTAATGCATGTTAAATAAACTGAGTGTTTTTAAAAAATTTACTTTCATCACTCACCATACTTGTCCCTTTGCTTCAAATGCCATTTGAGACAGTTTATTAGGAAACTTTCTCGTCAAATGAATTCTCTGAAGTAGAAATGCAAAAGATCTGGTACTACAGTGGAAAAAGGGAAGCCTACAGTAAGGCAAGGGGAAATTGTAAATAGTTCTAAAACTGATATTCTCATCCTTTTGTGTAAAAAGTTTTTGAACGAAGAAAAAAAAAATTAAATTCTTGTCTAACGCAAAATTGAGTATAAGCTTACAATTGGGTTCCCTTGATTTTTTAGAGATTGTTTTTGATGCCAAGATAGTCACCTAGATGTGACTAGCAAAATGTCCACTGCCGCTACCCAAAACTAAGATAAAATCTGTTTCACATTTTTTTTAATAAACAAAATGTTAACTTAATCACTCCTTCCGATAACGTAATATAACAAAGTTTATTAACAATTTTCATATTTTTATTAAAATACCAGCTTTTTAATTTCTTTTGAAATTGCAAGCCAGGGTTACCGGCAACATTCTCCATCCGATCGGAAAAATTAACGAATGACGTACTATAATTTCAGCAGCAAATTTTTCTCCATTCCTAAATTTTCTCAAATCATTTTAAAAATCTTAATGTCAATTCATTTGTGTAATAAAACACTAACAGTAAAAAAATTAGTACTAAACATTCTTATAATCTGTGCAGGGTACACAAAATAAAGGAATTCAATAAGCCAAAATATATCGCAAAAGTTTTCGCCAAACTAAGGAGTAATCGATTGTACACCAAACCTGCAATAGTGTTCTACACTGGCTAAAAAGTTGGTAAAAACACTAATCTCTAAATTTCAGTGACAAAAATTAAGGAGATAGTCAATAGGCATATTTAACTGTGTGACAACATTTAAATAAAACATGAATCCAGACAAATAAAAGGGATAAAATTCATAAACGTAATTTCTCTGTTAAATTCAGGACTATAGCGCTTAATAAGGTTCTTGCTGTTTTTCAATGTCAAATTCTTGCTTTAATCTTCGAAAAAAGATAGAAAAAATGAGGCTGAAACAGTATTCTCAGACTTGTGCAAGAAATTCATGTCTTAAACTCTAAATGGAAGAATATATTGTGTACAGATAAGAAAAAAGTATTAATGAGATTAATCTCGATGAATATAATCACTACTCGCAAGTCCTCAGATAAGAATATTGCTAGTAGCGTAGATATTATGTAGATCTGTGGAATGCGGTATAGCTACGGTTTGGAGCACTTTCCCAGATGCTGTAAAAATGCAATCATCCAGATTTAATAGAAAGATTAACTCAGATATTAAGAAATCTTATAAGAAAGTATAATACTGTTCTACCATTAGAAGAGCCTAAAGAGAAATTACAACAAGTTAATGTTCCCAGTTAGGCATTTAAATCGATGTAAACTTGATTTAAATGCAATGTTCTCACCCTTTTCAAAAAGTCAAATTTTAAATTTTCATGTTAGAAATTAGAAGGCGTTATGTCTTTGTAAAAAAATATAACTTATTTTATAGGAATGAAGATTTAAATATTGGTTAATGAAGATAATACTTTGTAAACAATAGACGAATAAATAATTATAAATTTGAGTTTTCTCAAATTGTATTTCTTTCTGTCATTAAGGACTCTTGTAAAAATATTTCTGAGAGTGACATCTTGTACGGATATTTATGTATTCAATCAATGGATGTAATTTGAGGGGTTCAAGACCAGAGTGAGTGAAGAGTTAATTTTTTTACACACACATGGCAGAATACACCTTAGCTACTAAGCATTTTCTAAAATTTAAATTTCTGAAATAATTATGAGCCAGAACAATCACTCAATTTTACTTTTTTCAAAATGGAATTGGCTCTCTTTGATTCTGAATTGTTTTAAAATAAAAATTTTATAATTAATGTTAACACATTGTATGCGGGACACGTACTAGTGCGTTTTCTGAAGACATACTTAATCATGGATCATGTACTAGCACCGGTTATTATAACATGGTTTGTTTGTGTGTACAAAAATAACGATATATACAGGAAAACGAAGCCTATATTCTTGTATGCTACATAAATTCTGGGAATATTTAGACAAATAAAAACTAGTTTTTACATCAGTCGATGCGGAAACACAGAACGGAAAAAATTAAAACTATATACTACTATTTCTGCTTGATTTTTCATATTTACGATACTATAAATTAATCCATTAAAACAATATTTTTTTACGAAGTCATGGCTATTTATATATTTCTATTTATATATGCATTTATATATTGCAATATGAAGTACGAAAAGCTGGTTAAAAAATTAGTTTTTGATCTACTGAGATTTAACTGAATGACTAAATTTATGCACAAAACGCCCTCTCCCGGTACAATTCCGCTGCGAAATGTACCCGCACACAATGTGTTAAAATTTTTTATTCATAAATTTCTTATGAAAGGTTTCTTCTATTTATTTAGAATTTTGAATTTTTGATTACTCTTTTTATAAAAGTTTGACTAAGAAAATGGAAGTTAACCTGTTTCACTTTAAAGTAACTGTATTTTAATATTAAGTTTCTAGCATATAGCCCGTCATATGACGGGATCAGTAAAAGTCTTAATTTTTCAGAATTGTAAAGTACCCTATGAGGCAAGTAAAAAATGATTTGTTTTTAACTGAGAATTATATGGTACACGCAAAATAATTTATTTATCTTCATACTTCATAAAGTTTTCAGTTACTGTGAATGTAGTTTAGAATCATGTTTAATTCATTTAGAATTGACCACCGCAAAATGTAATTGATTCAAAGATGTAGGTTCATAGGAAATCTTCCGAAGTTCAACAGCGGAACTCTGAAAGCGATGTCAAATAGCGAGCCACCTAGATAAGTGATACAGCGATCAACGATGGGGCTGTTTGAATTCTTACTATAGTTCGATGTACATTGATTGAATTAAAGAAGTCTTTGATATTGAAGATCTCGATTACAAGTCGTTCCGGCTTACTACTAAAGACTGTTTAAAACATAAGATACGAAAGCTATCGAAATAAGCATGCTCCGTCCCCCAAGTAGTAGAACAACTGTATGAGAAACGATTTCCTTATTAATATTTAATAATGTTCCACTTTAAAATTATGCCGACTAAAAGTTATTAGTTTTAAACTTTATTCGCTTTGAATTTTTACCAACCCTAACTCAAGAACCCAATATGGATGCCCATTCCAGGTCCAACCGCTTCATAAGTTCGAGAACAGACAAACAGATAACTTAGGCTATTATTATATAAGGGATACTTTAAGATTTCAAGAGCAATTGAAACATTTTTAAGCTTACCTATGCATCACCAAGTATTGTACATCTCGTTGTGTTAAACACTTTTTTGATTCTCTATATTTAAATAAAAAAATCATGACAATAAAAAAATTAATGCAAGAAAATAAGCGTGCAATATAAAAGAACATCCACGTAGTTTACACTAATTTAGAATTTTAGTTCAGATATTTCGTTTAGTTAAAAATATTGAAGTTTTCATAAGTTAAAGAAGTTGAAATCCTTTATTTCCTTAAAATATTATATATGTGAAAACATTACCAAGGCGTATCCCTGAGACCAAGTTGTATCACTAAGTATAGGACAATAAGAAAAAATATTCTGCATATGAATTAAAATTTGTCATTATGGTAAAATGAAGCAATATTTCAAATTCTTACGTCATAAATTTAATACGAAATTGAGTGTTTCATGTTGTTATACAAATGTTAGACTAAATCTTACTAAATTTCTGGAAACTTTCTTTATCGACGTGTGGTCTTAATTTTGCAACAGGTAATTTTGGCAAATATTATTTTTTATTTCTATTTTGATTTTTCTTAATGGATTTCTTGTGATTTACTTAAACACCCTTCTGCTGAAATGGGTTGCAAAGTAACAAATATAGTGATCTTATAATTTAGCAATAGACTGAATATTATATATACACATACACATCTATATAATATATATGAAAAAGAATGAGAATAAGTAATATATATAGATTATATATATGTACATGCATACATATACATGCATACATATACATATACATACATACATATATAGGTATGTACATATGTAACCATATATGTATATGTATATATATATATATATATATATATATATATATATATATATATATATATATATATACATATATATATATATACATATATATACGTATATACATATATATACATATATACATATATCTACATATATATCTACATATATATACCTATATATATATGCATACGTACGTGTGTGTATGTGTATATAAACACATAAGATACATACAAGGATATTTATAGGTGTATTTGTTTAATATGTTACAGCCTGAGAGAGAAAAATTGACGCCTGCATAAGAAGAAACTCTATTTTCCTAAATATGCAACAATTCGGGTTCACTTCTGAAAGTGCAATTAAACCTCAGTCAAGAGAGCTGCTACGATTGACGTTGAACGCTGCAGCGTCTTTCCCTCCGGCACTTGCAAATATGTCCGACAGGTAAATATGGGTCACGGTTGCAGCGATATTAATTTCTCGACCGTCAATGTTGTCGACGCCGTCCACATCGAAAATGGATGACTCAATGTATTATGTTTCTTGACGGATCACGGCTGTGAATTTACTGTGGAGTGACATGGGAGTTCATCGGGAGAATAAGAATTTTTATTAATGGCTACACGCATTTCAGGAAACTACCATTTTATGTTATGTTATATTTATTGAAAGTTTCGAGAGATTTTTATAAAATTTGTTAGATAAAATGTAATACATACATACATACATACATGCATGCATGCATACATGCATACATACATACATGCATGCATACATACATGCATACATACATGCATACATACATGCATACATACATGCATACATACATGCATACATACATGCATACATACATACATACATGCATGCATGCATACATGCATACATGCATGCATGCATGCATGCATGCATGCATGCATAGTGGTTCAGATTTCAAGTGAATGGAATAATTATTCCTTCTTAGTAAAAACTTCTTTATGGGGTTTCCGTTTCAGGCGTCGCTTGCTCCATTTTCATTTATTCGTAGCGAAGCTAAGTGTGGAATGTGTCGACAGCTTCATGTCTACTCGCTAACTGATTCTTCTCGCTTGATTAGTCATCAACTTCCTGTGAAATATATCTGCACCTGACCGCATTACTCCAAAAGGTTACACAATTGAGGTTCTTTTTCATTTATTATATTATTATAAAAGAGTTCCCTTTTTAAAATCGTTTATAACTCACGTAATTTCTAACTACTCCCTTTTTAGACCTGACATAAAAACAAGCAAGCACGCACGCACAGACAGACACACACACACACACACAGAGCGTATTATGCCATGCTTCAGGGATGTAACGTGGTCGAAAGGTTTAGTCGTCGGCAAAAAGAATCAAAAGAACTTTAGCAGCATCTTTATTTAGTAACGCCCAACAGCAAAATCCAACAAAAATGGTCGTGTGGCCTTTTATAACTTTGGGGAAGCTAAAGGCGGGAGAAAAGGTATATACTTAATCAACGAATTAGGTTGGCTAGTTAATTTCGTCTACAGGAAGGAGATTTTTCTAGGACAAAAGAGTTTAACGCCAAGAGGCTACTAACAACATGACGAAATTGCGGATTAAGTGATTTTTAATATAGAAGTTGGTAATTTTAGCTTAATGTTAATGTACGAAATTTTTATATTGCATATAAATTACATTTATATATAACATATATATTACACACACACACACACACATATATATATATATATACATACTTACATTATATATATATATATATATATATATATATATATATATATATATTTATATATATATATATATATATATATATATATATATATATACATACTTACATTATATATATATATATATATATATATATATATATTACGTGTGTCTGTGTGTGTGTTCGTTCGTTCGTTTGTTTTTGGGGCAGTCTGGACGTAAGAAAAGTATCTATGAAACCCCCAAAATTTTTTCTATACTCCATATAGAGAAGAATGTTTCAATAGATATCTATGTTAAGCAAAAAGAACAAAAAAATAAATAGACATGTGCATAGAAATATATATTTTTACTCCATTTCCTTTACGCTAAATTTATCTGAGAGGTAGGAAATCAAATTTCATATATTGGCGCTATTATTGGCTCTACCAGGACACGTGACAGTCACTTCCGTTACACACTTAAAAGCCTAAAAAGGACAGTCATTAAAACATGTACGTATATATACATATATATGTAAATATGTAAATATATATATGTATTTTACATACACATATATTTTTTATACCGTTTCTTTCCACAAATCATCGGACATTTTGGATGGAAGAAATTTTCTTCGATTTGTTTGGAAACTATTTTATTTAACTTTATATTCCTGTGCTTCTTAATTTCTCTTAAAATGCCAGTAAAAGTTCCTTAAATGCCAGTAAAATGTGCAAACAATGGAAGACATAATAGCTAAAATTATATTAAAGCAAGCGCCACGATCGATTAAAGTATTCGATACTTTTTTGTAGGTTTATCGACTTAATATTTGACTTAGTTATTCATAAAGCAGAAAATCGATACTGTTTGTTCAAACTTCATAAATAACTTCTCTTCAACAATAATTTGCCGAGGTTGAGACGTTATAAATTTAGACATTTCAGAATCGATTTCGAACCGATATATTTCTATTGATACGAATTCTCACTACCCTCCCCCATAAAGGAGGAAACCTCCACCAGAGGAAAGTGTTTTATTCTCATTCACATAGACATATAACTGCTTAAAAAATCTTTCTGTAAGTGCATATCAACGTAGCTTTCAGCAAAGAAGGTAGAAAATTAATTTTATATTTTTATAAGCCTCGAACATATTTCTCTCCCTTTAGGGCTAGTAAGTAAAAGTTAAAAATTTAAAAGATATATTTAAAAATAACAAGTGTCCGAACGGTGTTGAAAATTGAAATAAAATATTTCAGTTTTTAAATTTTTGCAATACTTTTATTAAATCATCTTTTAATTTAAAATATGAGCAAAAATAAGAATGAAAAAGAAAATGCTTAGAACCCTTAATTGTATTAGTAAAATTAATTGTAATAGTAAAAATTTTAACAATTTTCTGAGCAAATAGAAAAATGACTGTGAAAGGATTTTACAAATTGCAATATTAATTGCTTTTCTTCTCAGCGTTATGCTATTATTGCATTATATAAGCATCTCACTTTTTTAGACAATATTTTAAACCACTTAAAAATTGATGCGTTTTTGGAACATAATTATGTAGTTGTTTTTGTGTAAGTTCCGTCATTTCTTTAAAATCAAAATGAAAACTTTTGGAGTCACCTTTAGTTTATTATTTTTGTTTAAATGATTTGCGCAATTTTACAAATTGTTTGACAGTAATTATATATTTCACAAATTTAAAGTCGCTATTTCATTCTGTAAAATATTACAAATTCCCACAATGTTTTAAAATTGTTTCTCCTTGAGAAAGTTTTTGTTTCATTTTGTATTTAAAGCATAGATCATTTAAAAGGACCAAACTCTGTGATGATGCTTTGCAGGCTAAGGTAGCATTGTATAAAATTTTCACGAATATTCTTATAATATATAAATATCAGTTTTATATGCAATTTTTGCCTAGTCAAATGAAATTCACATAAAAAAAATTTTTATGCAGTAAATGGTTAACGTTATCCATCTGATATAGTGAGAAACACCAGATAATCCAAATTTTTATTAACTTGCTTCGTGCCTGCCTAAAAATGTAATAAATAACTGTAAAAATTGTATAATCGTCTCCAGTCTGTTTAGTAACAACTGTTTCAAAGACAAGAAGGGGTGTGCGGCTATCCAACATGATGCCTGCTCATAATAGCCTTTCGTCGCCATAATGGCCGATTTCATGTACACCGAAGAGTAAGCAGCGGGTCTCTGGTTCTCTCCCCATAAACTTGTGGCAAGAATCGATGATTAGGCTGAACCGGGACTCATCAGTGCAAAAAATAGTCATCTATATTCCCCTGTCATGAATTCTTCTAGAAACACTTCTCCAGTCACACTTAACCATTTAAGGCACAGTGTTATTGAAAAAAAGACCGAACAAAAAAAAATTTTTTTAATGTAAAAAACATAATTTAGAACGTTGTCTTTCCAAGAAAATTACTATTACGTACCAATGACTTATACCAGGCCATGTTGAGATAACACAAAGAGTGAAGACACCAGATACAAATGAGCGAAGACTTACCGTTTTGCAGTCTTTATTTACAAATCTAATTTTGCACAATCTGGTGATGCAAATAAAATATATTCAATATCAATATGGAGACGCCCTAAACCTGCTAGAAAATGAAAGCAACTCCCGCTGATGACGCTATCTTCAGATGAACAAAAAAAAGTTGAGCGTTGCCTGCGTCTGCTGAAGTTTTCTTCGCTTCGTCTTTCCTACGAAGGGGCCTTCAAATCTGCTGAGCAAAAAATCCAAAAGCTGCTGTTGCCAAGGCCAAAGACGACTGACCCGCGTTAGCCACCCCTCTTGTCCAATGGGGTCGAAGGGGGGGGTCACTGACATCACCCTCGTCCCTCGGTCAGTCTCCCGCGCTGGCGTTGTGCAGCAGTGTAACTCATTGTTACTATTACAAAAATAATCAAAACTTGTATTGCGATTTTGGATTTTGATAACATTGCAGAAAACAGTTGAATATTGTAATGTTATACGCACATCGACATTTTTTACCTTTCTATTCGAATTCCTATTTTAGAATAAACGTTATTATCAGTAAAAATACTTATTTATACTTTTAAAACATAAATAATAACAATACTAGTATTTAGAAAATTAATCAAAATTTTATTTTGTGTGATATATTTTGAAACCAGGTGTATCACATAGCCCAACATTGAAACTATTACACATGTAACGGCTCTCTTTTCTTTCCCTTTTTAATTTGCCATCTCTTTTAGCACAACACACAGCGCAATATCTACAAAAGTACAGCGCCGCTCGAATTATCTCGAGTGTGCACAGTTTGGCCAGTTTAGCGCTCTCGAGTTAACTCGAGCGTGCACGTTACGGGGTTAAAACTCGGGCTATTGTAGACTAGCCCAGGCCTTCTCTCGATGTAAACTGTTATTCTGGAGCTTTTTCGATAAGTTGCACAGGACTCTGAGTGTCAAATTAAACTCTATTTAAATATGCACTTGAGACTGGCCTGCTTCTAAATTCCCCGAAGTTCGCCACCCTATTCTATCTTCTAAATGTTGGTGGTTACTCATTTTTTTACTATTAAAATTTGAATTCAACCGATTGATCTAAAAAACAGCAAGGAACTTGACGAGCTGTGTTAGTGACTGAAATGCGTCTTTTGTCACCCGAGCTTATAAAGTAAATCATCGACTGACTTGTCCCATACACCAACGTACGCTTACATATTTGGTGTATAAGATTTGCACCTTTGTCTCAAACTAGTGGTTTTACATTTCATTCATTTATTTTCATAAAATTTGATAAATATGCAAATTCTCTTAATTTTAAATATCCATGTATATATATTTATATATACAGATATACAGGCATACACCTATCTATCTATCTATCTATCTATCTATATATATATATATATATTCATATTTATATTTATGTATAAATAAATATATACGTATATATGTGTGTATATATGTGTGTATATATGTGTGTGTGTATATATATGTGTGTATATATATGTGTGTATATATATATGTGTGCATATATATGTATGTATATATATGTGTGTATATATGTGTATATATATGTATGTATATATATGTGTGTATATATGTGTATATATATGTATGTATATATGTGTATATATATGTA
>CM063504.1:142074975-142087475 GCA_032207245.1 Pardosa pseudoannulata | reverse complement strand
ACCCCTTGCGGTGACTTTTAGTCATTCTCGCAAATAGATCGCACTACAGAACACTGTCAGCACTGTCAGTTAATTATGGCCACCCGGTATATATATATATATATATATATATATATATATATATATATATATATATATATATATATATATATATATATAATATGGCATATGACTTTTTGCCTTATGTCGAAGTAAAGTTCCAAACCGATATTTCCGCCCTGCAGTCGTAGAACTGATAACGAGAAGGACAACGAAATGAGGACAATTGAAATCTCAAACATTGTTATTTATTCACATTCTCTATCACAAACGAAAAACTCCAATTTAACTGTCGGAACACCTCTTTTTTTATAGTTTTTTGCACCAGCCAATTAGCGATCACTACAACAAATTCTTACCGTTTTATTTTTTCTCGTTAAGAAAGTGTCAGTGTTATAGCTGCGAAAAATCTCATTTTTAACGAAACATCTCTATAAAAATTTTTCAAATAAAACGAATATACAACTTGCCAATCGCAGCCGGATGGCAGTACTTAACCTGTACTCAGACAACATGTTACCTTTCAAAATAAAATTAATTCATATCATTTAAAAGAATAAGCAATTAAACAAACAAATTAAAAAATGAGTATAATTAATTACAACATAACGATGGCATATGTATCCTCATCAGATATTTTTTTTATTTCTATTACTATTTTAGATCTCAAATTTATGCAGAAATTAAAATTAAAGTAAAAGTGTTTTGATTTAATCTTTCGTTGAATGTCATATGTGTGGCATAACAATTAAATAAACCAGTTTGTATTATTTGGCACTTCACATTTCGATTATCTCAAACATTTTTCTTAATATTGATGATTTCAAAATGTAGAGTTATGGAAGCGAAATGAGTGTTACACTTTTAAAAGAATATAAGAATTATAATTCTGAAGACACTTAAAACAAATAAAACAAAAATTATGATTAATTAGGCGTAAAATGATGTCATTTGTTGTTCACATCAGATTTTTTTTAGATAACTATTTTTCTATTACTATTTCAGATTACAAATTTATTCCTGAAAAAATTCGCTTTCTCGTATTTTTAATTCATAACTAGTCATGAATGAGAGTCATCAAGAAGGTTTGATTTATTGTTATGCTTAAATAACAGATTTTTGGATTAACAATAAACTAACAAAATACAAAATATGTATTTTCCACTAGCTCAGATTTAAATTATTTGAATCTTTTTTCTTAAGTCGATGATTTCGAGATAGAGTTTAACGTAAATTTCGAGAATTTTAATAAATTTTACTGTTGGAATTCCTGAAAAAATTCACTTTCTCGGATTTTTAATTCATAACTAGTCATCAAATCAAGAAGATTTGATTTATTGTTATGCTCAAATAACAGATATTTGGATTAACAATAAACTAACAAAATACAAAATATGTATTTTTCACTAGCTCAAAATTAAATTATTTGAAATCTTTTTTCTGAGTGTTGATGATTTCGAGATAAAGATTGTTTAACGTAAATTTCGAGAATTTTAATAAAGTTTACAGTTGGAATTCCTGAAAAAGTTCACTTTCTCGGATTTTTAATTCGTAATTAGACATCAATGCGAGTCATTAAGAAGATTTGATTTATTGTTATGCATAAATAACTGACTTTTGGATTAACAATAAACTAACAAAATACAAAACATGTATTTTTCACTACCTCAAATTTAAATTATTTGAAACCTTTTTGTTAGTGTCGATGATTTCGAGATAAAGAGAGTTTAACCCATTACCGCCCAGCGTCCTTATTGGAGGACAGTCAAAAAATGGTTTGTAGAGTTTTTGTTTTCTTGAAACGATTCTTCCTTTTTAATAAAAATAGATATTAATGTTATGAATAATCTCAAGAGTTTTCGAATATGATCTTATCTATAATTTTTTCATTTCTATCGGCATTTTATTATGATTTTCAATCTTAGAATAGGAACGTATTGTGACCGGTATTCTTAATGTATAGCGGTCAAAATCGCGGCGAATAGCCATATCTGTAATAAGTCATCTCTTTTCAGTACTTTTCTCATATATGATAGCAAATATATCTCTTATCACGAAGTTTTCCTTTTTTTTTTTTTTAATGACATCTTACTATGTTTTAAAATGACAACTCCTTACTAATGATGACTTGATGTCATATTTAAAGGTGTTTAAATTTCATATTTTGTTTTACTTCCAGGTGTCTATAATAGCTTCTATGTTAGGTATTTACTAATATATAGTCATCAGAAATATCCGGGCGTTAATGGGTTAACGTAACTTTCGAGAATTTTAATAAAGTTTATGATCGGAATTCCTGAAAAAGTTCGCTTCCTCAGATTTTTAATTCGTAACTAGACATCAATGAGAAAAAAATAACAAAATGGAAAAAAAAATCGAGAAGTGTCTCATATTAGAACGTAAAAAGTACTTTGACTTCAATTGAATGATGGATGACCCTCCTAAAAATAACCAAAGATTTTTCCTTTTCGGAAAGCACGATTCGTCATTCTTTTTGAATACCCAGCTAAGCACCAACCCCTGAGACTCCAGGAGCAGAGTTGTTGTTGAATTCGGACGCACTTGTAAGAGTCCATTGTGTGGGCCCTTTTTATTAAGTGGGTCCGTGTGGGTTCTATACAAAGCCGAGAGTCTATTAAAGGATGATTTATTGGAGAAGCTTGTCGGGTCAGGGGCAGATTTATGAAGTTCAAAATGAGACAAAGTTTGCGTTTCAAACAAGTGGTTCCTTTAACTTTTGCCGACGTACTTATCTCATGTATTGCCTGGTGTCACACACAATCACGTGCATACATATATAAACAACATAATGAAAAACATGTATTTTTCCCTAGCTCGAATTCCGATTATCTCAAACATTTTTCTCAATCTCAATAATTTTGAGATAGGGAGATATAGAAACGAAATTAATTTCAACCTCTTAACTTGAAAGCTCGAGTTAACTAGAGTGGCGTTGTAGTTTACGATGCTATAATTTTTAATAAATAAGTATTTTTACTGATAATGTTTATTCTGAAATGATAATTCGAAATGAAAGATAAAATAAAAATTTTTATGAGTGTAATATTAAAATATTCCACTATTTTCTGCAATGTTATTAATATCCAAAATTGCAGTAAAAATTTTGATTATTTTTGTATTTATGTAATTCTCTTGGGAAGACAACGGGTGGGTGTGTTGGTGTGTTGTATTTGATCTATGTATATTATGTATATGTATGTATATGTATGTATATTTATATTATGTATATGTATGTATATTATGTATATTTATACTATGTATATTATGTATATGTATGTATATTATGTATATTTATACTATGTATATGTATTGTATATATGTATGTTTATATATATGTATATGTAATGTATCAAAATTATTTAATGTTTCCTTAAAAACCTTCTCTCTCTCATTCTAATTCCTTAAAATCGTTTTCCCAGCCTCTAAATGTCTTAATCAAAGGAGTGTCTTCGACTTAAAATTTTTTCGATACAATTCCCAAAGCTTTCTATCCTATAGATGTAAATTTTCTCTCTATTCAACACGTTTTTCAGCTGTCGCCGGCAAATGGCTCCGATTTCCTGATCTTAACACTTAATTTGCTGACTTCTTGTTCCTTTGGAAAATTCTATCTGTCTTCGATCTTGGGTATACCTCTGTTCGATCAGAGTGATTTTTATGTCTTTCTCTTGCCTGTCTTTGACTAGTAAAGATGTCCGTTTTAGTAGCTCTGAAATAAAGATTTAATTAGACTTGTGCCGTTCTCTTCAGTGTGGCCAGACTTCATCGTTCGTTATTACTGCTAGCTGTTTAGGCTTCTTTTGCCCAGTAGTTCGGGCAAGTAAAATAATAGGGGCTACATAATTATTATGACTAGAGGAAATTATATATATAATATTTACTTATTTATATATTTATACATACATACATATGCATGAAAAGATAATTTGCGCAAATTAACCAACTTAGTTATAATTATATTGTAAAATAAATTTCAGGCGATTTTATACATAAAATGACATTTTTCGAAAAACTATTTGTTTTTCTTTTAATTGTGCTGATTAGCTCAACTAATCTTATAAAAATAACTTTACATAATTTAGTTCCGAATTCTAAGGTCCTCATGTGATATACTCTGAACTTATGATTATCTGACTCCCGCCTTCAGAACACTATATACGAGAATGCAAAGTGTTTTGAACGGAGAGCGCTAACGACGGATTATCTGAATGTACTCCACAATTTTCCTATCTTTAAATTTTGCTGTTTTATAGTCTAAGAACTGAATTTTACCTACTTTGGATATCATTCTAAGTTGGTAAAGCGTAAAAATCACCCATAATATGCACTCACACACACACACACACACACACATATATATATATATATATATATATATATATACATATATATATATATATACACACACACACATATATATATATATATATATATACAAATATATATATATATATACACCCACATATATATATATATATATATATATATATATATATATATATATATATATATACATATATATATACATATATATATATACACACATATATATATATACACACATATATATATATATATACATATATATATATATACATATATATATACACATATATATATATATATATATATATATATATATATATATATATATATATATATATATATATATATATATATAATGTGTGTGTGTTAGGAAATTGTATTTCATTTGTTGAAACTCTACCGCTTTTAATCACGTTTATACAGTTTCTCGTCAGATCTTCTTTGAAGTTAATGGAATTGATTCCGATGAATGACTCACAGAATGAACCTTGCAACGATCACACATAGAGCGAAAGAAGAACTAGAAATAAAATACAATTTCCCAAACTCTCTCACACTCACCTTTCCTTTCCCATTTCTGAAAAAACCTTAATGACTTCACCACGGTGTGAAAGTAGAAAAATAAAGGTCTAATACTTTATTTTTTGAAGAACGACAGATGATTTCGAAAGACACTTTCCACTTTACCTAACTTTTTAACTTTTTTAGACATTTTGATATATAGAACCTTCTAAATTCTCGTGAGTATGGTTTTTATCTTTTCCGTTACGAAGAATTAATGGAAGTTACAGTGACCAGAGAACATGTATTTCATGTTGGAAAAATTACTGCTAAGTAATTTTCAACGTATTTGGGAATCATTCACTTCCAAAAGTTAAGAACGGAACGATAAAATATGGTTTGGTTTGGTTTGGAGTGCTACGGTCTACTTTTTGCAACACGAGGGCTAATGAGACCGGGACATATAGCTTAAAGCCGATTCCGAACGGCTACGAACATCCATGCCACTGTGGGATTGGAACCCACGAACTCCGGTACCGAAGGTCAGCACCCTAACCAATCGTCCATCGACGATAAAATATGAAAAACATTGACAAGTACTGCTGTGATTAACACGATATGCTGCAAGTAAGTAGTTTTATGTTTATTCATGACACGTAACAAAGAATTAGATAAAAAATATAGTATTTTCATAGATTATAAGATGACGTCATATTTGCGCCATCAACAAAATGACGTTTAAATGCTAAACAAACGACAAAAATCGGCACTAACAGAGTATGTGAGCCCATCCTCACCTACAAAATGTTCAGCGTGTGATCATGCTTGTTACAAGGTGATCATCCTCCGCAGATTCCAGTAATCTCCATTTTTCCTGTAGCGCAGTTAATAAACCTCCTAAAACGTCTGGAGGAAGAAAACGTCTACATACAGCACGGTCGAGATTGTTCTATATAACTGCATTTGTAGGGGTAAAGTACTAAATAAAGATAAGAACCCTCGAATTTATTGGGTTAAAAATACATAACATAATAATGAAAATATAATTACAAATCAAAATTTAATAATAATAAAAATCAAAACATTGAAAAGGAACATAGTTCTCTTAAAACCGAGAAAAAACAAACCATTTATTAAAGATGGTGAAACTAGTAGACTTTCTGATCTTAGTGGTTTTATTCCTAAGCTTTCTAATGTAAATGATCCAAAAGATGTGAAACAATATGTCATACGATATGGCAGAGAAATTCAGCACCCAAAGAGTTTTGGTGTGTCAGAAACTTTTAGTCAACTTTTAGTCTTTAAACATCAGTGTCAGAAACTTTTATAAAAGGGAAGGTGTTGTATATTACTGTGTTTGTAACTGTGTAATTCTGTTTTTATTGTAGCTGTAACTGTGTGTTATGTACGTTAATAAAACTGATAGATTCATTTTAATAGAACAAATGGTTTTAGCAACATTGCCCTGTAATTACCTCCATCTTTGTTACACCTTGATTACCAAATTGAAACTTAATGGGGCAGTTTTTTTATGCCAACGCGTGCGTGCGTGCTTGTTAGAGAGGGAGGGGGAGAAGGAGAGAGAGAGAGGGAGAGGGAGAAGGAGGGAGGGAGGGAGAGAGGAAGAGAGAGAGGGAGAAGGGGAGAAGGGGAGAGAGGGGAGAGAGAGGGGGAGAAGGGGAGAGAGAGAGAGAGTGAGGGAGGGAAAGGGGGAGAGAGGGAGGGAGAGGGAGGGAGACAGGTCAGCTAGCCTGAAGTTAGAAGTAAAAGGCCCTTAACACCTGAGTCAACAGCTCAGTTGAAATCTTGGGAAAAATCTGCCTCCGATAGCGTGCATCTCCTTTTTGTTTGGAAATTTCCTAAATTTTCTGCTAGGACAATGTAGAGTTATAATTGGTTAGACGCCTTCTCTGAGGGAGTAAACTCTAGCCCCAGGGGTCAATTTAGGTTAGGGATTAAAAAGGGGAAAGCAAAAGGACGCTGGAAGTTTTGCCCTTGACTCAAGGTTTGAAAACCCCTGAGAATTTTCTTGGGGTGTGTTAGCGGTTTTATACAAAATTCCTACATTAGTTTCCCTACCTAGTTTATTTTTCCTTATACACACACATACACACACACACATATATATATATACACACACACACACATACAAACTAAAAGACAGAAAATGTTTAAATGTTTTCTTTTATTCTAGCAACCAATAATTTTATCTATTGAAATAAAAATTTTTGAAGAAATTTTAGTACACAATCTTTTGCAACTTACTTGAAATTTTGCCAAGTTGTGAATAGAGGAAAAAAGTAGATAGAAAAGCTGTAGTTGTAACAGTATTTCAGAAAAGTCAAGGACTAAGCAATTAATGTTACTCCCCAAAGTATTAATTTTAAAATGGAAAGCAAAAAAATATAATTCAATGCGCATAATTGCTTGGAAATAGTCCAGATCTTAATCTCATTATAGTTAAAGATTAATCAACCATAGGTTTTATTAAAATTCAAAACTTTGGATCTTTTAAATCAGAATTAGGCTCTAGGCACTCGCCTTGCACACCTAAACGATTTAAAGAATTTCTTTGAAAAATTGATTCGAAATATTTTCAGATCTCTTTATGTGATTTAGAAAATTATAAAAGAACTTCTTAAAAACAGTGCAACCACAATTAAGAGAAAAAAAAGGCTGAAAGGCCAGAGAACTGATTAAAAATTGGGATTAAGAGTTTTTTTCTGATAAGTCAAAGTTCAATACATTTTGACCGGACGGGAATAAACTGATTCGACAGAGGAAATGTGAGAGATACACTATATTGTTAACGATTACCGGTTACTTGCGATTTTAGACATTTTGTTGAATATCTAGAAAAATACACGAGGAATTATCCTGAAACTTCAGACGTGTTAATAGGATGGTAAACGTCATATATTTCATCTAAGAATTTTTCCCGGAACCCCATAGGGAAATTTCCACAAACTGAAGAAAAACAGATATGTTTTGGATAACCCTTTAAAAGTAATGTATGAAACTTTAGCACATAATTAGGATGCTTCTTGTAATAATCTGTGTTCATTGTTATGAGGGTAACACGTATACTCGTGGAGAAATTAAGGTTTTTGTAAAAACAATCTCAAATTTTTACAAGTGTTTTGCTTATAATTTGCAGAGTTCTCAATATTAAAAAATGTTATTTTCAGGATTCATGACAAACAACATTGTACGCAAATTTCCCTGCAATCGGAATTAAAAAATAAATATTGGATGAAGGATCAGCAGGTTTATTAAATGTTTGTTTGCGCATGTGCGAATAAAATCAAAATGTAATGTGCATACTGTATTAGCTAAATGTATAGAGGAACTTTTTTGAAAGTCCCCAAAATGCAGCTTAAAAATTATCATCGATAGAATATGCTTGAAATCAGTTGTTCCCAAAAGGAAGTGAAAAGATGAGTCTAAATATTCAAAATATATGTACAGTATATTGCGAACAGCAGTATCAATGTTTCTTCTGCAGCCAGAATAAGCATTTGCTCTTATGACAGCCTCGACTTTAAAATATCATGCAATGAGAGAAATATTACATATATACTCGCCACGGAGATTTTTAATAACATATGATGGAATTTTGGACTATCCAAACAAATTTTGGTCTAGATCCAAAACATATTCGTTTTTCTCCAATTTGTTGACGGTCTCTTATGGGTTTCGAGAAAAATTCTTAGCTAAAATAAATGGCGTCTACCATCTTGTATACAAGCCTGATGTTTCAGAATATTTCTTTGTGTATTTTTCTAGATATTCAAGAAAATGTCTAAAATCGGAAGTAACTGGTAATCATTGACAATACAGTGTATAACAAAAATTGCTCTTTTTAAAAAACTAAACACTTTCATAACTTTATGGTAGGTGGTGCATATTTTTTCAAGTTGTTGGGAAAGTTTAAATGCTCAAGGAAGAAATTACTCCGAAAAAGTACACGATATTATAAAGGAGGTCTGCTTATGTATTATTTTTGACGTGTCTTGAACTCTCCAGCAACCAATATTTGAAAATGATTATGCACTTTGTCATACGGAGTGTGATAAGATTAATTTGATTTTTTGCTGTAAAATCTACGGATCATTCTCATGAGTACTTATAAACCAATGAATAATAACCACTAATATTTTCTCTTGGAATTTGTTTATTATCATGGACTGTAAAAGATGTAGAATTTTAATCACATAGAAAATATATAGTTTGCACTTAGCAAAAAAACGTATATCTTACCAGAACTAGAAAAAATCGTTATTAAAACGTATTTTTTACAATTTTGACACAATGAGATTTTTAAAAATTATTTGTCATATTGGGTTTATAATTCCATTGTATGTTTATTAGATTTGTTCTAATAAATTGTATTAAATTCCAACTATTAGCTCTCTCTCTCCTTCACTCTCTTTATTTCCCTCTCCATTCATCCATCTCTCTATCTATCTATCAATTAATTAATAAGTTAATTAATGCTAGCTAGCTAACAGGAAAGCTAAGAATCGGGATTTGAAATGATTACACGGTATATTTTTTCTTATTTCACATGGGATCATATTAATTAACTAAAAATAATCAAAATTAAACGAATTGACATAATTTTTTTTTAATATACAACTTCTTTATATTATGATTTACTTATAATTTATGCTGTATTTTTGTACGTGCATAGTATTAACTAATTTATATTTCAATTTTTGTAGCTTTACACGTACTGTGTATGTGTATAATTTTCGGGCTATTCTATCCATTTCTAGCAAAACCTGGCAACTGTCTTTTGTTCGAAAACCCAAATTATTTCTTGCTCAACTCGTTCTTCTTATATACCGCTTTATGTAATTAGTTTCGATTCAAAATCATTAACGGTCACAGCGTGATTAACCCTCAATAACCCTGATTGGCTGCCCCCACACCTATAAATTTACATGTGTGGGGTTTTCACTCCAGAAGCTTGCGAGAGATGATGCTACAATAAGCTCCATTTCTATTTTCCAAAATTCTGTTATTTCATTCGGTTACGTGTTTACTTACGAATGCACACAAGCCAGTGTATATTCTCTGCCCTTTATAACGGGCCAAATTGTACATCGTACGTGCGCACGCACACACGCACGCACACACACACACTTTATATAATATCTCAAGACAAAATCTAAGACGAATGATAGCAGTAATGGCCAGAAGAAGATATCGTTTTAGTCAACCTTTATTAGCAGAATGTTGGGCGGACGGGTTTCTACTTCATTACAGGTTCGGGACAAACTAAGGGATCATCTAACATGACGTTCTAAGTAAAAGGCTAAGTAACATTTGAGTCAAAATCTATGGGAAAAATCTTGTTCAAAATCTCCGTGACATCTCTCTACGATAGCTTTTATCTTTTTTTTTGGATTGAGTATTTTCTAAATTGGCTGCTAGGGCAATATAAAGTTTTAATTGGTTAGACTCCTTCCCGGATTGCGAGAACTGTAGTCCCACTGTTAAATTTAGGTTAGGATTTAAAATGGAAAAGCAAATTTACGAGAGGTTTTTCGCCCTTGACATAAGGTTTAATAACCTCTGAGAATTTTCTCAAGCCTTAATGGGGACTTTTGGCTATAAGTTTACTTCGGTGAGATTGAACTATCAAATAACGGACAGTATCTCCGTCGGCATCTTTAAACTGTCACATTACTGGATATTTCGAACACCATATTCTTTAAAGGGCAGCATTTGGGGTTTTATACAAAATGCCTACATTAGTTTACCGATTTAGTTTACTTTTTCTTACATATATTACTTATTTATTATATATGAAAAATTCAAATAAGTGGCTAAAATATATTCCGCAATTTTAATTCCGTGTGCAAACAAAAACTCGCTATTTGTCTCTAATGTCTTCTTAAAAAGACGCGGTCTTTTCCCGAGTCTAGTCCCGGCAGATCAAACAAGATCATGCATCACGGAATTCTTTTCTTAGAATTGAGGAACCATTTTTTAAAGAACTTTTTAAGTTTCTTATAGTTTCTAATTTTTGGTTAGATCCTAGCGTATCGAAAGTTCTAACCTTTTTTTTTAAAAGTAATTTACTTTTTCGATTACAATACATTAAAGTAAAGAATGTTTGTTATCCAATACAAGAGTCGGTAAGTCTACAAAACATTAGTAAAAAGTCATTATTCCCTCCTTCTCACCAAAAAAACCCAATAATGACTTTTCAACGGTGTGTAAATAAAAAGAAATGGGTTAATGCTTTTTCATTTCTATTGTTTTTTGAAAAGAGGGTTTGTATAGATATCGTTACTTCTATTTTTTAACGTTTTCTGTAAGCATTTAAATCTATAGGACGTTCTAGGAAAATTGTATAAGGTAATATTGGGATTAAACAGACATTGTATTACTAAATACTAAAATTAGCCCCTTTTATGACATAGTCAATTAGAACTTTCTTTACTGTATAGACTATGGCTAAAGCAAAGATTTGAGGGGTGCAGGAGGTTGCTCTTCGCGGATGCACACATCGTCGATTTTGTATACACACACACACACACACATATATATATATATATATATATATACATACATATACATATATATATATATATATATATATATATATATATATATATATATATATATATATATATATATATATATATATATATATATATACTAGCATATGGCCTGTCATATGACGGAACCGGTGAAATTTTTAATTTTGGGTTTATTTCTCAGGTATTTTAAGCTTCGGGTTTATTTCTCAAGGATGATTTAAATGTATATATGCATGTAATATATCAAAATTATTTAACTTTAATATTTTCCTTAAAAACCTCCTCTCTCCCATTTTAATTCATTAAAATCTTTTTCCCAGCCTCTAAATGTCTTAATCAAAGGAGCGTTCTCGACTTAAAATTCTTTCGATACGTTTCCCAAAGCTTTCTATCCTATAGATGTAAATTTTCTGTCTATTCAACACGTTCCCCAGCTGTCGCCGGCAAATGGCTCCACGTTTTTCCTGATCTTATACTTAAATTCGTTGAATAAGTGGGAAAATTCTTTGTGTCTTCGCTCTTGTGTGCACCTCTGTTTGAGCAGAGTAATTTTTGTGTCTTTCTCTTGTCTGTCGTTGACTAGTAAAGATGTCCATTTCAGCAGCTCTGAAATAAAGTTTTAATTGAATTTGTGCTGGTCTCTTTCAATAGCCCGACTGCATTTTTATTACTGCTAGCTTTTATTAAGCTGATTAGGCTTGTCCTTGCCCAACAGCCCGGGCAAGTAAAAAGAATACGGGCTACATGGTTATTGGGACCAGAGGAAATAATTTATTACATGCATACATATACATAATTAGATACGTATTGATAATACATTAAAATTTTAATTTAAGCTCAGTTAAATCATTTTCCATAAAATCAATTGTATGCCATCAAACCAAACTTAATTGTAGAGCGCAATTGCTTCCACGTTCCCACAGAAAAAATCATATCTTGCCTATTTTACTTCTTTGTCCACATGGAATCTCAAAGGATCAGCATGATTTAGTCTAAGCTTGAGCCCAAACATTACAAATTTGTGTAACCATCTGGCTCTGTTACAAGACCACATGAATG
>CM063504.1:142062475-142069975 GCA_032207245.1 Pardosa pseudoannulata | reverse complement strand
TATTAGTACTATCCTAAATGACAAAATTGCGGTATTTAGCTTGTTTACTACGAAGCATAAAGGGCTAAAAAAAGTTATAGTTTGAAAGCAATACAATGCGGAGTTAATATGTCACTCATACAAAACACCCTACAGAAGCAGTCGACAAATGGTGGTCCACGAACCATCAATGGTCCGTGAAAAATCTTTGATGGTTCGCAAAAAAAATAGATGGTATTTATTGTAAGCTACAACACAACCAACATGTTAAGGAAATTAAAAAGGTTCCTAATGTTAAGGTAAAAAACATGTTAAGCTAAACACGTTAAGGAAACTTGTAAGTTTAGAAGTGAAGAATTCAAACAGAAGTGTAGAAGTCCATTAAGTTAAGAACAGAGACACTATAGAAATTTTCTGGAAGTACATAGATTAAATGAAATTAAAATTCTTAACACTTACAAGAAATTACAAGAACGACCAGAATAGTGTTAAAAAAATAAGTAGAAAAGTTATATTATCTATTAGTACTATCCTAAATGACAAAATTGCGGTATTTAGCTTGTTTACTACGAAGCATAAAGGGCTAAAAAAAGTTATAGTTTGAAAGCAATACAATGCGGAGTTAATATGTCACTCATACAAAACACCCTACAGAAGCAGTCGACAAATGGTGGTCCACGAACCATCAATGGTCCGTGAAAAATCTTTGATGGTTCGCAAAAAAAATAGATGGTATTTATTGTAAGCTACAACACAACCAACATGTTAAGGAAATTAAAAAGGTTCCTAATGTTAAGGTAAAAAACATGTTAAGCTAAACACGTTAAGGAAACTTGTAAGTTTAGAAGTGAAGAATTCAAACAGAAGTGTAGAAGTCCATTAAGTTAAGAACAGAGACACTATACCAATTTTCTGGAAGTACATAGATAAAATGAAATTAAAATTCTTAACACTTGGCATGCGGGTATACTTCACCGCCAACTTACGCGTGCAGCGGGCGTTTTTTCGTGAATCGCTCGAAAGTTTAGTTATACAGAAAAATCGCAGTAAATCGAAAACTACTTAGTTTTTATGATCGAACTTTTTTTATTTTACTATTTAATATATACTCTATGATTATTTAACAAAAAAAAATACTTTTACGAAATCACAAAAATAAACGATTTTTAAAATTAAAGTCCGATAATCTGTCAGCGCATATTTCTTCACTATCTTCGTCAGAAAGGCTCATTTTATCAATTTTGTATTCAACAATTAAAAATCAAGCTTCAAATTGACAAAACACGACTTGTACGTTCTGGAGCTAGTAATTCGATTGAAGACGAAATAACGCAACAAAAGACCGAGTATCTCGACAATCATAACTTGTGGAAAGAAAAAATGCAAAGCGTTGCATAGCAACGTAAACAACACAGATATAATGTCACACATACATATATTTATATGTATTTAGTAGATCTGTGGTGGTTAGTTGGTATCTACCACAAATTTACTAAATACGCATTTTTACGTGACGCGCTCTCCAGTGACAGACTGCAAAAAACGTAAAAATACCCACAAGCGAAGTGTTAATATCAAGTTCTAAAAAAAGTATATTATTTATACAACAAGATACAAGAAACTACAAGAATGATCAGAATAGTGTTAAAAAATAAGTAGAAAAGTTAGATTATTTATTAGTACTATCCTAAACTACAAAATTGCTGTATCTATCTTGTTTATTACGAAGCATAAAGGGCTATAAAAAGTTATCGTTTGAAAGCAATGCAATACGGAATTAGTATGTCACTCATACAAAACACCCTACAGAAGCAGTCGACAAATGGTGGTCCACGAACCATCAATGGTCAGTGAAAAATATTTGATGGTTCTTAGAAAATTAGGTGATTATTTATTGTAAGCTGCAGTACAACTAACAAAGTTTCCTTAAGATTTAGATTAAAAAATGAAAACTAACAGAACTTCGGAGGAATTATTCTTTTTATATTTTTTTATGCTTTTTATTTTTAATATATCGCAATAAAAATATGTAGTGCATAAGTAAAATTTTTAATTACGATATAGCATTTTCTTTTAATTTTAATATGTGCATTTTGTATTAATAAAAATTTCTGGATATTATTCTATAAAAATATTTACTGTCTTTTTTATTATAAAATTGTGTAATTGGTGGTCCGACAAATAAAAGTTATATATATATATATATATATATATATATATATATATATATATATATATATATATATATATATATATATATATGTATATGTATATTATATATATGTGTATGTGTATACGTATATATATATATATGTGTATATGTATATATGTATATGTGTATATGTATATATGTGTATATGTATATATGTGTATATGTATATATGTATATGTGTATATGTATATGTGTGTATATATGTATATGTATACTGATCCTTGAAGTTCTTAAGTTTACCGATCGCTGTCCTAGAGTATTAAGCTACTAGGATCAATATACCCATTTTGTAAAAATCCTTATTGCTGCATAAAGAAGTCCTCAACTGCTTGACGCATTTATGCCTTAGGCAGAAACCGTCGATATTTTCTAGGCCTTTTTGAGGAACCGAAGGTATAAAAATCACATGCGGAGGGATCCAAACTCTAAAGTTGTGTTCTAGAGTTTCTTGTAGTTTAAAGAGTGTAACTTCTGATTTAAACCATTTGCAATTTGGGAGCGAACATTATTGTGAAACATAATCACACCATTTCAATTTTTTCGGACTTTTCATTTCAAGTACATGCTTTAATCTCTTCAATATTTTCCTAGAACCAAGTATTGGGTCTTGGTAATCAAAGAACAAGATAAGCATACTTTTTCCAGCTGTTATTTAATTTGGAAATAACGTCGTCATTGTAAACGTATAGGCTTTTCCACAGACACTTCGGCAATAAACCAATGCTACATCAAAACCATGTCTGTATATCAATTCTTATATTCTTCTCTTATGACGTCTGATTAATTTGTATCTACGTTGCAGCCATGTTCCGTCCATGTTTATTTTGAAAATTTGATTTATTTTTATTTGATTACTCTTTGTAAATCCTTTTCCTTTCGAAGTAAATTGTTGCATGATAGTTTATCTATCTATTTGTCTGTCTGTCTATCTGTCTGTCTGTCTGTCTGTCTGTCTGTCTGTCTGTATATCTGTATATCTATCTCTATATCTGTATATCTATCTGTATATCTATCTCTATATCTGTATATCTATCTATCTGTATATCTATCTGTATATATATCTGTATATCTATCTATCTGTATATCTATCTGTATATCTATTTGTATATCTATCTGTATATCTATCTGTATATCTATTTGTATATCTATCTGTATATCTATCTGTATATCTATGTATGTAAAAGTATATATGTATATATATATATGTATATGTATATATGTATATGTATATATGTATATATATGTATATGTATATATATATGTATATATATATATGTATATGTATATATGTATATGAATATATGTATGTGTATATGTATATGTGTATATGTATATGTGTATATGTAAAAGTATATATATATATGTATATATGTGTATATGTGTATATATGTATGTGTATATGTATGTATATGTGTATATGTATATGTATATGTATGTGTAGGTGTATATGTGCGTATATGTATGTATATGTGTATATGTATGTATATATACGTATATATAAATTATTCTTCCTGTCATTTTTAGGAATCTGAAGCAATAATCCATTAAAATGTTTTAAAGCAAAACTGGAGTAAAAAATTGAAGAAAAAAAATACTATTTTGACATTAAGTTAATTAAACATTGTTGTCAAACCGACTTCCCATGAAAACACTTTCTTTTTGAGAAACAAAAGTTTAAAAAGCAAAAATCTGTATCTACGTCACTAGTGAAACATTTTAATCCCTTAAAAGAACGTTTTATCAGTTTTGATATTAGAGTGAATTAGGAATAGATTTTAAGTAGTTTGGAAATTAGATTTTTAACGGTATGAAAATCCTATTGCTCTCTTTTGCGTTCAGTTTTATTAACCGGTGGACAATTTACAGGACGCAATCTGTTTTATCTCGAAATGATCTTTAGATCTTATCAGATAGATTTATATTTAATAATCTCATTAACGCCAACGAGTTTTATAATAAACGAAATTTATTTCCTTTGTCGTTCTTTTGTTTAACTAAGAACTCAACGTCTGATTTGACTATGATTTTAACTACTTTATTTTGGTAGTTGAGTTTAATCAAGGAAACATTGGAAGTTACAAAGCACTTTTGTAAATTATTCAATCAGTATTATGATACTTTACATAGACGTAAATTTAAGTATAGCTGGTTGTATTTTAGATTCTTTAAAAAGCATAATATTTTTAAAAAATCCCCTATATAATAATAGCCTAAGTTATCTGCCCGCCTGTCCTCGAATTTAGGAAGCGGTTGGACCTAGAATGGATAGAGGCATACATATTGGATTCTTGATGCAAGATTGGGTTAGCAAAATTTAAAGCGAGTAAAGTTTATCTTCTACTAAACTATTGAATTGATTCTAAAATAAATTGGTATAAATATACTTCATATCACAGCAAAAAATACTGTCGTCTTTGAAACGTTCTAAATCCACCCATTCTCCTCTTTTCGAGCGTTTAATGCCATTATTTCAAGCCCTATTTTTCCAAATTAAGAGCAGGCGATTAAATTTATCATATAATAAATAGGTAAAAATAACTTTTTTTTCTAGCATTATGACGTCATTCCTTTAACCATCTCATTTAATCATTCCTAATTTTAAATGATTTAAATATCGTCTGCATCATTTTCATACGTTTTTTCACTGAACTTAGATATTCCTTTAATAATTTTCTTTTATATTTGGCTTAAATAATTGATTAGGTACATATGTGATAATTTTAAATTTAATCATCGATTATTTTTTGTTGCAATGAAAATTTTATCACCAGTATTGACAACAAATTCTATCTACCTCCACGGCGCAGTGGAAATGATAGTTTCATTCCTTTACTTCCATTAATTACTGTGGCAAAAATTGGGAAGGACTGAACGATAATTTCGACGTAGCTAAGGCAACTTTAAACTTTAGAGGAGTATGAAGATGAACAAATTATTGAGCGTGTATCAGATAATTCACAGTCAAAAAACAAACCATTTTTTACCTGCCTCATAGGGTACTTTTACTGATATGTTTTACTGATACAGGGTACGTTTAAAATTTTACTGATCCAGTCATATGACGGGCTATATGCTAGTTATTTTATAACAGTTCTTCAACATTTGTTTTTCATAAATTCGTTAAGTTTATCCAGCTCTCTTAATATAAAATATTTACATTAGCTATAAAATAACTGTCGTAGAGAATATGCTTTTAAGGTTTTTAAAGGCCAAATTCACTATCTTGATATAGAAAGAAACATGCAGGCATTAGGTTTTCTTGTAGCAATTATAATTAATTTCGGTGTGCGGTTGCTTTGTTTGATAATTTATCAGCCATACGACAATCACAGCTTAGGGTGCAAAAAATCCTTATATGCGAAACACAAATAATAAGATTATAGTATCAGTGATCTTTAATTTACTAAAACTACTACAGAAACTATATACACAGATCACCTACGTGGAATTTATCCTTCATTTAGAATACCTTGAATGTTGATAATTGTCAGTTAAAAGTCGTGCAATTTTGGAGTTTATTGTTTAGGGTCTTAGTACTCATGTGTTTTCTCAAGTATTGTACAGTTTATAAAGTTTTCTTACTGATTACCACATGCAGTATATTTTGATAGGTAACGGAATCTGCGTACCTGCAAACCATTGAAACAGAATTTTTATGTGTAGGGATTAAACCTTTAGATCATTTATATAAAACTCGAAAAGCAGGATTTTGTGGAGTGCTATACTGATCGTGATATTTTACTCTAGGTAGACAAAACAATTTGTTCAGTATGATTGTATTAGGTAAAATTCAAGAAGCCACTTATACTTCTTGACTGACTCAACTGAGGGAGCCCGCTTGTGCATTTAAAAAACACGAACGAAACAAACTGTGATTTTAGAGGGCTGTGACTCGTCCCGCATTTTAAGTGCCTTTGTAGACTTTGAGGACTCTCGCTCGTTGAGTACTATCTTCGGGGAACGCCTGGCGGTATATTATTGGATTCTTTCTGTGTTTCGGTCTTGCATCGATGGTATTTTGTTCAGATTCTTATAGGTGCATCCCCCACCCCCTCCTCCCCAACTCACCGATAAATAAAATCGCATCAACAAGCAAATAAACGAAAAGTATCGCAATGAGTGCGATAATCAGTTTAACAGTGGTCTTGCCCTCGAACATCACAGTAGATATTTGAGAAGTAGGGACATATTTCAGAAGTAGTCCTTCCAAATGTCTGGGTTGGATGCATTATATGGCAGTGACGATGAAAGTACATTAGGCTATTCTGGTGATAAGAATGCAGCTGAAAGTGGTCGTCAAAGTGTTTATAATGTGGAATATTTGAGTGATTCTTTAAATTCGAGTGAAGCTACCTCTGCTCGACAACGGATACTTAAACATGCAAGACCCATTTCGAGCAGTGAAGATTCTGAGCTTGTCCATGAATGATCACTGGCTTGCCTGGCAAGGCAAAAAATGGTCTACTTAGGATGAGTCGATGATTTATTTGCATATCAAGGGGTTGATGCTTAAATGAAATTTTACATTTTTATTAATGGTATTTCTTAAAGGTATTATTAAAAAGAAACGAAAATCAAACTCAAATAAAACATGTTTCTATATTCACTCTTTGATCTATCAAAGACGGCAACTTTTTAATTTTGTGCTACAGGCTTTTATTAAGAACTCAATCCAGTATAACTATAATTTAGATTTTTTTAGATGCATGGACGAAAATAAAACTTTGTCGAAATATTATTTTAAACTATTTTCTATTGAGTACCTTATATGAGATACAAATGAGTGAGTGTTAAATCAAATTTTTTTTACAATTTCAAACTGCATACTATAAAAATTCACAGAGAAAATTATAAAAAATGCATTATTTTCTCCTATTTGACCTCATAAATCAACTTTCGATAGTTGTTCACAAGTATTTAGAATGTCTGTGGGAAAACCCCCGGCATACTAACTGCAAACTAACTGAAACCGTAACAAAAGAACTTAGTCGGTGCCGCGAGTGTAAACAGACCAGATGAACCCTCGCTAAATCTTCTTTTTATGTGAACATAGTTTTTTCGCGTTTCTGTAATTTATTTTAAATGTATCCGGTATTGTAATAAATTTTATTTCTTTTTCTCAAATGTATTCGAAAATTTAATGCCAAAGACGGAATAGTCAAGGTGCTTAAAAAAAGAGTAAAAACAGCCTGACCAGGGACAAATTGACGAGAAGCAGTACCATTGGAAATTTGAAGGTAAGCCGCCTTCGCTTTAACTATTATTGATTTAGTTTTATTGTATTCTGTTGTGATTTTTTGGCAATGTCT
>CM063504.1:142032475-142039975 GCA_032207245.1 Pardosa pseudoannulata | reverse complement strand
AACTTGGGTAAAAAAGTGTATTGGTTTATCATGTTGTTTCACAATTGTGTAAAAAAGACCACGCATAAAAAGAATTGGGTGTATATACGTATGTATGCATGTATGTATGTATATGAAAGGAAAATGTAAACTAAATCTGCAAATGAATGTAGATATTTTGTATAAAATTCCAAAGGGTAACCCCTTGAAACATATAGTGTCAACTAGCGTTCGATAATACGATACATAAAAAATACATGCGACATACGGGGGGGGGGAAGATATGGTTCCACAACTTTAAAAAATCGTGTAGGATAAAAATACTGTGAATATTTCCCCCCAAACCATGAAAAAAAATATTAATGAAACTCATATTTATTATTTATAAAACAAAAATAATTCCTTTTTATTACAAAATTTAAATTACAAAAATCAAATTGGTGTACAGAAAAATCTAGTCATAGATATATGCAAAATATAAAAATTCAAATTGAAATTAGAAGTATTAAATAAGAACTATTCTTTGCTACTTGGTAAAAAGCGTGCACGTTTATTACGAACTGGATCAAGAATGATATTATTACATAAAAGGTCACAAAGTATGTTTATAGTTAAATATATTTATTAGGGTTTCAGAAAATTCTCAGGGGTTTTGTTATTTAATATCAATAGCGGAAACTTCGTATGTTTGTGCTTTATCCCCAATCCCCACTTCAAACTGGCCACAGGGATTTCAGTTCACAACCTTAGACAAGTGAACTAACCGATTAAATATTTATAGAGTCCTAGCATTTAGTTTAGGAAATTAAAAGGGAATATAAGCTATCGTAGAATGATCTCCAAAAATTTTCAGAGACTTTTCTTAAAGATTAGACTGTTCGTGATGGACGATACCACAGTTATTATAGTGGACTCCGTTCAATGTGATCAGTTTGGGACAGCGTGATTTTGATAATAATAACCAATTGATAAACGATATGCAAAATTAAATAATTTACCTCCCTTTAATTCGCACTTACCTTTAATTCACACTTACTAAATTTCCCTGAATTCTCTTGTAAACAATATTTTCACGTGTCTTCCATCGCTGGAAGGAACCATTTATTGCAACAAAATCTTTTTTCCCTTTTGAGCAGATGACTTACAGAATTCTAATTCAGCTAAATTGCTTTTAATTTCACAAAGGGCTGTTCTGGACCGTTCGTTGAATGGAGCATTACACTCTCGAACATTTTCTTAGAGGCTTTTCAAACTTGTTCATCTTTACCAGCTTTATTACGTTTGCACTACGTATTTTTATTTTGTTTATCCGTTTTATTTTGTTTATTTTGTTTAGTAAGTTCATCACGATTTTTCAAAATGTTGCACAATAGATGCTGAGAGATGTTTAACTTCTCAGCAGCATTGCGCTGACTCACTTCTGGTAACCTGTCATTTAAATTTTGACAACGATTTAAAATTTCTTTTGTTTTAATGTTAAATCATTTCGCTTTCTGGATTTCATATCGACAAGCTGCAAGCGAGCAATGCATCAAATGTGAATACGCTTCTTCTCAGTTCCGATAAGAATGTGTTGCCTTCTGCTTATCTGATAAAAATTGACTACTAGCTGGAGGTGCGTATTTCTGAAAAATTCCAGGAACGTGTAAACCCACTCCTTTGGTCATTCTCCATTTCCCTAGATGGAAGACGAAGAATTCTCGGAAATTTAACCAACAGCGAAGAGAAAGAAAAGATTGGGTTTCTTCTGAACACATTGTGGATATTCCTTCGTCAATTGCCGAACGCTGGCCGATTGGTTAGGGCACTGATCGTCGGTACCAGAGTTCGTGGGTTCGAATCCCACTGTGGCATGGATGTTCGTAGCCGTTCGGAATCGGCTTTAAGCAGTAGGTCCCGTTCTCATTAGCCCTCGTGTGCAAAACAGTAGACCGTAGCGCTCCAAACCAAACCAAACCTTTGCAGTTAAAATGAGGTTGGAAAACTGATAACATTAACCGATGTAACGATTACATAAAACGATAATTTTAACATACAAATGAATAGAGAAAATCGGGACCAAATGATTTGGATAACAATAAGCGATTGATAAAATTAACCGCGATTACATTAAGCGAAGTCCACTGTACTTTCATTAGAATGAAATGGCAGACTATTTAACGGGTATTACGAAAATAAATATCTTCATCAGTTTCTTGTTGCTCTATCACAACAGCTGGCCCTGATTTCCACTACCCTGTCAAACACTTAGTTATACGCCATATATATGCTTACGTATAAATAAACACTCTTAGCATACGGCCTTCACGTACTGTCGATTTATAACCTTTCTCTCGAACAATAATGCTACCATCGGCTCTTCTCATAGCGGGCACAAAACGCACGAACACACACATGTTCCAAACCTCACACCAGAGGACCTTCTCTATAAGCGAACGTGGAGTCCTGATTTATGGCCCTTAGCGTGTCACGCTGTTTTCAATCCACCCAGAAAGAAGAAATATTGTCGTATGAGAGGTGTGTGTGAAGGGGGGGGGAGGGGGTTCAAACAAAAATAACACGCAGTACGCGAGAACCTAACGAAGTTCGCTAGCTACCTAAAGAGTGAAAAAGTTTTAAGTATTTTTTTTTTTCGTTTTTTCAAGGTACTAATTTTATGCGACAGGGATGATATATGTGACAGAGATAAAAACTGCCGACAAATTTTTCTGTTTGAAGTCGTAAATAGAAGTCAGAATGAATTTATGATTCTTGAAATAGAGTCATCGTTGTCTGTAAAATCTTTTCAAAATATTTTGATCTAGTACTGGTGAACGTAAATCGTTCTCGGATTTGCTAGGAGATATACAGTTTGAAGTCTACGGCTTCTATCTGTCTTAAAACTATGTTGGAGGCAAATATATTTATACATTTATATGTATATAATGTATATATATGTATATTATATATGTGTATGAATATATGTATATATATATGTGCATGTAAATATGTATATATATGTACATTTATATAGGTATGTATGTATATATATATATATGTAGGTTGTATGTATATATATATATATATATATATATGTATGTATGTATATAATTAAATAATTGTAAAACTGCTGGACACAGGATAGCCTCTATTACTCTTACTTGCCCTGGCTATTGTGCAAGAAGAAAGCTAATCAGCTAACAGTAATAACGATGCAGTCGGGTCATCGAAAAAGACTAGTAGAAGTTTTATTAAAACTTTATTTTAGAGCTGCTAAAACGGACATCTTTACTAGTCTATGATAGACAAATAAAAGACACAAAAATCACTCTGCTCGAATAGAGGTGCACCCAAGAGCGAAGACAGAAAGAATTTTCCCAAGGGACAAGAAACTTACTCAGCGAATTAAGTGTTAAGATCAGGAAAAAAAGCAGAGACATTTGCCAGCTACAGCTGGAAAACGTGTTGAATAGACAGAAAATTTACATCTATATGATCGAAAGTTTTAGGAAATGTATAGAAAGAATTTTATGTCGAGGGCGCTTCTTTGATTAAGACATTCAGAGGCTGGGAAAAAGATTTTATAGAATTAGCATGGGAGAGAGGTTTTTAAGGAAATATTAAATTTTAATAATTTTGATATTTTTACTTACGCACACACACAAACGCACTCACTCATTCACTCTCTCTCTCTCTCACACACACACACACACACAGCTCTTCGTCTAGTGGTTTTCGTAGTTGATAAAAATAAAATCTACACAGTTCTATAAACTATTAACTATATTCTAATCAAAGTTAAAATAGGATAGGTACATATTTATAGAAGAATTGTGGTTGAGGTCAATTGCCTCCTGAAACAATCCACCAAGGATGTCCACACAGGAATAAATTCAACACAAGAACTCCCTATACCCTAGCTACACTCTTACTACCACCCTCGAAGTTACTGTGGCACATTTCATCCAACCGTCTGTCGAAAATTTCTCAGGTAAGCACCTAACGAAGTAAGCACAGAAGTGGCCCCCCCCCATATATATATATATATATATATATATACATATATACACACACATATATATATATATATGCATACATATATATATATATATATATATATATATATATATATATATCTCAAAATCTTATAAAATATCTCTCAAAAATTCTCCTTTTTGACATTTCAATTTCTTTATATCTATTTTCCCAGCCACGAAATATCTAAAGGAGTGTCCATGATTTGAACTGTTCTAACCCATTTCCGAAAGATAACTCTGAAATAAATTCAAATTTCTTGTCCAATCACCGCATTCCGGCTGGCACTGCGAATTGTTCACTTTTTCCACTGATCTAAAATCATTTCTGACTATTAAATTCGCTGACTAAGCTGCCGGTTACTTGGAAATATTTTCTGCGTCATATCTCCGTGGGGCCTAGCTTATTCCCTTCTCTTCTCTTACCAGAGTGACATATCATTTTCTTAGATCTTAAAAAAGTTAAGTTCCTCTACGGACTCGCTGCTTCGTTTTATGGAGTAGTCAGACTGAATTAGGCTTCTCATTGCTCAGCAAGTATGGGAAATTAAAATCAATAGGGGCTAATTTCACATGTAACCAGCTGATAAATTCCTCCCGTATTACATATATATATATATAGGGTGTCCCAAAACGACCGCATAAACTCTGCACAGCTAGATTCCTCATTGAGAGTACATAAAACCTGTACGATCCATAATTTACGAGAAAAATACGAAAAACAAAGTATGACGTCACTGCCGGTGCAAGGAAAAAACACTTTATTGGACATATCAACAACAGTATATGCACGGGCATACTCCCTAACAGTTCGTAAGGCATTTCCATTACATCGGCCGTACATCTGGTACATGTCGCAGTAGTCAGGAACGGAATACATGCCCACCATACGAAGACTATCGGTAGACGCAACATGCAGTATTTTAAACACCAGTTCAACGCCGGCTTAACGTCAATCCATGGCGCGCGCGAATGCATGTTACGATATGCTCGGAGAACATTTTTAAACATTATAGTCTAGAAAGGTATGCAAATACTGTTTTTGATATGTCCAAAAAAGAGTTTTTTTTCTTGCACTGGAAGTGACGTCATATTTTGGTTTTCGTATTTTTCTCGTAAACTATGAATCGTACAGGAACGCTTCTTTGGGCAGCTTTTATGTACTCCCAACGAGAAATCTAGCTGTGCAGGGCTGATGCGGTCATTTTGAGTCACCCTGTATATACATACACACAGATATGTATATATATATATATATGTATATTACTGTAAATAGCAAATATATTTTGTGATATAATTACAAGTCTATAATCACCTATCTTTCTTAAGCTCTGTTGGTATAGTTTGTACGACTCTAAATTAAATAAATATTTTATATTTGCACCACTTGATACCAATAAATTTAGGTGCAGTTAAAATTATATTACTTTAATTTATATGATAGTTCATCCTATTAAATTAATAATAATTAATAATAATGTATATAATTATGTATATTCGATAGGATAAATGTGTAATGCTCAGCAGTCCGAAAACTGTAAAAAGTAAAAATTGCTAACATTTTTACAAAGGCAAGAGTGGATTCTTAGACGGAAAAAAATTCTTCTATATTTTATTTATTCATGAATTTTGATATGTAACTGCGGATAAGAAATGGAAAAATGTTTATAAATATAGCCATTGCATCCTGTATAAATATAACCATTATGATAAACTACTACTCTATTATTACTAGTAACATCTTTAGTCGTTTCTTCAAAATATTTTTTTTATTTTATTAATACTTGAAACATCCCAGGTGAATTTCTACTTTTTCTTTTCTTCTGACGTTTATTCACTATTTAATGAGAATTTATTTATCTTTTATTGATCGTATAAAACATACATAATTAGAATTAATTTGATACTAAATGCAAAAAGCTGTCAATTTTATACTTAAATAACTTTTGCAGCCATGTTGTACAAGCAGAAAAAAAAATCATTACAATATTTCTTTTATTTTAATATTTTAAGCTTTTGGAAAATTTACCAGTACAGTGGGTTTGTTTACCGGTGGTAGAAATCTATTGTACTGGACTACAAAAATTTATCCCCTGTATAATAATAGCCTAAGTTATCTGTCCGTCTGTCCTCGAATTTATGAAGCGGTTGGACCTGGAATGGATAGAGGTATCCATAATGGATTCTTGATGAGTTATGGTTAGCAAAATTCAAAGCGAGGAAAGTTTATCTTCTCCTAAACTATTGATTCGATTCTAAAATAAATTGGTATAAATATGCTTCATATCACAGAAAAAATACTGTCGTCTTTAAAACATTCAAAATCTACCTCTTCCCACCTTCGAGCGTTTAATACCATTATTTCAAGCCCTATTTTCTCCGGTTAAGAGCAGACGATTAAATTTATCAATTTATCACATAATAAATAGGTAAAAATAACATTTTTTCTAGCATTATGACGCCATTCCTTTAACCATCTCATTTAATCATTTCTTATTTTAAATTATTTAAATATCGTCTGCATTATTTTCATACGTTTTACACTGAACTTAGATATTACGTAAATAATTTTCTTTTATTTTTCTCTTAAATAATAGATTAGATACACATGTGATAATCTCAAATTTAATCATCAGTTTTTTTTGTTGCAATGGCAATTTTATCGCCGGTATTAAAAACTTTTATCTACCTCCAGGGTGTAGTGGAAATGATAGTTTCAATCCTGTACTTACATTAATTACTGTGTAAAAAAAATGGGAAGAAACGAATTACTGTAAAAAATGGGAAGAAATTACGATAACTTTGATGTAGTTAAAAAACGTTGAATTATCTTTCTAAATCCCCAATACTGTGAATTAGGAACTGAATCCATAGTATCGGGAGACATTAGATGAGTATGAACACAATCAAATTATTTATCGTGTACCAGATGATCATAAGAAAAAAAAAACCTCCTTTTTTACCAGCCTCATAGTACTTTACAATTCTAGAAAATTAAAAATTGTACTGACCTGTTATGACAGGATCAGTAAAATTTACTGACCTATATGCTAGTAAAATCCAATAAAAGTTTAATCTTAAGAAAAGCTTTATAAATTCGGATTAACTGCTAGTAAATTTACCAGTACGCTGGCTCTATTTACCGGCGGAAACGTTTATAACACTGGAGTACAGTAACTTTTATAAGTTAATGTTATAAAAACTTATAAGTTACTGTAGTCCAGTATGATAGACGTTTAGAATAATTAATCTTAAGAAAACCTTTATAAAATCGAATTAACTGCTAGCAAATTTACCAGTACGTTTTCTCTATTTACCGACGGGAAACGTCTATGACACTGGAGTACAGTAACCTATTTTTAAGTTACTGTAATAATAAACTTATAAATAAGTTACTGTAGTCCAGCATGATAGGCGTTTATAATAGTTAATTTTAAGAATACCTTTATAAAATCGGATAAACTGCTTGTAAATTTACTATTACGTTGGCTCTATTTACCAAGGGAAA
>CM063504.1:142014975-142017475 GCA_032207245.1 Pardosa pseudoannulata | reverse complement strand
GTATATATGTGTGCATATATGTGTATATATATGTGTGTATGTACATGTATATGTATGTATATATATGTGTGTATGTACATGTATATGTATGTATATATATGTGTATGTACATGTATTTGTATGTATATATATGTGTATGTACATGTATATGTATGTATATATATATATGTGTATGTACATGTATATGTATGTATATATATATATGTGTATGTACATGTATATGTATGTATATATATATGTGTATGTACATGTGTATGTATGTATATGTATATATATATATGTATGTATATGTATATGTATGTATATATATGTATATGTGTATTCATATACATATATATGTATATGCATATAAATTAGTCTGAAATCTGAGCTTTAACGTTTGTATTAAAATTTTTGAAAAATAACACACACACATATATCTATATATGTTCATGCATACACACACATGTATAGTTATAGATATACACATGTTATATTTTTGAAACATTAAAATACATTTATATATATATATATATATATATATATATATATATATATATATATATATATATATATATATATATATGTATATATATATATATATATATATATATATATATATATCTCTATATCTATATCTATATCTATATCTATATCTATATCTATATCTATATATGTCTATCTATATCTATATATCTATATATGTATATCTATATATCTATATATGTATATCTATATATCTATCTTTATCTATATCTATATATCTATATATCTATCTATATATATATCTGTCTATATCTAGATCTATATATCTATAACGCGTGTGTATGTATGTATAAATGTCTAATTTTAAGAATCTTAATTGTTAAATTATTTTTGGACACATGACACTAAAGCATTGAAGCGTTCCAGAATGTAAGTTTTAAAAATTTAAAGACTCATTTATTCCGAGAAAGGAAGCAATGGTCTGTGAAATAATACATTCCTTTCGTTAACAAAGAACCACAGATGAATTAAATTGAGCCATAAAAGACGAGGAAGTCTCATCTGTCGCCAGCTAGACAATGATTTATGGATATGTTTATAACTATCTAAAGTGAACAATTGAAAGTGATCCAGCCCAAGCCAATAACACCAAGTGGAATCTGCGAAGTTGTCTTGATTGCGACGCGTCACCGTTAAAATAAAAACCAGGATGTGCAGTTTAATGACTGTTTAACCCTGTCGTTACAACTTTAACCCTTTCGTTTTCAAGGTTTTATTTTTTCACGTGTTGTCCGAGTTCGTTTTTATCTATGGCATATTATATTCCCAGTTCAGTTCATATCAACACACATGCCTTTCCATTTTAACACTGCGTGTATACTTCAATTTTTCGTGAATCGCGTGAAAGTTTCACTATTCAGAATAAGAGATTTGAAAAAAAAATTTCAATTTTACAACTCCTCTTCAACCTCCACTCAAAATACAGTTTCTTTTAAGTCAAAGAGTTTTTTGCTGGATGAGATCCCGCCTACCCTCCCTCATCTTTTTTTCTCAATTAAATTAATTTTACAATTTACACTAAATCACAAATTTGTGATGAAAATCACACTCAGTTTATTTAATTTGTGATTAAGTGAATGTTTCAGTCTATTTAGTATGAATGTTATCTGTTTCCTTTGTGTTTTCTTTGTTAATTCAATTAGATTTTAAATATTCAATTTTTGTAAATTTTTCCTCAAAATGTTGTTTTTGTTTATGTATCAATTTGTTGAGTTACGATCCCCTCGCCAGATTTCAAACGCCACGCTGCAAGCACGCCACGCACGCAAGCTGCAAGCACGCCAATTTCGCCAAATGTGGTTGAAGCACCAACAAGATCCACAATTAGAAACAGGAGAGTGGGCTAAGAAGAGGAGTTGAAAAAATCGCAGTAAATCGAACTTTGTATTATGAACTAATTTGTTTTTATGAACGAAAATTTTTAATTTTACAGTTTAATATATACTGTATGATTATTTAATAAAAAAAATATTTTTACGAAATCCCCAAAATAAAGGATTTTTAAAATTAAAGTCCGATAATCTGTAAGCTCATATTTTTTCATCACTATCTTTGTCACAACGGATAATTTTATCAATTTTGTATTCAACAATAAAAAACACAGCTTCAAATTGACAAAACACGACTTGAACGTTCTGGAGCTAAGAATTCGATTGAAGACGAAATAACGCAACAAAAGACCGAGAAACTCGACAATCATAACTTGTGGAAAGAAAAAAATGGAAAGCGTTGCATAGCAAAGCAAACAACAAGCATATAATGTCACACATACATATAATTATACGTGTTTAGTAGATTTGTGGTGGGTAGCTGCTATCCACCACAAATCTACTAAATACGTATTTTTACGTGTCCCGCGCTCCAGTTGACAGACTGCAAAAAACGTAAAAATAGGTTGCCCTCACACAAAGTGTTAATAGATACCGTTCTAGGTGTAATAAACCCAGACATTTCCCCTGTAACACAATATTTTAAA
>CM063504.1:141994975-142012475 GCA_032207245.1 Pardosa pseudoannulata | reverse complement strand
ACCTCTACTTGTACTTAAAATGTAATTTAATTTCTTTCTGTTTACTATGTAACAATTAAGTCAACCCTACAGAATTACATACATATATTTATTTATTTATTTTTCTGCTCAACCAAGACCATGCAGAATGTTTACCTATCATAATGATAACAATTCTTACATACAATAAAAATAAATTGAAATCTATATCTCACAAGAGAGTTTCGTGGAAAATCTAGTAAGGTAATAGAATAATTTAACTCAGGAGTATATTGGTACATGATAAAATAAAATACATTTAAAAATTAGCCATAAAACGGGGAATTTTTATATTTGGTACAAGAATTATAAGGATAAAGAATAAAACCCCACATACACGCGAACATGTACTTATAATAATTACTATAGTTATTTTATGCTCACCTACTTAGGGCAGTGTAATAATACAGTGACGAAATTTATCACTACGTTTTTTATTTATTATATTTGTTTTTTTAACGTATTTTCGATTAAAAATCATCTTTTCTATACTGAGTGTAAAGAAATAGTTGGGGTGCGATGCTAGGAAGTTTGTTTCTACTAACCACATGTTTGTAATGATAAAAAATGTACGATAAAATATGAGATTATGGCTTCAAGCGTTTGTTTGATTACTATTGTATTTTTAGATTTATGTATCTTTTATTGTAATACATCTATAAAATACTCTAAATCAATCTCTTGGTTATGTTCTTTCCATTGGATTAATAACTTACATATATAGAGATGTATGTATCATATATGTATGTATACATATGTATATATTATACATATGCATATTTATATATATATGTATACATATATATGTATGTATATATATATACATGTATATTTGTATTTTATATGCAACATGTATGTATGTATGTATATATGCATACATGTATATATGTATGTAATATATATGCATAACATGTATATATGTATGTATATATATGTATATATGTATGTATATATATGCATACATGTATATATGTATGTATATATATGCATATATGTATATGTATGTATATATATGCATATATGTATATGTGTATGTATATATGTATATATATGTGTATATGTATATATCTATGTATATATATGAATACATGTATATATGCATATGTATATATATGCATAGATATATATGTATGTATATATATGCATACATGTATATATGTATGTATATATATGCATGTATATAAATGTATGTATATATATGCATAAATTTATATATGTATGTATGTATATATATGCATATATGTATATATGTATGTATATATATGCATATACATATGTATGTATATATATGCATATACATATGTATGTATATATATGCATATATGTATATATGTATGTATATATATGCATAGTATATATGTATGTATATATATGCATATACATATGTATGTATATATATGCATATACGTATATATGTATATATGTATATATATGTATATATGTATGAATATATATGTATATATGTATATATATATGTATATATATATGTATATATGTATGTATATATGTATGTATATATATATGTATATATGTATGTATATATGTATATGTATATATATATATGTATATGTATATATATATATGTATGTATATATATGTATATATGTATGTATATATATGCATATATATGTATGTATATATATGCATATATGTATATGTATGTATATATATGCATATATGTATGCATGTATGTATATAAGCATATATGTATATATGTATTATATGCATATATGTATGTATGTATATATATTTATGTATGTGTGTGTATCTATTAGTTTTTGTTTCTTTTTTTTAACCCTTAAATGCCTATGTTGCCTACCCAAGTCTTCTAAAATACTATTAGAATAATAAAGCTGTAATAGTTAATGTTGCCAATAAAAAAAACATATTGAAGATATTATTAAACAAATTTTTAACATGCTGATGGCACCTCTATTTCTTTTAAGAACATAGATAGATTTATTCCTTCACTTGTTTGCTACATGCGCTTTTTGCTGTTTAGGTAATTTGAAAATACAGTATTTTATTCTGCAGTGATCAAGTAAAAATTATGAGATGAAAAGGTGACATATGTATACCATATTCATGACTCTGGATATTAAACTGTAAAATATTTGGTGTAACCACGTTTTTCTGTTTATTGCCAATTACCAACAAACGGGCTCAACTAAGTTGACTCCACTAAGCTGAGAGAAAAATAAATGGTGTTGGTTCTATTTTCTACTATTTTTCAATAGAATAGTTTAATTTTGTAGTATTTATGATAATAGTTTTTTTTAAATATATGCACAGTCAAATTTATGACACCCTCAAAGATAGTAACAAAGACTTTTGTGGGTAATTTCTGCTTTTTTATTGTAAAATATTTGGTGTAACCACGTTTTTCTGTTTATTGCCAATTGATAAACAGGCATAAAATTTGTACTATATAAAAATATAGCATTACTTTTATTTTCTTCTATATTCATAGTTATTAAAATCATTTTTTATATGTATAGTTTATGATAAATTAATATTTATTTTTTTTAATGTATATACACAATTTATGACATCCTCAATATAATAACAAAGATTTTGTGGATAATTTCTCATTATATTGTCAAATACTAAGCAAACAATTTTTAATAAAATTTTAAAAATCAAACACGATATTTTATATATATATATATATATATTTGTATGTTTATAAAAAATTGTATATATATATATATATATAATATATATATATATAAATATATATATATATATATATATATAAAATTCATGTGTTTATATATATATAGAATATTTAGTATATAATATCATATATATATGTATATATACATATATATATCTGGTGCATATATAACATATATATATTTTTTTTAAACGTATATATATACATATATATGCATATAATATATATATATATTTTTATATATATTTTTTCTCATTATATATAACAAGAGAGGAATATATAAACATATTTATATATAGCATATATATATATATATATATATATATATATATATATATATATATATAGATATATATATATATATATATATATATATATATGCATATGTTTGTTTAAAATTACAGGCTATTATAGCTAATACATTAGGAAAATAACACATTTTTGGGGATATCTGAATTTTTATCCCGAATACCTCAAATTAACACACATTTTTAACACATTTCATGGAATGGTCTTTTTATCGCGTGGCTTTCCAAGAGCTAAGTACAAAAAATAGAAACTCAGAAGAGTAGTGATGCCAGGAAAAAGATGAAAATTCTCAGAAAGTCTTCCTCCTAGCACAAAAATGGGATTTGCGGCAGAGAATTTTCGGATGTTTGAGTTTAGTTTATTTTATCCCATATGTTGCGCCGTTCCTTTCCTTCTGTTATTTTGAAATATAATTTTGTTTTTATTTGTCGTTTTTTTACTAAGTTATAGGAATGCAGTTGAGTTGGAAAGATGTGCAAGTTTTTTTATATCTAATGTCAAAATAAATAGTCTCACATTACAGAATTCCTGTTTTTCAAACTGAAGTTTTTTGATATACAATAGAGTTAACTTGTATTGATCAGTCTCTTCGGTGTGAGCTTTTATTCTGGACATGCATAATTAGTGTTGTCAATTAGACTATAAAGCACTTTTGAGGGTTAATTTAATTTCAAATAAATTGTGACAAAATTCTTTTTTTGGCAAGTTTAGCGATTTATATTTGCTCTCAGCTAGTTTGACTAGTTTTTTGTATATTATAAACATCTGCAATTATCATGATTTGTTTTAAAAAAACTGAAACTATAACGTATGTTAATCTAAAAAATAGCGAGTCCGCTAGAGTCATTTAGATTATAAGCTATATGTTTTATTTTCCCCCAATAACTCCAGGAATGTCTCTGTATCTGTATATATACCTAGAATTATATATCTATATTATTATATATCTATATTATTATATATCTTTATTATTATATACATTTATTATATATCTATATTATATCTCTCTTAACACGCACACACACACATATCTATATATACATATATACATACACACGCATATACATTCGTAAGTTGTGAATTATATAGTAGAGTATGAAACTTTTAAATAAACTCCTTTAAATAAAATGTTTCAGTAGAAAAAATAAATTATTCTGTTTCAACTAAGTCAAAAATAAACCTTTCTTGCAATGGAATTTAGTTGCTGTTGTGTGCAAGTGTATAATCTCTTCTTTAAGATACCAAAATTAGTTTTCAAAGGCACTGACTGCACTGTCAGATATGACGGTATGTACATGTTTGCATACTTTAAGAGAACGAAGCATTTGTAAGTTATTCCAAATTGCATTTATAGGAAAATCGTACATTATTTCCCAGGTTCTGTAGATAATAATGGCAAAATTGACAAAATCATTCCTGTTGTTTTGAAATTATTGTGATAGTAGATAAAGACTGCATTTACTTCTCAAGAAGACATTTTAATCATGTATAACAGTTTGGCCATGCAACGTGCATTGTTATAAGCTCTTGTTGGTTTATTTTTAATGCTTGGATAAATTTTAATGTCTAGATACACCAAGGAAATCAGTCTGAAATTCATTTAATTATCGCTATTTCTGTATTTTTCAGAATTGATGACAATTTGACAGAATTGACACAATTTGCTGTCTATATAGCATTGTCCCTAAGCTAATTAGTTAAACTTCATACTTATACATATGCTGTCATTGGGCCATATGGTTTCAATTAATAATAATCATGATGAACAATATTATCAGTAAAAGGTTTAAATAAGGTTATGTGAGAACAAATTTTTGAGTTATCACAAACTCCATACAAAATCTCTTCTCCATTACAATGGCGGGCATTTAACCAAAGTGCATTTGCAAATTTCTTATGGTCCTTTCAGGCAGAAATACTATGGCCTAAATATAACTGCTGTAACGGAAGTGGTCAAAAATTCTATTTTCTCTTTATTGGACAATACTGTTGAAATTTTTTATGGCAATTTAAAGTTGGAGGAAAATATAACTATACCTTGCAGACAGTTGAAATCTTCATTTTAACTTGCTTTCTTAAACAGTCTACTTTTTAATAAGATGCTTCGATATCTCCTCTTAGTTCTGTAACTAAGGCTTTTGTATATGCTGTCTGTTATGCTGGATTCATATTTAAGGTAGTTATTAGTGAAACTAGATTAGGTTTCTTTATAATACTATATGGAATGAAAAAACTCGTTTCTGCTCTTTTATTTCGATTATGCCTTCGAGTACTATATATACATGAATGAATGACATATATCATTGGTTTAGTTTTATCGACAGGTGAAATTATTGTTAGCTGTTGAATTTCATTCAAGAAGAATTTTTCTAGAAAATAACTGATGCTGTCCAAAGATAGTAACTCTTTTCCAATGAGAAAAGTTTGAAGAGAACTGAATATACAAATAAATAACTTCACAACAAAACACTGCTTCTTAAAATAAATTTTAAAGTTAATGAAATATGCTGCAGCAAAATGAGAGAATTCTAAGGAAAATTATATCGAAAAAAATGTCTGGCTTCAATTATTTACCACATTAATATTAAATAGATTTCATTTCCTATTTTTTGTAGAAATTTCATGTTATCAGAACAATTGAAACACAAAAGAAAATGAAATTCATCCTAAATATGTGACCCAAATAGAAGATTCATCTTCTTCCAATGAATATATATTAGATTTTAAATACGATGCAATCACATTTTTAAATTAACAAAAAAGTAATTACATGAGTAATTTTATGTGCATTGCAGTCAGCTGTTCTCGCATTTCGAAAACGATTAACTTTTTTTTATATCCAGCAACTATACATTTTAGCTATAGATAGAAAAGGTACGAGGGTGGGATAAAAAGTTTCCGGGATCACCTAAAGAGGGCGTTCTAGAAATTGCTTTCATAAAAACCCTTTAAACAGCTGTCTACTTCCAGTATTTGCGTTTGATTGTTTTATATTGAACTGTTTTAAATTTTGTTTTAATTGAAGCATAGAGAATATTAAGTGCGAACTGTGATAAAACTTTTATTATAAAAGTTTTATTTCCATCAGATATTAAAACTGAGGTATATGCTACAATGGGGAAATTGCTACTTCGTTAACAAGTGTTAAAATATAGGTTGTAGCCTTTAAACGATCGTACAACCACTGTGGTTGCGGAGCATTCTGGAAGACCAAAATCCAAAAACTACAGTAGAAATCATTAGAAAAACTTACAGAAATATAATGAATGATCGCCGAGTGTAATTGACATAAGTTGCTGAATCTGTAGATATATCCAAATAACAAGCATATCATGTTTTAACCAATATTTTGTGCTAGAAAGAGATGTCAGCAAGATGGCTGCCTCGTATTCTAACCTTGAATCGAAAAGTAAGGCGATATCTGAACAATGTTTGGAGCTATGCAAGTCAAACCCAACTGATTTCGTATGGCGTTTCGTTAATGTAGATGATACAGGGATTCATCATTATTATTGAAAGACCAAGCACCAATCAAAACAGTGGACAGCGAAGGATGAACCGTCAGCAAAAAAAGCAAAAGTGCTCCACCTGCTGGCAAAGCTATGCCAGCAGTTTTTTGGGATGCTAAAGAAATTTCATTGCTGGGTTACTTAGAAAAATGCAGGATCATAACTGCTGAATATCATTCAAATAATTTGGCAATAATTACATTCTAAATTAACAATTATGCAATAATTACATTCTAAAACAAAACAAAAAAAATCTAGAGAAGAAGAAAGTGCTGTTTTACCAGGACACCTCCCTCCACAAGGCTGTCATTGTGATAGCAAATCTTCATGAACTGAAGTTCAAAATTCTGCTCATATGGCCCTCTTGGAACATAAGCCTTTCCGGAATCTTAAAAAATGTCTGGCTTGTAGGAAATTCTATTTTGATACCATCTCTGAAGTCATATTTGAAGTAATCTCAGACATTAATACTAACTTTGACGCCTTAGAGAAAAGTTCTGACAGAGAGGGGATCTAGGCTTTGCAGCACCTTGACGAAAGTGCTACAACGAAGATAATATATATATATATATATATATATATATATATATATATATATATATATATATATATATATATATATATATATATATATATATATATATATATATATATATATATATATATATATATTTATATATATATATATATATTTGGAAGGGGACTAAGTTAAAAACTAAAGTAAACTAAAGTATAACTTTTAACAGATATTTTTTCCTTGTTAGGCCGGATACTTTTCAACTTACCCTCTTATACGATACTTTTTGCCACTCCCACATCTATATACTGATATCTATGTACATATAAATAAAAATATGTATAAACTGACAAGAAGAGAGGGACAGATTGATAGATATGTACCCCCTCTCTCTCGCTTTCCATACACCACACACACACACACCACACACACCACACACACACATATATATATATATATATATATATATATATAAATGTACATATACAAATATACAATTATGAACTCACACATACACAATTGTATTAAATAATTGAAAAATTAATATCTCATTTGGGGAATATTTATGGAAAAGGAGAACAAATTTGCAGGTGGGATATAAATTATATATGACGTTACTAACTATTCATTGTTTCGTCCTTACCTTAATTGAAACTGCCTCGGGCACAAAACTTTGACATACAAAGGGGATATCTCCTTTCCGGGAAACTATTCAAAATTTATTATAGAATTTCGGAACCCTTAATATAATAACAGAAAAAATAAATGTAAAAAATGTGTTTCTTACATAGATAACAAGGAACGAATATTAAAGAATTTTTTGAAGGGTAGAATTTTAAATTCGGTATAGTAAGAAAAAACTTTTTACAAGCTAATTTCTTCAGCTCTAAAATTAACATGTCTATCTATCTATCTATTTATTTACAAATTATCTATCTCTATATATACAAGATATATATATATATATATATATATATATATATATATATACACACATACATACATACATACATATACACATAGATATACACATATACATATATATATACATATACATATATATATACATATACATATATATATACATATATATATATATATATATATATAAATATATATATATATATATATATATACATATATATATACATATATATATATATATATACACATATATATACATATATATATACACACACATATATATATATATACATATACATATACATACATACATACATATATATATATGTATGTATGTATATATGTGTGTATATATATACATGCATGTAGGTATTACATAATTTGTATGTATGTAATTTGCATGTATATATATATATATATATATAATATCCTTAAATGCTATGAGAATCATTGGTGTGCCCAAAATTATGAAAATCATTTTATCTGCAAATTTTTAAACTGACCTCTTAAAGGTATAATTTTGAGTCGGTATATTTTCGGCTTATACATATAGAGATAGGCATTAAACTAAACCTGACGTTCTATTTGAGACTAGAATTTAGCTAAGATGCGGAAATATATGATAAAGTTTGCACTAAAGATTGCAAATATAAACTAATAAAGTTTGATGATTTAATAATTTTGTGATACCTCTATACTTTTTACTTTATATTTTTCACACTCATACACACACACACACACACACACACACACACACACATATATATATATATATCATATATTGTATGTGTATGTATATGTATATGTATATATGTATATGTATATATATGTATATGTATATATATATATATATTATATGTATATGTATATATATGTATATATATATATGTATATGTATATATGTATATGTATATATATGTATATAGGTATATGTATGTATATATATATACTATTGTATTTTGGTATATATATAAGTGTATATAGGTATATATGCTATTTATATAGGTATATATGTATGTATATGTATGTAATGTATATTGTGTATATATATGTATTTATATATGTATATGTTATATATGGTGTATATATATGTGTATATATATGTATATTATGTATATATGTATATATGTGTATATATATGGTAATTATATGTATATATATTATATATATGTATATATATGTGTATATATGTATATTTATATATCTATATATATTGTATATATATGTTATATATTGTATTATATATGATATATATGTATATATATATATGTTATATATATGTATATATATATGTATATATATATATATATATATATATATATATATATATATATATATATGCATAGTTGAAAGGAGATGAAAGTCCAGGATTTTCAAGAAATGTTTATTAGTTTCAGAACAATAACACTCTTCTTGACGATTCTAGAACCAAACCGAAATAACTAGTTAGAAACCGGAAGTAACATGGATTGTAGCATTCCCTAGACATTGAAGCACACAGATAAATGCACAAGATAAACTGTATAAAGACCACAAAGGAATTAAACGAATATAAATAACAATAGAGTCAAATCTTTTGTTGTTCAAAATAAGTCAAAACAAGGAAAAATCGACCAAAGGCGATTGATTTATAGTCCCATAATTTTAAAGAATAACTTGAAACTATATATACACATGTAATGATATTTTAACCATCCGAATAAATAATTCAAATAATTATTATAATTATACTCTATCATAAATTTTTAGCCATTCTATACCTGAAAAGACAAACTTTGGCGGAATTCATTAATCTATTTCTGAATTATATCGTCAGATCACCAAAATAAATTTATCTGTACTCTGATTTTGTGATATAGCTATCTTACGTAAGTCTGGAGGTCGTGGTAATGTCAGTAGCGTTCCCATGTGACTTCAGTTTAATCTCTCCGGTTGGCTATTGTACTCATTCTCGACTATTTCAAATACAATTTTTATGATCTTTTGTGACAAACCGACTAGGAATTTGCTGACAATAAAATATAAGTCCAGTTATCTAAGAATTTGAAATCTTCCCTTTTCTGATTCCCACATATTTCGGAAAACTACAGGGATGTAACAGAAAACAGATTTTTGTTCCTTTTCATTATATATGTATATGAAACATAGCGTGGCTTCCTGTGCTTCGAGGATATAGCAGAGTTGAAGAGGTGTAGTCGTCACCGAAAAAGAATACGATTTTTCAGGAGAAGTTTTGTAGCATCTTTATTAAGCAACGTACAGAGCAATCCAACAAAGGAGGGTCGCACAGCCTTATATCACCTTGGGGACGCTAAGCGTGTGAGAAAGGAATTTGTGAACTCTGCAAATTAGAAGTCCTCTTAAGTGTCGCAATGGGTTGGCGAGTTAAGCTCGCCAACAGGAAGGAAACAAAAGAGTTTAACACCGAAAGGACACTAAAAAGATGATGAAATTGCTGATTTGGTGGTTTTTTAATAGAGGAGGTTGTAATTTTAGTTTAGGATTAAAGTATTAAGTTTTTACATTAATATATATATATATATATATATATATATAATTTTATATATATATATTATATATTATATTACTTATAAATACATTATATATACTATATATATATACATGATATATAGAATACATATTGACGTATATATATAAGTATATATACATATATATATGTTATAACATATATGTGTATATACAATATATGATACATGTATATGTATATATATATGATATACAGTATATGTATACCATATATATATATATACATATATATATGTATATATATATAATATATATACATATATATATATATATACATATTATTTATATATATTAAGATATATATACATATATATATACATATATATACATATATATGTATATATGTATATATATATATATATAATATATATTTATATATATATATATACATATATATAACATATATATATACAATATATATATATATATATATATATATATATATATATATTAATATATATATATAGATAGATAGATATATGTTAGATAGATAGATAGATAGATAGATAGATAGATAGATAGATAGATAGATAGATAGATAGATAGATAGATAGATAGATAGATTAGATAGATAGATAGATAGAGGTGAGAGGGGGGGAAGAAATTTAATCTTTCAGTTACACAAAATTAACCCCTACTATTTTTACTTACCTGGGCATGATGGTCAAGGATAATCCTAGATAAACGCAGTCATGGCATCATGAAAAAAAACAACAAAGTCCGGCATGGAACTTAACCTTTATTTAAGATCAAAGAAAATGACATGTTACTCTGGCAACAACAGAGAATGGAAAGATAGATGACAACACAAGATGGGTCCCACAGCGAGATGATGTAGAGAATACTCCCAAGGAACCGACAGCTTAGTCAGCTTTCTTAACATTGAAAAGGAATTTAGATCAGTGGAAAAAGTGAGCCATTCGCTGGACACAGCTGGATATAGTGGCGACTGGACAGCATTTATTTCAGAGCTATCTCTGGGAAATGGGTTCAAAGAATGCAAGTCGTTAAAATTCCTTTAGATAAGTTATTTCGGGGCTGGAAAAATATGTATGAAAGAATACTCTATTATCAACTATTCAATTATAACATTTATAAATACTGTTAAAAAAGAAGGAGTTATATGTTATGAGGATTTTACATTTATCTGAATCATCTCATAACATTATACATTATTTAGAACTAATATTTTTTAATCTTTCGACTATATCAAACAGAATATTTGGTTCCTTAAAATTCGCTATTACAGGAATCAACCGTAGTGGGTAGGAAACACTCAATACACCACAATCTTAAAAATGTAAATTTTATTAAGTGTTGCAACCATGTAACTGTTGTAATTCATCAATACATTTCCAGTTATTCTGAGCCGAACGATGTCCGAATGGTTAGGTTGCTGGCCTTGAAAACCGGAGTTCGTGGGTTCGAATCCCACTATGGCATGGGTGTTCGTAGCCTTTCGGAATCGGCTTTAAGCAGTAGATTCCGGTGTCATTAGCCCTCGTGTTGCAATAAGTAGAGCGTAACGCTCAAAACCAAACCAAATCCAGTTATTCTGAAAAAAAAACACACAATAGAACTTAGAAACATCTACGTATTTGTAAACAGTGTCAAATAATTTTTTAACATATATTCATTATAAATGAAGAATAAATTAATTCTACATTATAAATGAATTCTACTGCTTAGAATCACTTGACCACATGTGTGGAACTAGTTCATTATATCCCAATGATTATTAATGATATTCATATATGCTAATGACCACTATACAGCTGTTCCCTGCAGTATATGTTAATGATAACTGTTCACATCGTACTCCGCAGCTTTTTATTTTAAACTTTTAAAAAAAGTTTAAAGGAATAGAATATCATATTTTATCAAGTTTTATTACAAACGGCTAGGGAATCCCGGTATTTCAAGAAAATTTGTCAGAACTTACTAATGATTATAATTTAGTAGTTTAGTAGTTTATGTTAAATTATCTTTAATCTTTATATAATAGTACAATTAAGTTGAGAAATGCACATATTTTTGAAAAAAAAATTAGCAAAAATAATAAAAGTTCGATTACCTAAATTTAAGGGGTCATAAGACTGTTAAATCGATAAATTTTTTTCAGAAAAGATATATGCGAAAAGGAATTTTTTTAGGAGCATTTTAAAACAATCCGCTTAAAAATTTTTCCAATATTGAGAGTAGTTATGAATAAAAACGTGTAAGCTGTTTACACTGCAAAGAAATTTAATTTGATATTTCTCAACTTGATATTTCTCAAAATGTGTTTTTTTTATGTAATATACGTTATCTGAAAGTTTTTAATATTTTTTCAGGAAATTTTTATAGGTTATATGCAATATATTTTTCATCCGATTAAACCTAAATTTTCTTGTATATTTCCCAAAATATATTTTTTTCAATGAACATTTTTAATTTTTAAAGATAAAAGTAATTCCCTTTTTTTTTTATTTTTTAAAAATATATATGTATCTTAAATTACATACAAAAGTTATTTTGAGATATTGTACTATCTTTTAAAAGAAAATTTTGTCTTTAACTTAATTATATTTTTAATTATCAGGTGCTATAGCCTTGATATAATTTTTGTTAACGATAAAGTGTCTTTTATTTAAAAATTTCTAACAAAAATATTTTTATGTTTCATAAATGAATTAGATAGAGAAGTAAAGATAATAATTTGTTCAAACTATGTTAAAAAAATTTGTCTGTAAAACTGTAGTTTCAAAGCTATGAGCCGGACGATGGCCGAATGGTTAGGATACTGGCCTTCGGACCGGAGTTCGTGGGTTCGAATACCACTATGGCATTTATGTTCGTAGCCGTTCGAAATCGGCTTTAAGCAGTAGGTCCCTGTCTCATTATCCCTGGTGTTTCAAAAATGTAGACCGTAGAGCTCCAAAACAAAGCAAACCAAAGCTATGAGAAGTAAAAAATTATAATTATTTTACATTATTTTTGACTGGAATGATGATGTTAATTCATAACAGTAGAACAGCAAATACAAGTGTTTGAAACAAATAACGTCTAAATTATTACAAGACATACATCAAAAAAGAAATATGCAGCACCATATTATCTACTCATAATACTTAGAAAATAATATAGAAAACAACAGAAACTTATTTTTAGTGTCTTTTATAGTAGGCGGACGTTTTTTCTTGATGACCTGTGTAAGGCAGCATGACTGACCGAATAACAACAGATTACGCTGTCAACAGAGATTCTGTTTTTCATGCTTTGAACAAAATATTGACTGTAGTACAATTCAGACAGCGCTAAGACGCATGTAGTGTTCTCTTATGCATGTACATACAAAAGAGAAAGCTAAATAAAATTTCATTCCTCTATGTCTACATAGAATTTTTTTTATTTGTTTAACAATATTTCATGTTTTTAACTCTGTACATTTTATTCATATTTACTTTCCGATCTGCAGCAAACTCTCATTTAAAAGCCGCTTTGAAGACAATAAGTCAGTATCGTATGGAAGACAAATTGCTCTAAAGTAAAAGTATGATGTTATTTTAAAATTTTCCACGTCGCTGAGCTTGTAAGACCCATGCGGGAGCTACAAACAATTAATTTTGATATAAGCAGAATCCATTAATACGCATAATCATATTTCCGGAAAAGATCCATGTTGTTTTTTAAGTTTCGTATTCTTTAAATAAATGGGAGGAAACTTGAACATAAACTAAAAATATTTGTAGAGTATACATCCTTTTTCAGAATTCAGGTTATTTGAATTTAATTATAGATATGTTTGTGTGTGTGTCAAACAGTAATATGTTATATATCTATAAAACTTTTCTGTTATATTTAGTCTTTAAACGGTTTTTATTACTTCTAACATTATTTAAAATAAAATTCCGTAAGTTATTAAAAGTCTGTATACATACTTATCAGTCTTAACTGATAACCTTTATTTAGAGTGATGATAATTTATAAATTCTATTTTTGAAAAATGTAATGTCTTTAAAGGAGAATAACTTAAGCAATTCATGGCTGATATCTGTTTCAATTTTAAATTTTGTTTTCTTATAAAAATATTTTTCAATTAGAGTAACTGTGGTGAGGTGATTTAGAACATTAATGTAATGGATAATTACTATAATTGATGTTATTAATATAATTGATTAATTAATATAATTGCTATAAATAAAACGAGAAGGGAATTGCTTGGGATCTAAATCTGACCTCATCACATCTTTTGTAAAAGGGAGAGGACCCATAAAAATTAATTGAACTGATTTTGTCCTGTGCGGGATTCTCGGGCGGGGTTCTGATCCCAGTTCCAGATTAGAATCACGTCTCCGTACATGACACTAAATAAGAATGTACCTTTGTGGACTTATTTATGAGTCCCTAAGGGACAATACAGCAATTTGAAGGGGCAAGGTTTTCCCATGTTTGCGGTTACAAGGCGGGGAAAAAGAGACCAATATATTTATATATCTCCTGATTGGACGAAAAGAAATAAGAAAGAGTTGAGATGAAAAAAATATATAAAAAGTCAAGACAGTTTGGGTGTTTGGCAGTCGAGGAGAGAAGTTCGACTGTCAGAGTTCGGAGGTCGAGAGTTCGACGGCAAGTGTTCAGGACTCGAGGACAGAGTACGGGGACCAAAGGAGATTTGGGTCCAAGAAAGACTTCGACATCGCACACCGACCAGAAGTATTCCAGCGCATCCGCCTTACAGAATCATCCCAATTTATTTAGAAGGCCCCATACCAGCGGTGAGACTGGAGTCCACATTATCATCCCATCAATCGAAATAACACGCAAGGTATCTACAAGAGCTCCCAAGAGTACAGCCTTGGCACACCAAATAGATCCACAAAGGTACTCATTATTATATATATTTGAAATTGAGATTAGGTCCTCTCTCTTCTTTGTCTCTTTTTACCTAAATGTTAGGATATTATTAATGTTAAATTTTGAATAATGTGGCACCTAGTAAAAGGTTTGGAGAAGCAAATTTTATGAAGCTTAAATCAGATTGTTTGTATATAGATATGTATATAGAATAATAATAAATTTGCTTAATTTTATTTTAAACTATAAGCCTTGTATGTGTTTATTTTAAGAGTGTAATTTTTGATTTTAATATCTCTTAATTTAGCTTATTAGTTTATTTTTTTATTTTAAGTCTAATCTCTCAAAACCTGTGGTTGAATTTAAACTTAAATAATCTACACAACGCATCATAAATAATATTCAGTCTTTGTGACTAACAAAATAAATAACCACTATGAATTTGATCATACGTAAATACCTAAATTTAAACGAGAGGTACAAACGATAATAAGAGTAAACGAATGATAACAAATGATAATAGGAGAATTCTAGGTCTGGGAAATATGATGGACGTGGTAGAATTTCTCAACCAAGCTGTATGAAATTTTAACGAGTCGTCAAAGCAGCATGCTTGAAATGCTGCTTTGATAATGCACATTATGCTGCATTAACGTGGTTCAGTATAGTGAATTTCCCTTTGAAGCTTCGGCCTCTTTTCTATTTAGTAAATGAATAATTTTAAAAATGTATCTCTACGATTTCAGCTTTTATGTACGTTTCAAAAGCTGATGGTTATTCGACGTCCCACCATGTGCGCACTGTTTTCTTTTTCAGGATCAAGCTCGGTTTATGGGTTTAGAGGCAGGTTGTCCGAGATAATAGTGTTATCTTTTCCTTACAGTGTTTTCGTAGATGATCAACTTTACTCATCCAGTTCAAGTAGGATTTTCTTAACAAACTGAGAAGTAGATTTGAAGATTCGATCTGCACATTTTTGTCAGTTATCCCAGGATGTATTTTTTTGGTTATTGGCCGTTTCTGTGTTTTCGAATACAATCTTAAATGTTTTGCGGAGTTGAATTAAGCTTTTCTGCAAACTTTGAGGTTGTCGAAACAGGTTCTTGCTCAATCAAGGACTTCACAAAATTGTCATCGATCAAAGAGGACTTTGCAGAATGTGACTTACCATTAAAGTTGGTATTACCTTCTTTGAAAATTACGAACTGTCGTTGAATGTTTTATCCGGAACTGCATTTTTAAAACTTTCACTAAATGTCGTTACACTTCTGTAGCATTTATCAGTTGTTGAGTTACCGAAACATCAATTAAAAATGTTGTAAGAGCAGACTATGACCTTTTTATTACGTTTAAGGTACCAACGACCACATAGTCTTTCACTGTAGGTGCTTCAGTAAATGGTGGAAGTACATCACGATCGGTTCCAAATTTGTTCATTCTGGAACTATTTGAGATACACCAGAATTTCTCGAGTTCCTGCAGGGCTCAGAAAATTGATCTTGATGATATTCAATGAACTACATTAATAGGTTCTGTCTTCCGATTGAACGAAAAGATGGAGTTAGCTTTCTTCTGGTTCAGGAAGCACAACTCACTACATATACATTCTGTCTAGATATAATGTTTCTCTTTGCTTTCCTGAGCCTTTTCGTCGGTACTTACAACCAGAGTGTACTTCCGGGACACTCCGCTGTAGTTCGTGTGGACTTAATTTACTATTCGTGTGGACAGAATTTACTATTTTATTGTATAGGTTAATTCTCTTTCTCGCGTGGCGGAGGTGGTTCGGCAAACATTTTCCTTGGTTTAGTTTGATTTGGAAAGCTACTGTCTACTTTTTGCAATACGAGGGCTAATGAGACTGGGACCTACAACTTAAATCCGATTCCGAACGGCTACGAACATCCATGTCGCTATCAGATTCGAACAGACGAACTCCGGTAACGAAGGTCAACACTCTAACCAATCGGCCATCTTTCGGCTCTTTTCTCTTTGTGATCATCAACAAGGTTGCCTTCCTTGGAACTTAATAGGTATCACGTTTCCTGTCAGCTCTCGGAGACGTATTCAGATTTAATTCTAACTACCGGTTGTTTGAAATACAGCGTCAAAAACGAGCTTAATCTATAAAATTTATAACAGTATCTCATCTCAGTAAATAAC
>CM063504.1:141979975-141992475 GCA_032207245.1 Pardosa pseudoannulata | reverse complement strand
TTCTCTTTCTCTCTCTCTCTATATATATATATATATATATATATATATATATATGTACTCTATATATATATGTATATATATATATATATATATATATATATATATATATATATATATATTATATATATATATATATATATATATATAATATATATAATATATATATATATAAAAATATATATATATAGTAATAAATATATATATTTTATAGAAATATATATATATATATGTATATGTATATATAACACTATATCTATCTATCTATCTTTTATCTCTATTCTAATCACTCTCGTTCAATATATATATATATATATATATTTTATAAATATATATATATATATATATATATAAAATATATATTATATTTATATTAATGATTTTCAGATTCTATTTGGTTTCCTAGTCAGAGTACTAGTCTGTAGATTCAGCATATTTTTCGCGTGCATCAACCAGTATGTATTAGCTGATCGGTGATGACTATTTAAGCAAACTTTTAGAGGAATGGTTTTCGATACTGTTTAGTATAAATTTATACAGTTTCGATGGAGTTTTGATTTAATACAGTTTCATATAAGTTTCTTGATGATTCTTATTATATCGTTTAATACAAATATATTCTAAGCTTTATAATATAGTTAGTGTATTGACTCCAAATGAGCCTTACAGAAAACTATACAGGTAAATTACTCATTTACTTAAATTGTTTATTTTACATTAATTTTTAGGAAATTTTGTATGCGAATGATGCTATTACGTTTAAAACATTATGTATGCATGAAAATAAGCATAAAAAATTGACATTTCTTGACCCATAATCCAGAAATAAAATGAACCTGGAAGGGGTTAAAAAGCTTCTATAATCCAGCGGATTGTTTCAATAAACTCTGTATTTTTTATTTTCATTTTATGCTGTTTTCTTTCATGGCCTAACCACTGTTCTGTTTTCGACATGTATAAAAGTTTATTATAGGTAAAAAATACACATTTTACATATAAATAATACATGCATGTTTGTATATATGTTTATATGAGGTCAACTAAAAAAAATCTTAAATGAGTTCAGTCCAAATGATTTTCTTGTAGTCAGAAAACTGAAATGTTTTTATTTATTATATTCTACCAAATTATGTCCCTTTTTTATTTGGTCTATCTTCTAGAAAAACTTTCATAAGGTATAGACCTTACGAATTGCTATCCGTTGAAGTATCCCTGAAATCAATATCGGTATTTGGCACCTTTTTTTCCCCAGGAGCGCTAACTAACTGACGGGAATAATTTTTTGCTTCCGCAGGAAGAAATTCACTTCTTTCAGTTTCTTTTGTCATTTAGCAACTCTTCTATTTTTTTCCTTCTTAATTGAGGTAAAGAGAGAAACAGACAGCGAGAATAATTGAAAGAAGCCATTTAGGGCGTGAGATATTGGATAAGCAAATATATAGATAACAGCGAAGAAGATAATTTTACACATCACACTTACACGCAAACATAGGATCAATAATTTTACTTTGGCTTTGTGGTATGTGGTTTTCACATAAGTGAAACATCTGTAAGTGAAATTGATAAATCAGTTTGTAAAAGTATAGAGAGTGAGAGCTAAATTCTACTACTTTTTTGGCTCTAATTGCATAAATGGTATCTTGTCGGTCTTCAAATATAGAGATAACAGAGAATAAGATAATTTTACTCATGTACACATACACGTAAACATAGGATCAATATATTTTACTTTGGCTTTGTGGCATGTTTACGTAAGTGCTACATCTGTAAGTGAACTTGTTAAATCAGTTTGTAAAGGTATAGAACGTGAGAGCAAAACTCTACTACGTTTTTGGCTCTAATTGCACAAATGTTATTTTGTTGGTATGCAAATATAGAAATAACAGCAAAGAAGATAAATTTACACATGCACACATACATAGGATCAATATATTTTACTTTGGCTTTGTGGTATGTTTACGTAAGTGCTACATCGGTAAGTGAAATTGTTAAATCAGTTTCTAAAAGTATAGAGAGTGAGAGCAAAACTGTACTACGTTTTTGGCTCTAATTGCATAAATTGTATCTTGTTGGTCTGCAAATATAGAGATAACAGTGAAGAGGATAATTTTACACTTGCACACATACACGCAAATATGGGATCAGTATATTTTACTTTGGCCTTGTGGTATGTGGTGTTTCACATAAGTGCTACATCTGTAAGTGAAATTGTTAAATCAGTTTCTAAAAGTATAGAGAGTGAGAGCAAAACTGTACTACGTTTTTGGCTCTAATTGCATAAATTGTATCTTGTTGGTCTGCAAATATAGAGATAACAGTGAAGAGGATAATTTTACACTTGCACACATACACGCAAATATGGGATCAGTATATTTTACTTTGGCCTTGTGGTATTGGGGGGGGGGGGGCGGGGGGGGGGGGGGGGGGGGGGGGGGGGGGGGGGGGGGGGGGGGGGGGGGGGGGGGGGGGGGGGGGGCGAGGGGGGGGGGGGGGGGGAGAGGTGGGAGGGGGGGGGGGGGGGGGGGGGGGGGGGGGAGGGGGGGGGGGCGGGGGGGGGGGGGGGAGGGGGGGGGGGGGGGGGGGGGGGGGGGGTGGTGTTTCCACATTAAGTGCAACATCTGTAAGTGAAATTGTTAAATCAGTTTGTAAAGGTATAGAGCGTGAGAGCAAAACTCTACTACGTTTTTTGGCTCTAATTGCATAAATTGTTATCTTGTTGGTCTGCAAATATAGAGATAACAGCGAAGAAGATAATTTTACACTTGCACACTTACACGCAAACATAGGATCAATATATTTTACTTTGGCTTTGTGGTATGTTTACGTAAGTGCTACATCGGTAAGTGAAATTGTTAAATCAGTTTCTAAAAGTATAGAGAGTGAGAGCAAAACTGTACTACGTTTTTGGCTCTAATTGCATAAATTGTATCTTGTTGGTCTGCAAATATAGAGATAACAGTGAAGAGATAATTTTACACTTGCACACATACACGCAACATAGGATCAATATATTTTACTTTGGCCTTGTGGTATGTGTGTTTCACATAAGTGCTACATCTGTAAGTGAAATTGTTAAATCAGTTTGTAAAGGTATAGAGCGTGAGAGCAAAACTCTACTACGTTTTTGGCTCTAATTGCATAAATTGTATCTTGTTGGTCTGCAAATATAGAGATAACAGTGAAGAGGATAATTTTACACTTGCACACATACACGCAAATATGGGATCAGTATATTTTACTTTGGCCTTGTGGTATGTGGTGTTTCACATAAGTGCTACATCTGTAAGTGAAATTGTTAAATCAGTTTGTAAAGGTATAGAGCGTGAGAGCAAAACTCTACTACGTTTTTTGGCTCTAATTGCATAAATTGTATCTTGTTGGTCTGCAAATATAGAGATAACAGTGAAGAGGATAATTTTACACTTGCACACATACACGCAAAATGGGATCAGTATATTTTACTTTGGCCTTGTGGTATGTGGTGTTTCACATAAGTGCTACATCTGTAAGTGAAATTGTTAAATCAGTTTGTAAAGGTATAGAGCGTGAGAGCAAAACTCTACTACGTTTTTGACTGTAATTGCATAAATTGCATCTTGTTGGTCTGCAAATATAGAGATAAAACAGTGAAGAGGATAATTTTAACACTTGCACACATACACGCAAATATGGGATCAGTATATTTTTACTTTGGCGGGGGGGGAAAGAAAAGAAAAGAAAAGAAAACAGGAGGAATTAAAGAAATAAAACCCATACCCGTGTAACACATACATAAACGCAGGTGCGAAGATTACAAATGTGGAATCACATAAGTGCTACATCTGTAAGTGAAATTGTTAAATCAGTTTGTAAAGGTATAGAGCGTGAGAGCAAAACTCTACTACGTTTTTGGCTCTAATTGCATAAATTGCATTCTTGTTGGTCTGCAAATATAGAGATAACAGTGAAGAGGAAAATTTTACACTTGCACACATACACGCAAATATGGGATCAGTATATTTTACTTTGGCCTTGTGGTATGTGGTGTTTACATAAGTGCTACATCTGTAAGTGAAATTGTTAAATCAGTTTCTAAAAGTATAGAGAGTGAGAGCAAAACTGTACTACGTTTTTGGCTCTAATTGCATAAATTGTATCTTGTTGGTCTGCAAATATAGAGATAACAGTGAAGAGGATAATTTTACACTTGCACACATACACGCAAATATGGGATCAGTATATTTTACTTTGGCCTTGTGGTATGTGGTGTTTCACATAAGTGCTACATCTGTAAGTGAAATTGTTAAATCAGTTTGTAAAGGTATAGAGCGTGAGAGCAAAACTCTACTACGTTTTTGACTGTAATTGCATAAATTGTATCTTGTTGGTCTGCAAATATAGAGATAACAGTGAAGAGGATAATTGTACACTTGCACACATACACACAAACATGGGATCAGTATATTTTACTTTGGCTTTGTGCTATGTGGTGTTTACATAAGTGCTACATCTGTAAGTGAAATTGTTAAATCAGTTTGTAAAAGTATAGAGAGTGAGAGCAAAACTCTACAGAGTTTTTAGATCTAATTACATAAATGGTATCTTATAGTGGTCTGCAAATATAGAGATAACAGCGAAGATGATAATTTTACACATCACACTTACACGCAAACATAGGATCAATAATTTTACTTTGGCTTTGTGGTATGTGGTGTTTACATAAGTGATACATCTGTACGTGAAATTTTAAAATCAGTTTGTAAAGTATAGAGAGTGAGAGCAAAACTCTACTACGTTTTTGGATCTCATTGCATAAATGGTATCTTGTTGGTCTGTGACATTTTTGAAAATGGATGGAAGCCAACTTTTAAAGTTTATTTGCTTCATAATTATCATCAATGAAGAATGTGCACACTACGATACTTTCTTGTTCTACTTCGTAGATTCTTGCATGTCGGTTGGTAGCTCGGATGTGGAATGTATAACTTTGGTTGGTACACAAAGGCTTGAATTCTTATTTTTGCTTTATGATTGATGCAGTTTTTGTTTTATGAATGATTTATTTTATTTTAAAAATTGTTTTTATTTCTTTCAAAGTTTGTCCCAAAAGTAACGAGGAAAAAAATTATATAATTACGTAATTTACATCATCGCACGTCCAAAGAAAAAAGTTAACAATCTGTAAAGTTTATGCCTTGAATAGCAATACAACGAATTCAACGTTGCTTAAAGTGGGTGTTACGGTTTTAGAACTCTGTGAGATACCAGGAAACCTTGTGGTTACTGTTCTTTGAATATCTTGGAGTGTTTCTAAATGACGTTGTTTCATGTCAAAAGTAAAAAAAAGTCACTGGGGGATAAGTCGGGAATACATGGTGAATGGTGGAGAACGGGATTGGTTCTTGAGTTAGGTTCTTCTGCCAGCAATCTCTTGGCAAACTCCGTTTACCCTCTTCTTCAGTCGATCTAGCATTTCCAAGTAAAGTTGTGCATTAACAACTGAAAATTTCACAATGGAACTTAAACTTTACCAGTAGTCGGTGTTCAGAACTCGTTCGCTGTTTTAATCTTTTTTGTAGTCAATGATCGTCTTACGCACGGATCGTTTTGATGTTCTGTCGAAAGTTTCTAAAAGTAGTGTGCCCATTGTAGACTTGCAGTTTTGACAAAACTCCATCTTTATAAACCTCTTTCAACATGTGCAAAGTTTCATTATCCCTGTTACCGCGTTTAACATGAAACATATATCAATAGATTGCTCCATTTTAAGCTCTTTGAGCTATGTTCACGACGGATCACTGTTAGGCCACTGGGTATGTCCTGTGAATTAGGATTAGCTTTCGAAGTGTTGTAATACATCACTGACATTCCAATAACCATTTCTAAGCAGCCTTAATTTCTTGATGATATGCCAGAAATTAATATACATATTTTCTCTTTACTAAGACGTAAGTTGCACGTGAAATATAATCTATAGTTTGACCTAAGGTTCGGAATAAAAATAAACTTCCATTCGGGTTATACTTATTATTTGAACCGAAAGCTATATGTGTGTGTGTAATGATATTATAACCTGAACTAACAAACTAAATTAATTCTATTCTATATTCTTCTTTGCCTCTATTCTACACATTTACTGGCAATTCTATCTTTGACGAGATCTAACTTTGACTATCTAACTTTCACGATATTGTTTCTCTTCTGATTGTGATAACCTTTGGCGGCTTTCCGAATACCAAAACTAATTTCTGTTTAACTTAACTATTCTTATATAACTCCCTTACGTAACTTAGTTTAGCTCCTAGTGTCCTCATGTCACTAACTAGTAACATTCTCATTGGATGGTTCATTTTCGTCCACACAACACTATATAACCAAATGTAAGTAGTTTCGGTAACAGAGCACCAAAAGTAGGTTGTCTCAACTTTATATTTATAATTTTAAGTTTTGCTGTTTCCGTTTATAGTCTAACGACTGTTCCTTAAGGATATAACTGTAAGAGGCTAAACAGCCTATTCATATACGGATACAATTCTTAATAAAACACAGGCACAGAAATATGTGTGTGTGTACGAAAAAGTATATAAAAAACAATGAAAATCATAATAACTATTTATTCTACAATCAGCTACAAATATATTAGATACTAAATTTTAATACTATTGGTAAGCAATCATTCTCCTTAAAATATAAATATGAAAATAAGATCTCTCTTTATTTGTTACAAGTACTGTTGTTATTACTTAACCATAATTTGAGTAATATAGCTCTCTAGATATGAGCTTGAAAAATAATGGACTAAAAAAAAAAAAATAACTTTATTTTAATACATATATTTATAATTTACAATTTCCAAACTTATCCAACCAGGATATAGTTCAGCAACATTAAACCATGAAATTATCGAAATATGAGAAGTAGTGACTCCAGTCGTAAAAGCAGTAAATTATGATGTACTCGGAAGAAGTTGAGAAAGAAGAAGCACTTCGAAGAAACTGGGGCTCAGATCTAAGAGCAAGATGTCGAGGGACGGTTCAAGCGTCAATTCAGGTAGCGATCGCCAGGTCTTTGAAAAGAGAAGTTGGGACGCTACGTTCAGGATACCCGGAGTCAGGAACGGCAGCTAGGAACCTCCAGTCTCCTCTCCTCTCTTCTTCACCTCACTCCTTTTTTTAATTCGGAGATCCTTCTACCTTCTCATTCGCCTGTCGCCCAATCGTTATCGAGGTCCAATCTGATTTGCGCAAAGCAATAAATATTGGATGTAAATATTTTGTTATTTGCTTAGTATGAGCGTTGAAGATCCTCTCCCAGATGTATCGCAGGATTCTATATTAACTTCCATGGGGACCTCTTCAAGTTGCGGATGGCCACAAGGCCTGACCTTTTGATCTTACATGACCCTCCTCTCCTCTCTTCTTCCTCAATTTCCCTTTTTTTTACTGGGAGATCCTGTCACCTTTTCATTCACTTGTCACCCAATCGTTATCGAGATCCAATCTGATTTGCGCATAGTAATAAATATTGGATGTAACTCTTTTAATATTTGTTTATTATGAGCATTCAGGATCCTTCCCCAGATGTACCTGAGGGTCTTCTATTTATTTTCCATGGGGATCTCTTCAAGATTCAGGTGGTCACAAGTCCTATTCTTTTGGCCTTACACGACCCCTGTATAATGCATCTTAATGTGCCACTAATCAACTTGTTCGTTAACGTTCATTGCAATTGTAGAATTATGATGTTGTTGAATATAATAATCTTATTGTTCATGGATAATGTAAGATAATAGTGGTAATTCTCCATTAAGCCGCAATAAACTTTCACCGGTTCTTTAGTGGATTTATAAGGTGGCAGACACAATTCAGACTATTTAAATGGTAGCTCTTATGTCGACTTTAAAACAGCAATAAATAAAAATTTTGAAGAATAGAAAAGAGTCCCAAACCGTAGCTTAAATGAACATTTATTATTTTCTGTTACTTGCTGACTTTATCAAAAATACTAGGCCCTCGACATTACGCCAAAAGCAAAATGGCTAAAAAAGATAATTTTTCTTTAAAAAATGTGACCTCTATTATATGAAATATCTTTAATTTGGCCAAAATGATGTACTATATAGCATGCCGATATGGAAAAATATTATAGCTGGAATAAGACGATCGCCAAAACGTAGTGTGTACAGCCGAGGACTGTAGGAAAGCCTAGGAATTTTATGGAAAGTATGGCTCAAGTTGGACAATATATGAAAGACGGGGAGAGCAAAACGGCAATATATATAAGATATGAATATATGGACAAGCACCATTTCATAAAATAAGGCGTCAGGAAGCCGGCAATTCCTGGCATTCCCTTTTAATAGAATATGGCTATACCACAGCAATAGACTTCCCATGAAGTCCATGAATCAAGTTATTCCTTCTGCCTTCAGAAATCCCCTCAATAGTCCCCACTTGTTATGAAGATCTTTACTTTTAGGTAAATCTGCCTAGATTAACTTACATTGTCTTTGAAAAGGCTTAGTTCTGGCTTAAATATGCATATACGTTTTTAATTTAAGTACTCGTTTAAATATTAATAATAGCGTTAGAACTTATATAAATTTAAACAAACACTAACCCACGCATATATTTATTTATACACAGGTAAATGTTTAAATAGAGAAAGAGATGAGGACTGTAAACGCATGTTTAAAAATTGCAAAGAAGGAGTCATTAATTATTCTACTTGTAATGCATTATATATCGTCTCTGTATCCAAACAATTAATAGTTAATACGTAGTTTTTGCTTCTACCCTTTCTTATCTTTCTTTTGACCTATTTTAACGTATAGGAAATCGATACTTTTCTATTACAGAACATCGGAAAGGTCTCAGAATGCAACAGATAATGTACGAGGTGAATTTATCGCTCAAGCAGTATATCCAGTTTAAACCAAGAGATGCTGATTAACGTATTACACACACATATATGTATGTATGTATGTATGTATATATATATATATATATATATATATATATATTTATATATATATATATATATATATATATGTGTATATATATATATATATATATATATATATATATATATATATTATATATATGTTGTGTGTATAATATATTTATATATATATATATATGTATGTATATAAATATATAAATATATATATGTAAATATATATGTATATATATGTATATATATATATATATATGTATATTATATATTGTATATATATATATATATATATATATATAATTTTAATCTTTATATATATATATGTAAATAAAATATGCAGAATTGAAAAATTGCAAGTGTTATCTAAGAGATAAAATATTTCACTGACAAAATATCTATTTCTTTTGAAATATTTATTTGCCAGTCCGTGCAGACTATCGTCTATCTATAAATAACTAGTGACGTCACGTATTTGTTTGAATAATCTGTAAAAGGTTATTTTTATTGCAGATTAATTATGAAGAATAAAAGTGTTATATTTCGTTATATATTTTATATGACTAACGAAAATCTACTTACGGTTTCTGGTGAGAATAATATAAGATACAAGTTAGCTATAGATATTATGAATATTGAGGATAATTTTTCTGAATTAAAAATATTTAAAACGAAAAGGATAAATACTTTTCTTTAAACTTTGTAAAGGATACTATTTGAGATAAAATGTATTGGCATGGAAAGTTTTCACAAAATGTACGAAAACGCAATTAAAATTATACAAATAGGTTAAATTAATATCTTAATAGGCTTTAGATTAAATTTACCGGCCTTTAAAGGTAAACCTGAACAGTCTTGCAAAGTTTCATAATGATTAATTAAGCTATTTTCAAATGAATCACGTACAGACGCACAGATATACATATACAGATAAGTAAATTGAGCGGTTTGAAGTCCTTAAGGGACATATTGCGCCAACATACATACATAGAAGATTATAGATAGATATGCATAGATAACGTTTTAGCTAATTTATATATGAAGGCACAACGCGTTTCAAAAGTAATTTATATTTGTCGGGTGGTAATAGAAATTTCTAGTTTGGCATGATAATTTTAGAATGATCTACAAAAACTCTCTCGGAATTGCACTTTAATAAAATAAAAATTTCTATCACATTTGGTTTAAAATTATTGCAGATGCTAATTTTTGTGATGTAAACATTTTTTGAAATTTACCGTTTCAGTGAAAGCTTATACGATGAAAGATATGATTTTGATTTGGAGCCAGAATTTTGCTCGATACGATTATTTATTATACGATTTGATAGGATTGCAGGCTTCGGTCTTGAAAGTTCAAATCGTAAACAACTAGGAAAAATTGTATCTGATGGCAATAGGTTGTGCAGTAGACAGCTGAATCAAAAATATTTACATAATGGGATAAATGCTAATAACGTTGGAAATGATACTATTAGCTACGAATTGTATTAGTGTGAAAAGATTAACTTATTGAGATATATTGTAACCTATAGAGGTGTTCTATATATTTGTAGATGCAAAACTGGAGATTCCACAAATCGATGAAGACTGCAGAATCCTCATTTATGGGTTTTGACTCAATTAAAAATTTCCATTTACATTCAAAGTCTCAGAAATTACAACGTGCAGTTGTATCTAGGTAGTTTTAAGTAAATTGTGTCATATAAAATATTTTGTTGCCTGAATATATATTAATTTTTGTGTTTTTTCCTTAAGGAAATAAAAAAAACGGTGCTTTTTATATGTTAAGTTAAATACGCCTTTTTTTCCTCCCTGCCTTGTAAACGGTGGGAAATAAAACAGGTCTTTTGCAGTAATTCCTGTCCAAATGATTTTTTTATGTTTCGCATCACTTTCCTGCATGCTTGCCTCCAAGGATCAAAACATTTTAGTAGAGATTGTATAGTTGTACCTGATTTATTTGATTGCGTTGTGTTTGTATTCATTGGATGATCTTTACCCAAGCTCTGAGAGACTACAGTCGATGTGCAGGTTATTTAACCCCTTCCGATAAAAAGACGAGTCTAGCTCGTCATTAGTTTGTCATTCCATACCGCACAATGACTAGCTACACTCGTGATGCGATTAAAGTTACTGTTAAATATAATAATTTAGTTTAAAATTTCTAGTGTACTGAATTTGGCAACACTTTTATCACTTGTGAAAATCACAAGTCACTATTGCATATTGTTTACTTAAAATTTCTTGGTACAAGTCGTTGCCAAATTAATGAGTCAGAATAAAAGAAAACCTACTGAGAAATGCCGTGTGTGTTACAAGAATCCAATTAAAAGTGAGACTACTTGGCGGTGTAAACAATTAAGAATTCCTTTGCACTTTGGTTTGAAAAGTACCACTAGCTTGATGATTATTATCTGTATACCTTATTAATATTTGCTTTCCTATTTTCTTAATTTTACTGTTTCTAATATTTTTTAACACTATGTAAAAAGTGGATTTTAATTAAGAATATGTAAGAATTGTAAAATGAAACAAGTTTTTTAAATAAAAATTAAACGGTTATTTCATGCACAGTTTTTCATTATTAAATCATACCGGAAGGGGTTAAATCTAAATCATAGCTTTATGAAAAGTGTACATTCCTAAATTCATTTGGCTTTAGATAAAAATATTAATTTGTAAACTATATAAGTATATTTACAAAATTTAATTATGTATATATAAGTATATATGTATATATATATATGTATGTATATATATGTATGTATATATGTATATATATGTATGTATATATGTATATATGTATATATATATATATGTATGTATATATGATATATGTATATATATATATGTATGTATATATATGTATGTATATATGTATATATATGTATGTATATATGTATATATATGTATATATATAGATATGTATGTATATATGTGTATGTATATATATGTATGTATATATATGTATGTATATATATGTATGTAAATATGTATACATATGTATGTATATATGTATGTATATATGTATGTGTATATGTATGTATATATGTATGCATATATGTATGCATATATGTATGCATATATGTATGTATATATGTATGCATATATGTATGTATATATGTATGCATATATGTATGTATATATGTATGCATATATGTATGTATATATGTATGCATATATGTGTATGTATATATGTATGCATATGTGTATATATGTGTATGCATGTTTATATGCATATATATTAATATATATATATATATATATATATATATATATATATATATATATATATATATATATATATATATATATATATATATATATATATATATATATACCAGGATCATTAGTTGCAAATAAATCGGATTCTGCGAGTTAAAAATACATGGAGTACTCTGATAACTCATGTGCATAATTTAGAACTCAATAGAACCAAACGGCGACATCCCCTATGTGAAAAAAATAATCCCGTATACAGTTATATATTATAATGTCTAGATAAAAGAAGACGTAAAGAACTAAAATTATATTCCTCTCCTATGTTGGGATTTGTATGTAATAAATTGC
>CM063504.1:141964975-141967475 GCA_032207245.1 Pardosa pseudoannulata | reverse complement strand
TCATTACGTTTTCTAAAAATGATTTACTAACGACTCTAAAATTTTCCTCAGGTACAATTGAATTCCAACTTCCATTGTTCACATATAGTTTTATTAAAATTAATTTCATGTGTATAAAAACATGCTTTATTTGAATCTTACATTTGTTTATTGCCTATAAACACTTATATCCATCGTGGTTCTTTTAGAAGCTCAAAGTATACTATGAGCTACAAAAAGACGGAAAATTGGTAAAATAGGTACCGTATATAATAACGTAACTTAACGTAATAACGTAAAATCGGGACAGTCGTCAAACCATTTATAAGTTTGATGACTGCAGGTTTAGGGGCATAGAGGTAATTATTTTCAAAATTTCACAAAAGAATTGACCTTAGGATGACCAAATAAGTAAAGAACTACTCTTCGGTACAGGAATTCGAAGATTTGAAAGTCACTGCTGGCAAGGATGTCCGTAATTGTCTGGAAGAGTTTCTGAGGAGCATATCTAATTAGCTTCATTTGCAAAAACAGTAAGTTGTACCCCCTCAAAACCAATTACATCATAAGATTTTATTAATCGGAAAATGGAAGCTAGGGCAATTTTGAGTTGAGTTTCGTTTTCTTTAAAAGAAAAATAATAATATTGGGGAAAATAAATTAGATGCATTTACGTTAAATTTTTAATTTATGAAACACACACATATATACACAAACATAAATACATATACACACATATATGAGTGAGTGTTGCATAAATATATTACACAAATGTACATACATATTTTGTTATATAAATATTAAGTATGTTTCATAGATTTGTAAAAAAGTGACGCCAGATTTGATTTTTAACTTGAAACATATAAACGAATGTCCGAAGAGATAAAAAAAATCCAGATTTTAAATACAACGTTATAACTATTGCGTCTGAGGAATAAGAATAAATTAGAAATCTTTCAGTGTCTTAACGAATTATTGGAAGATTGACTTTGAACTTTTTTTTTTACAAAATATAACTTCATTTGATCATATTGTGTGGTTCACTTGATCCTAAAAAAACTGAAGCGTAAAACATGGAAAGCGTGAAAAACGGAAGAGTATATTTTATTTGATCAAAGACTCCTTTTTTATCTTTTTTTCAAGCTCATCCCTTTGCTTGGAAAAAGTTCTTTTTCTTGACTTCTTATAAATAGGTTTATTTTTAAATAACGAAAATTATATTAAGCTAACTTCGTTTTAACAGCTCTTCAAATAAGTAAGTTAAGTGAAATATGCATAGTTAAAAGAATTTTACGCAGTATGGTTTTTATGATGAAAAAGTTGAATAAATCATTTTAACTATTTGCACAGAATTGTAGTGACATTGGTTATTGAGATTGAAATAATTTTTAATAAGTATTCTGTTTCCTTTTTTATTTCAAAGGGCTGCACGTGTTCCTTTATCTTCGACATTAGAAGTGGTTTTACATAGTTAAAAATTAGAATAATCTTTTTTCTGATTTCCTTTTGTCTGCATCGAATTTCTATTTTACATGCAAAATTTATTACTAGAATATTGACGATAAAACTTTTATTGGATAGTAAACATTAGCCGAAGTAACATATTTAAAATTAATAGAAATTGCACAGTTCAATAATGCGAGAACATGAAATATGTGATTTATTTGCTGCATGCACAATATATAACACAGGTCAACAGTGGTTTTGGTGCCTGGGTATTTAGAGCTGAATTTATATGAATTTGATGCCCTGAATTCAAGTACAGCATTAGATTTTGCCTTGCAGCTCGTATTTCTGAGATTTACAATTTTGGTAAAACACACGTTATACTATTATAAGTTGAATCCATAAATCAAATAAAATAAACTAAACATGGAAGGAAACTATTAATATATTATAATATTATTAATATCTTACACAAATATATTAATTATTAATATATTTTTATATTATTAATATATTACACAAATATTGAGTTAAAAGATAGAAGGAGAAAGGAATCGAGGAAATCAACTATACTCTGTCACAAATATTTATTATAATGATAAAAAATTAAGTTTTGTCTTATAACAATAATATATAGGATAAAACATTTATTAATATAATTAAATATGTAATAATTTACCTAGAAACTAGTGTAAATAGGCTCGTATGCCTTCCCCAATTGTATTTTATTAAGGTGAGACGAAGTTTAGTCACTGAACATTTCGGAAGCTTCTTTTTCGTGACAATCTTGAGTGCTTTTTGGTATAGTCCCTTTTTCAACTCCAACAATAATCAGCCATCATGTGCGTATCCTATCTTCCTTCATAGTGGACCTTAATAATTTTAATATCCTGGTGAAAAATTTCACTTTGTTACTCACTGGATGATTAGCACAATTTCTTCTACCATAACTCCTTTTATTTCTATTTATTTAAGTAAAAAAATCTACAACATAGTACGTTTTATTTTAACTTTATAACATCTCTTTCCCAAACTCAAATATTACACGAAGCTAATTTCTATCTACCCTGCACGA
>CM063504.1:141937475-141949975 GCA_032207245.1 Pardosa pseudoannulata | reverse complement strand
GATCCAAGACTCGAAGGTGTAAAATGATCCAAGGAAGTAATTTCGGTCATGCGTGTTCCAATTTTCCAATTAGTTTGGAAGATCGTAATGAAACACCTACCAAAATACTGTTTTAGTTATGTGGCATGTCTATTTTTCATTGCTGAGTTGGTGTCATAAACAATGACCATCCTTTCATAGTTTATATATATATATATATATATATATATATATATATATATATATATATATATAACTGAGAAAACGTTTATATATGTTATACAAATTTAAGTAAAATGCAAATTTATTTATATATAAAATATTGTTATATAAATATACCTATATATTTATATATTAATATATAGATATGAATATATAATATATGCTCTAACGCTAAAAGTTTGGAAAAAAGTGGAAAAAAACTGAAAATATACTGTTTTAAATACTTTTTTACTCCTTATACAATGGAGAACCAAAACCTTATGACCACGGATTTTGGCTTTTTGGTGTTAAAAATAAATTTCAGATTGTTTTTTGAAGCATTTTAATTTTTTATTTATGTATTTGTATAAATACTTTTGTATATATATAATGTATATGTATATATTTAAATGTAAATATATATGTTATGTATATATATGTATGTGGGAATGGAATAAGTGTTTTGAACCTCTACAAAGTTAAATGGCATCTATGAAGATTTAGATTGAATGCTGACAAGGAATACATCTTTGATGCTCTGTCATTAGAATGTTTTATATTCGCTTCTATAGTGATGTGCTGTAGCAAGTGATAAATGACGCGAAGGTGTAAAATGATCCAGGGAAGTGATTTTTGGTCATGCGCGTTCTGATTTTTCAATTCGTTCGAAAAATATTAATGAAACACCGACCAAAATACCGTATTAGTTATGTGGAACGTCCATTTTCATTGCTGAGTTGGCGTCCAAAACAATGACCCTCTTAACAGCAGTTAGCACTATTTTATGACCGATATTTTGTATCCTGAATAACATACGTATCTATCCGAGGAAAATTTGAGTTTAAACAAGTGTATTTATGACATGTATGGATCTTCTTTTCCCCACAAACCACTTAACTCTTTATCTGTTTTAAACCATTAAATTTCCGTTGTTACAATTTTGTTATTTTTTTTAACAAATAATAATTACAAAAATTAAAAAAATAATTAAAAATGCAAAGAGAACTTTTCCCGCCATTAGTTCTCTATATTTACAACTTTCGGTGATGTACAAATATTTTCTGCTTTAAATTAATATATTCTGTTCCCAAAATGTTCCAATTGTAAAACCACCTTCTTTGTAATGGCTTAATTTTTTCTGCATACGTAGATATAAAACTTTATTCTACATCTTTACGTTCCTTAAATATTTTTTCTTTTATTTCTGGGAGAGAAGTTTTACTTTTAATAATTATAAATTAGCCATGTTCTATCAAATTTGATTATACTTTATACATTTTTCCATTTCTTAAATGAAAATAACTTCTTGGCTTAGGTTTCGTTATATAAAACTTAATTTTTGTGTTATTAAACACATTAATACCCAAACAATATTAGACGAACGGTGTAGGGGATTTACATTTTCACTTAAGGGATGGTAACTTAAGGGATGGTCAAGAGCGAATAAAAATAATTAAAAATAGGCAAGAAAATTTCACTAAATCGCGAAACGTTTTGTAGGTAAAATTAGCCTAGGCTTACCCCACCCCCGAGAAAAAGAGGGGTTTGTTTACAAATGTTATCCCGTATGCGATAAGAAGGAAAAGGGGGACTATATATGATATGCAGAATGTAGTTATGGGGTGATATGAGAAGAAATAATGATAATAATAATAATAATGTGTTGCCTATAGGAGATTTAACTGCAGATAAATCTCAAATGGACAACTAGCATCGAAGGCAATGGAGATATTATTGGAAAATGAGATATGATTTCTGGCCAAAATTATATTGCATTTTTCTAATGATATTGAAAAATAAAAGATATTATATAAATGGAGTGATAAATAACACATAGTTTTTAAGCGAAAAGTGTACAAATAATGGGTAATTATTTAAAACATTTTACGATGTAAAATAATACAAAATAATGGCAGTATTATAAAAATAAGTGTATAAATAAGACACATGAATGGTGATGCAAAATGGGTATTTTAAACAATGTGAATAATAATAATAAATCATAAAAATTATAATGAAAATAAATTGGAAGGATCTTACCATTTTGTGCTGGGTTGAAAAATTTAATAAACGGGGGCAGATAATAAAATATGATCTTCTTGTGGTCTTGGCATAAAAAAAAGGTAATTAAAAAATATATTAGTTCAGAATAATGGAAATCATGTTTATATTACTGAAAATGTAATGAAATTGTTAAAAAAACAGAAGATTAAAAAACAATTATTCAATAAAAAAAAATAAAAATAAAAAGCAAGAACTTGACAAGAAAATGTTTGAGTACTAAAACATATCTAGCGTTATTAATTGCTGAAATAATGATAATAAATAATGGTATGGATAAAATATAATAAGTTGATCATCAGGCATAAATACAAATAGTAAAATTAGAATGAGGAGGATAGAGTATTTGAATAAGATAAAAATGCATAAGGTATTCAAGTCAATAAAAGGTATCAAACGTAGATATTTGAATGCAATGCATAATATAAAAAGAAAATTTGAAAATAATTAAAATTGGGACGAAAGCAAACCACCGTAAGTAATCCGTGCGCAGGTATTATAGCCCACGTGTATGCCATGTGTTGAAATCTGAGGTTAGACGAGAGTTGAGTGTTTTATTAACTGTAAGGGAGAAAAAAAATCGCTAATTGTTTTTCTGGTGGGGAGACTTCGCTAATCGTTCCCTTTGAGAGTGGGGTGAAATGATTCATTCCGGACCGACCCCGAAGTTTGAAGGGATGACATTGATGGATTGTAGTACGGGAGATTGTTTTGGAAAGGAAAATTGGAAGGTTTCGGTTTTGAATAAGACTTTGCAGAGATTCCACGGGTCAGAAAATTGAAACATTGTAAAGCAAAAATTTTGTTTATTTTTTTTTTATTATAGAATTGACTATTAGCTTTTTTTTTATCTAAAATTTTTTTGAGGTACTATATTTGTATATGAGTAAGTGGTATGGCAAATACATAAATAAAAACGATTAGTTGTATTGTTGATTTTAATGTGTAGATGAGTTTTGAGGAATGGTTAAAAAAAAAAAAAATTTTTTTAAATGAGGACCTGATTTTCTTTTCAAATGTTATCAAATATAAGTGTACCTTGTGACATCGTATGCTGCTGTGTATCGCTCGAAAACCAGTTGTGAAATCAAGTGTTCAACAACTTACATAAATTACCTACATGAATGCAGAATAGTGTCTTCATTTTATTCAGGCATGATTTGAAACAAATTTGACTGTTAGAAATTTGTGAATTCTGTTACGCAGGAGGACGTGTGATTTTACGTGAATAGAATGAATATAAAAACAAAGTTAAGAGATGTGCTCCAAATATTGACTCTTGGTGTAAAAAAATGGACTTTTTGAAGAACATGTGTTGTATGCAGTGATAGTCATTTTTTTTTACACAGTAATGGTGCTAAATAAGGCGAGCAGACTAATATAATAATTTTGAACAACATAAGAAATGAAGATTTTATAGTATGTTGTGATGATTTTACGAGGTCGATGTATGTAAACAAACTTATGATGTGAATGATTAGATTTTTTTGTTATAGGATACTGTGCTATGTATATTTTTGTATGAAATTTCTCATTTAGGAAAGGTCCACATTGATGATTAGGATGAGATTGAAGTGTTGTATTTGTTGTGAATTTTAAAATGTTTTGATTATGTACAAGTGATTTTTTTTTGTTCTGGAGGAGGGAGCGTATGTGATGAGGCGATTTAGATCTGATATATTATATTGTAGTCTTGTACGGGGGTCTGATTCCAGTCACAGATAAGAATCCTGTCTCCGTACTTGACATTAAGTAAGAATGTACCTTTGTGGAGTATTTATGAGTCCCTAAGGGACAGGGCCAAATTAGAGGTGATAAAGTTACTCACGTTGGTGGTCTCAGGGCGGAGTTTGCTGAGACCAATGACTTTCTGGCAACGATCCCGATTGGGAGTCAAGAAGAAGGAGGGGACTAAGTTAGAGAATAACAGGGAAGCCCCCAGTGAATTGAAAGAGAAGGCCCCAGAGAATTGGAGGAGAAGGTCCCAGGGAGTTGAAAGAGAAGGCCCCAGAGAGTTGGATCGGAAGGCCACACAGAATTGGATGAGTAGGACCCAGAGAGTTTAGTTCGGAGGTCACAAAAGGAAGTTGCTATATACTCCAGCCAAGTCCGCCAGAAAGTTTCCTGCAAAAGTTGTACGGTCGCACCCCAGAGACAACAGATCAACGGTTGATAAGAAAATTTCTCTCTCATACCTTTCAACCAGAAGTGTTCCGGGCCCATCACTTTAGACCCACAAAGGTACCCATCTTTTTGCATTACATTTGGAAATCGAGATTAGGTCCTCTCTCTCTACTTACAAAATTTTCCTAAATATATATATAGTTTGTCAGAAGTAATCTAAATAGTTTGACTAAGCTTAATTATTGACTTATTATTTTTTTGTAAATATATGTATAAATGTTTTTTTTTAAATAAATCTACTTTTTTATATAAAGCTAGCCTCAGTTGCCATTATTTTAGAGGTTAGTTGATTCTTCATTTTAATGTCTGTAGTTGCTCAGAACCTGTGGTTAAATTGTAGTAAAACAAATATTTAACACAACGCAATTTAAAATAAATTCCACTATACATTTGATCACAGGTTGTTATTAAATATATAACGAGGACTACACGACAAATGGATGTACATTTCTGCCAGTGTTTGAGGTAGGACGGTCAGGTCGATTGTTTAGAAACTGCATCCCTCTTTGACTGACATTTATTGAGGGATGTACCCCTACTCTCTGAGGCACAAAGAAGCTGATAGTTTTTCATGGCTTTGTAAATCTCTATTTCGAAGTATTTCGTTTGCGGTAACAGATGTATCTCTAATTGCACCACCTAAATAGCTTGAATGACTTTCGTAAAAAATATAAATAATTCTCTTAAAATATTTTTATTTGTCCTTTTAAAATTCATTATTTCTCTTGGGATGATCTTCGAGACTTGACCAGCTTTATGTGTATTGAAAATTAACAATCTATAATATCTATTTATATATCTATTTATAACCAAAAGTAAAGAGACAATAAGGAGGGTGGTCCCGTATTCCATTCTAGTCGACAAAGGGTGAAATAAAAAATTATAGAACGCGATTGACATAATAAATCTTTAGCGTATTTTTGGAGACTTTTTTTAATCGATGTGTTCCACTCGGAGGGTTAAATATCTAGATATAACAAACCATTAATGGTTTACTATGGCTGATTTTTAATAATTTTTAATAATTTTTAGCTGTTGCGTTTGTAAACTCTTAACCCTTTAGAGGACAGTGGTTTCGTAGCGAAACCACCAATCAAACATCTTTCTTTTAAACTTTACTTTTTGGAGTACTTTACTTTATCTTTGCATAATTATTTACAGCTCCAATCCCATACATCTGTGATGTATGGAAGCCAATAATGTAGAATCAAGATCTTCTGCAATTAAAAAAAACCCTTTTAGAGACATGGATGATTTTTCGATTTTTTTTATGTTTTTGACATTTTAAATTTACAGCAGATGATAGCTCTACATTTAATTTTTTTTTAAATATATGTATTTAAACTTGCTGTACCTGAGAAGACAGTAATTCAATTTATCCTTCTTATGACCCCAAATAAAAGTATCTATAGAAACCCCACTTATAAATTGTTAACTTATTTATTTATTATATCATTTTAAGGATTAATATTTATTGTTCTTCTAGTATAGTTAAACTTTTAAAAAGTATAATGTTCAAGCTGTACAAGGGAAGGGGTTAGTCAGTTAAACCACTCCTCATAACCTTCTTGCCTAACGATGGTCGATTGGTTAGGGTGCTGGCCTTTGGGACCGGAGTTCGTGGGTTCGAATTCCACAGGGGCATGGATGTTCGTAGCCGTTTGGAATCAGCTTTAAGCAGTAGTTCCCGGTCTCATTAGTCCTCATGTTGCAAAAGAGTAGATCATAGTACTTCATACCAAACCAAACCCTTCTTAGTTATCCTCTATGGCAAACCCTCCTAAGGAATGTAAAGAAACTTATCATATATTTTACATTTGCAAGGTTCATAGATAACATTTATAAACTAATTACACTAAATTCCAATGAATTTATATTGGTGACCTTTAAAGGGTTAAGGGATTAATTGAACATACTTTTTGAATGACCAGTTTTCAAGTCGTTTTCTTTAATTAAATAAGAGTATATAATTCTATAACGATGGCGCACTGCAGTAATTAAAGTCACAAGAGAAAGAAAGAAATACAATGTTTGGATGGCTTAATCATTAAGAATCCAATATGGATTTCTATATCCATTCCAGGTCCAACCGCATCATAAATTCGAGGACAGACGGACATATAACTTAGGCTATTATTATTGTTGAATCTCCAGTGGCAACAGAAAAAAAAACGCCAAGCTGTGGGAAGCGTAGCGTCCACAAGAAAAAAAACTTTGAACTTTTTCGTAGTAGAACTAACTATTCGTCGCTTCCATACGAACCGGAAGCTTAATTCTAAAATATTTGTATTCGAGTTTCCTATGTTATTCCTTATTGAACTTTATTCGTAATTTTAAGGAATTTTTTATTAGTTGTGGAAGGATATAAACTATTAAAGATACCGTATTCTAAATAGTAGTCTTATATTTTTTAATGGATTTTGTGTGTGTTGAGCTGAAAGTTTGCCATCTGGAATATGGGAGGAGGTAAGTAATTACCTTTCTCATATCAATCATATTTCAATAATTACTTTTTATTCTTATTCGTTTTTTTGTGGAGTTAAAATCTCCAATTATATAGCGGATATGTGTTGGGAAGCTAAAAAAACAAATTTTTCCATACAACATGACGTCATTGTGTGTTAGTGATATTCATCCGATACGTTTAATTTTCATTCAAGGATATTTAACCGTAACTGAAAATTATACGAAGATTTTCATCTGCAGCATTGTATTTAAGTTTGATTAGCTTTACTTTACAGGCACTCCTGAATGTTTTACGCTTTTGCATAATAGATTGGTCTGCTACTTTTCATATAACGCTTTATTTTTTCTCTTAAAATGCTTTAAATTTAAAAATAAAGTTTTGGTTAACACATCGTATGCGGAACAGGTACTAGTACGTTTTCTGACTATTCATACTTCAGCGCGGGACACGTACTAGTACGGGTTAGTGTAACAACTTAGTTTGTTTGCTTGTACAAAAATAACGGTATATACAGGAAAACGAAGCCGAATGTTCTTGTCTACTACATAGATTCTAATTTTTGGTTTGGTTTGGTTTGGAGCGCTACGGTCTACTGTTTTGCACACGATGGCTAATGAGACCGGGACCTACTGCTTAAAGCCGATTCCGAACGGCTACGAACATCCATGCCATAGTGGGATTCGAACCCACGAACTCCGGTACCGACGATCAACGCCCTAACCAATCGGCCAGCTTTCGGCACATAGATTCTGAAAATAATTTAGACAAATAAAAACTAGTTTTTACATTAGTCGATGCGGAATCGCAGAACGGGAAAAATCAAAACTATATACTACTATATCTATTTGATTGTTCATATTTACGATACTATTATAAAATTTATCCACTAAAAATTATATTATTTGTTTAAAAAAATCTTATGGTTGTTATTTATATATTTCTATTTATATATTTGTTTACATATTTCAATATAAAATACGAAAAGTTGGTTAAAAAATTAAATAATTTTCGATCTATTGAGATTTAAATGAATAACTAAATTTACGCTCGAAACGCCCGCTCCTGGTGCAATTCTGCCGAACGATGGCCGATTGGTTAGGGTGCTGGCCTTCGGTACCGGACTACATGGGTTCGAATCCCACTGGGGCATGGATGTTCGTAGCCGTTCGGAATTAGCTTTAAGCATTAGGTCCCGGTCTCTTTAGCCCTCGTGTTGCAAAAAAGTAGACCGTAGCACTCCAAACCAAACCAAACCAAACCAAACCAAACTGGTACAATTCTTCCGTGAAATGTACCCGCACACAATGGGTTAAAAAGATTAAAAGTGAAGTTTTTATTTTAAAGTCATTTTTATGGAAAGCAATTACATCATCTATCCACTGATTACTTTGCAATTTTAGAACTTTTTTTAAAAATAATTTGCAAATATCGACCAATTTTCCATCAATATGATTGATTTGAAGTCAGAACAGCGTACGCCTAACCGTTGTTTATTTATTAAAATTTTAACAAACTACTGTGTCTTAACTGAGGTAGTGGTTTATATTTTTGTTAGTAATTTATCATATTCTTAAGAAATTTTCCGGAACCTTGCGAAAAATTTTTTGTTTTTGTTTGATATCTTCTGTTTTTGAAATATCCTAATATTAAAATCGATTTCTATGTAATAGTTTAATTTTTTATTCCGTCGAATGAAGTAAATCTTTATATTACTTTCTAATATTTTTTAAGAAGTTAGTATTTTTTTTCTTTCTTATGTTGGCGTGATTTTTATTTTCAATAATTACACAGTAGCCATGTTTATCAATTTTGTTTTTATTTCACAATTTTCGATTCTTAAAAAAAGTTATTGTCATAGATTTTTGTTATTTAAAACTTGATATTTTGTATTTAAAAATTGATATTTTGTGTTCAAAGTATTTATACTTTTTCTTAAGTAATGGTAGCTATAAAATGTAAGCAAAATTGATAGAACGTAGATACTTTTGATTAATTACTTTATAATATTTCTAGATTAATTTACTTTAAATTTATAGCCTCTTACATTTTTATTAAATGTAGAATTACTGAATACTTATTATGTTTAGATTATACTTATCCTGTGAATATAACTACACTTTAGTTTAAAACGGAACAAATGTATTATAGGTCGACTATTCTGCCATTTGCGGCCAAAATGTTTACAAAATATATTATAGAGCAAAATAATTACAAAAATAACAACATATATAAAAGGGAAAAATAAATTTTGAAACCTTTTAAATTTAGAAAAATTCGAAAACTTAAAAAACCAGCAAATGATGACTTCATTTTAATCACAGCTTAAAAGATAGATAATATCCATTTGTTTAAAAGTTTTATGTTTTATAAATTTATGCTTATATGTTACAGATAATATTTTGAATGTATATTTGTATGAATATTCTTTTGAATAAATTTTCACAGTAAAATTATAGTATATTCTTCTTCGTAAGCAATACAGCCTGTTACAGACCAAGGCCGTCTCCATGAGCTTCCTCCATCTGACTCTATCAAAGACCACAGATAGTCAATGATGGACTCCCAGTTCTCTTAAATCGCTCTCTACAGAATCTATCCACCTGGTGGGGGTGTTCTTCTTTTTCACGTACCTTCAATTTTTGAAAAGGTCACTACTTTAGTTGGATTAGAATCTTCATATCTAAAAAGATATCCCAGACATATAATGCGGCCGGCCTTAATAACTTTGACAATATATGGTTCTTTAAATCTATTGCATATTTCATAATTATATTGTATTCTATAGACATCATTTTGTTTAACTGATCCAAAGATTTTTCTAAGTATTTTTCTCCCAAAAATCAATAGCTTATCATTTTCATATATATATATATAATAGTCAGCAGTCGCTTCCATATAGACCAATAGGTCTTATTAAGGTTTTATATAAATTAATTTTTGTTTTAACATTAATACATTTGGATCTGAAGTGGTTTAAATAAAACTTGAAGTAATATTTAAAACTTGTAGTAAACAACAGATTATTTATGGCAAACAAAATCATTATATACATAACTATATATTGAAAATTGACTGCAAATAGATACCAAATTCCACTACTTTCTCATTATGCAGCCAATTACGGGTAACACTGTGCACACACATATTAATAATTGGAATTTTCTTATGATAGTTTATTATCATATTCGTCAACAATCTGCAGCAGAGTTTATTAATTTGTTTACCAATATTTTATGGGTTGATGTTGGTTTGGAGTGCTACGATCTACTTTTTGCAACACGAGGACTAATGAGACCGGGACCTACAGATTAAACGAACATCCATTCCACTGTGGGATTCAAAACCCACGAAATCCGTTACCGATGGCCAGCACCTTAACAAATCGGCCATCGTTTGGCATCCAATATTATATGGATCTAAACCTTTATTCGGAAAGTTTAGCAACACAGACCGAAGGCTGAGTGCAAAGCAGCTAAAATAATTTAAGAAATTTAAGTGTGTATTTGCCGAAGTAGGATGCAGATTTCACAATAGATAAATTATACATGGAAATACAAGCCTCATTATAAGTTTAAGCTGATTATATGCAATTTACTAATGTCAAAATATTCATCGCTGTTGTAATTCATTATATCACAGAAAATCTGCTAACCAGTTTAAACTTATTTTATGCTAAATTTTAATATTTTGACAGTTTACCTTTGAAATGCGTTATGCATTTTTTTTTGTATGTATAAGATTTTATTTTGTGTTTTTTTAAAAACTTCTTTGCTTAAATTAGAGTTTCTAACTCGTGCATAACTTATACTCTTTATTAAAATCGGTCATTACGAACTAGTGTAATTACATTTTGCAACATTATATTTTTGGAAAGAACATTAAAAATCATTTTATAAACACAACTGATATTGATAGTTTTTTGCCGAACGATGGGCGATTGGTTAGGGTGCTGGCCTTGGTACCGGAGTTCGTGGGTTCGAATCCCACAGTGGCATGGATGTTCTTAGCCGTTCGGAATCGGCTTACAAAACCTACACCCATTCCCTCCGCTATGCAAATTATTGTTAATAAACTATCATATTCATCGGCAATCTGCAACTTACGAGATTAATTAAACATTTTTATTACTACTTATATTTATTAGTCGTTCTAAAACTTTATTTAGAAATTAGCATACTTAGACCGAAAGCTGGGTGCGTAGCAGCTAGTATTGCATATTTGTTGCAACTTTGTACATGCTCACAGCTACATATACACATATTCATACATATACAGATATATACATATATTGTATACATATAGTTAGATATGTATATATAGGAGAATAGATGAATAGTGAGGTAAATAAATATACAGATAAAGTAACAACGAGTTTATAATGACTAAGAATACTTTTGTAACCAAAATATCCCGGATTTAGGGTTAGAATTTAACTATAAAAATCCTTTATTTAGACGAAACAAAACTGAGTGCATCCGAAAGTTATATCTAAGTTGAGTTGTTTCATTACTTACTGCTTTGTTCCACGTGACAGGTGAGAACGATAAATAATTAGAATAATGGAGTCCTCGAACAAATTTTCAAAACGCTGTCAAACAGACTGAAATACCAGCGAATAAAACCGTTTTCAAACAGTTTATCATAAATATTTGAAGGGATTACGAATAAATTTTTGTACATATTTAATTGTTTTGTTGATATCTTTAAATATAAATTTACAGATAACGAGATACATATTAAAGAAGATTATATATGAGAGGATACTTTATGAAATTTGATTTTCAATTGTCTTAAGCACTTTTTCTAGTTTACGCAGACTTCTGTCGCACTCAGTTTGTGTGTCATTATTTAGTTTTAATTCTTTGTATAATTTTTAAAATCAATATAGGGATTCATGCCTTCTCAATTAACGACAGTTGAATAATCTTTTCAGAGGGGTTGGGACAGTATGTGTCCCAACCCAGATGAATTAGTTCTCCAGAGAGCCCCTTTCAAAAGGTTAATTAATAAAATTTGTATTAAATAAGAAAGACTTAATATTGAAAAAGATACTTAATTGTCATTACATGAAAGGCCAAGATCGGTTACCTGGAAGAAGAATTTCGAGTTAAGTGTATATATTGTTGCTGGATATGACTGCATGTGTTGGCAATTCTACTTTATAAAAGCCGAAACGACTTTTCGTCTGCATACTTGGTTCCCGATTTAATGTAATGCATCTCTCACTCTGCGGTATATTTGAAATAGCGATTAGCCATAGTTAAAACTGGTTTCACTGCTGTATAATGATCAATGAAAAGGAAATAAAATATTTTTATTTCGTCACTTGTTGTGTGTATAGGCCTATGAACATGTATTTTGAAAACTAAAATTACTTTTGGTCAGCCATCGTTCTTTGGCTGATAGAGGTTAGTTTCCTCTGCCACATTAACATACACGGTTGTAAGCCCCTAGGAGTTGGTCGTGCTTTCTGGATAAAGGTGTTTCTTGTATGTGTCTTCAATATTCAGTTTCAGTGAATTAAACTATTTGTACAACCACGATGGCTCTGTCTGCAAAGGCAGCGAAATATGAACATATATTTTGAACACTAAATTTACTGTTGGTC
>CM063504.1:141924975-141927475 GCA_032207245.1 Pardosa pseudoannulata | reverse complement strand
TTGCGATAGTCCACACAAAAACGCAAACTTCCATCTTTTTTCCTTGTGAGTACCACAGGAGATGACCACGGACTCTCAGATGGCTGGACAATACCTTGGTCAAGCATTTTCTGAACCTCTTCTCTAATTATGCGTCTTTAAGTCGGTGAAACTCGGTAAGCCCTTTGGTAGATTGGTATTGATCCTGTGTTTCACATTTGTCTTTGCGGCTGTCGGCTTGTTAGCTTTTGTAAAGATTCCCGTAAAGACTTGTAGGAGCTCGGATAATTTGCGTTTTCTTTCGCTGCTCAACTCAGGGGATATCATCAAGGTATAATCTGTACTGGAATTCGTAGCCTCCTGCAGAGTACTTGTACTTTTTGTTGTGTCCTCAATCTCGCATATATGCCCGTCATCTAGGAGCTCAGCTTCGCCTACGTACATCCCTCTAGGTATGACTTGATCGTTGGCCTGCATGTTGGCGATCCAAATTTCACTTCGTCCATTAGGGTATAAGGATACCATGGATGGTATAGCAAGATTTCTTTCGAGCAGCAAGTGTCTATTGCCGTCTACGATTACGCTTAGGTTTCTTCCGACATCTGGTCCTGATACTTCTATTCTTGTCAATGAGCATGGTGTAAGCTTGTAGTCCTTTGCTGCATACACCTTCCAAGCGTCTAATGTCGTGGTTTCTTGGCTAGTATCTTCTAACAATAGTTCACTTCGGCTACAGTCTATCACCTCTTCCGAAGCTTTCAAAAAGTCCCATCCGACCTTCTAATTCATTTGGATCTAAAACATTATATTTCTTGCCCCGGGTACTGATTTCGCCATTGTGGATAACTCTGACATCGTTCGCAGAAGTCTCCGTTTAAGAGGATTACCTCCGGAATTTGGCCTTTACGACCCAGTAAAAAGGAAGAAACAGATCATGCCCGAAGATACAAAGCCTGTCATGGTAACTCCCACCTACCCGGTGCCTCCACCAAATTTGTCACGAAGATTCGAATGAACACACCGTTTAACTTAACAAACGAATTTATTGAAGCTAAGTAGCAACTCGAAACTTTAGAAGATCGAGAAGTTCCCTACAACTAGTGGGTATCAGCTTTTATACCCTAACAGAATATTCGAGAAATAACTACCTTACATATTAAAGAAAGATCTAGAATGCTCAAGAACATAATCAAACAATGAATAACATTTTTAATTTAAAAATCTGTACTTTGGATAAACCGCCATGGCAAGCATCGAACCCACAATCTTCGGGTCTGGATCGCGCTCTTTGACCATTCGGCCACTGAGCTCTTTGGCTAAGCTGCTTTATGCGGTAATATTTCCACATCTATTGTAGATCACAGAATTCTTTATTCCTTTATACATTTTACATTGCACAATTTTTTTTAATGCAAGCGATATTTAAAAGAATATAAGTAATAATAATAATAATAATATATCGAAGGCCGTAGAAAAACCCTAAGTAATATATTTGTATATGTATATACATATGTATGCATATATATATATATATATATATATATAAATAAATAAATTTATAGATTGATAAAGAGATATAGAGAGATGAAACAAGATATTCAATTATTAAATTCACATCAAAAATGATTTCAGAATGGCATAAGATCTTACCACTTTACTTATTTATTTATTTATCTATTTTTGGTGTGTGTGTGTGTATCAGTTGGACTTGAAATATTTTTGCCATTAGAGTGATAATATTTATTGCTAATATCAATAAAACATATATATATCTTTAAAAAGAATATAATGTAAAGTTATTAATGCAAATAAGACTGAATAAATTGTGCATGGTTAAAGTATAATATGATATACTTGCCCCGTTTCATCCGAAATCTATTTCTTCCTTAAAACATGATTCATCTCTATTTAGAATAACACACACATATGCATGTATATATATATATATATATATATATATATATGTGTGTGTGTGTGTATAATATATCCAAATTATTACACTTTAATATCTCAAAATCCTCCTCTCTCCCATTCTAATTTTTTAAAATCTATTTTTCCAGACTGAAAATGTCTTAATTAAACCAGCGACTCGACTTAAAATTCTCCCAACCTATTTCCCTAAATCTATCCCTGCAATAAATGCAAATTTTCTGTCCACACTCCACTTTCCACAGCCCTCTTTTCAATTATCTAATCTTTCTTTCCTTGTTAATAACGCAAACTAAGCTACTTTCTCTTGGAAATTCTTACGTCTGGCTCTTGGATCGTAACCTCTTCTAGCACTTTTTTTGATGTTCATTCTATCTTCTTACATTGACTGTGAACCTGACTGTGTCCTCTTAACTAAAAATTTAATATCTACTCGGACTTGTGCTTCTCTTGAATGTGGTCCGACTGCAACATATTAAATTAGTTTAGTTGCTTAGGCCTCTTTGTGACCAGCAAGCCCGGGCAAGTAAATAGAACAGGATCTTAATTATTTGTGACCGACTTAATAATTTAGCCGTGTTGCTTATATATA
>CM063504.1:141912475-141914975 GCA_032207245.1 Pardosa pseudoannulata | reverse complement strand
ACAATTTGTTCGGCAAATATATTACAAATGTTAAATAAATAAAATATTTTTTCAATATTTTTTTCAAACTAATACACTTCTAGCGATGGAATAATATTAATAATTAATATAACTAAATTTAAAAGTATATTTTTTTCATTTTAAATTTAAGCGTAACTAAATTTAAAATGAAAAAATATACTAATTTAAAATTGATAAAATAAAATAAATAAACTCAAAAAAAAAAAGAAAAAAACATTGCATTACCTATATAAATTTTAAATAACTGCTAGGTTAATTAATAAGTGTTTTCTTTTATAAGAGAGCGAAAAATTTATATTATTACTGAAACACATTTTACTTAGAACAAGAAAAAGTACTATATTTTTAAAATTTGTAATTGTTTTTGTAATTTGTAAAATATTGTTTTTCTTTAACATTTTGGCTTATGTAATATCATTGTTTTTAAAATATTTTAATGTTTTTCTTTATTGTAGATATTTATCTATCCTCCCACTGTGGCTTCAGCCGTTGTAACCTTAATGATTGGCAGGAGATGTGAGTGTTATCTGTTATTGTATTATCTGAAAATTCATTTCAAATATTATCAAGAGATTTAAGTCACTTTAAAAGTTTTAATTTACAATCGGTAATTATATCTATAAAACTATTCTATTTCTCGTTTTCTGGCATTTTTTTAAGTAAATTAATATTTCTGAACCATATAATAAGAGGAGCTTACTTATTGTATCAAAATTCATCCAAAAATGGATTATTGCCCTTTTCTAAAATTGTTTTTTAAACTAACGTCAGGGAAATTCGTAATTTGTAATAGCATATTTCTAAACGTAATTTGTAATTGTTTTTGTAATTTGTAAAATGTTGTATGTCTTTAACGTTTTGGCTTATGTAATATCCTTGTTTGTAAAATATTTAATGTTTTGCTTATTGAAGATATGAATTTCTCCTCGTACCGTGGCTTCAGCAGTTATAACCTTTTTGATTTGCCGCAGGAGGGAGTGTTATCTGTTATCTGTATTAACGAAAATTTCATTTCCAATATTATCAAGAAATTTAAGTCACTTAAAAATGTTTAATTATTATATCACAATCACTAATTAGATATATAAGACTATTCTAGTCCTCGTTTTCTCGCAATTTTTTTTTAGTAAATGCATATTTCTAAAGCATAAAATAAAAATATCCTATGTATTGTATAATTTGTAATTGTTTTTGTAATTTGTAAAATAATGTTTGTCTGTAACATTTTGGCTTATGTAATATCCTTGTTTGTAAAATATTTATTGTTTTGACTTATTGTAGATATGAATTTCTCCTCATACCATGGCTTCAGCGGTTATAATCTTTATCATTGGCTGCAGGAGTAAGTGTTATCTGTTATCTGTATTAACTGAAATTTCATTTCCAATATTATCAAGAGATTTAAGTCACTTTAAAATGTTTTTAATTATAATAGCATAATCACTAATTAGATATATAAAACTATTCTAATCCTCGTTTTCTCGCAATTTTTTAAAAGTAAATGCATACTTCTAAAGCATAAAAGAAAAATATCCTATGTATTGTATAATTTGTAATTGTTTTTGTAATTTGTAAAATAATGTTTGTCTTTAACATTTTGCCTTATGTGATATCCTTGTTTGTAAAATATTTATTGTTTTTGCTTATTGAAGATATTAATTTTCTACTCCTACGGTGGCTTCAGAGGTTATAAACTTTTGATTTGCCGCAGGAGGAGTGTTTTCTGTTATCTGTATTATCTGTAATTTCATTTCCAATATTATCAAGAAATTTAAGTCACTTAAAAATGTTTAATTATTATATCACAATGGGTAATTAAATCTATAAAACTTTTCTAGTCCTTGTTTTTTGGCAATTTTTTTTAAAGTAAATGCGTATTTCTAAAGCATACAATAAGAAGATCCTAAGTATTGTATAAGAATTCGTTCAAAAAATGGATTATTGCCCTTTTCTAAAATTGCTTTTTAAACTAACGTCAGGGAAATTCGTAATCTTTAATAGCATATTTCTAAATGTAATTTGTAATTGTTTTTGTAATTTGTAAAATATTGTCTGTCTTTAACGTTTTGTCTTATGTAATATCCTTGTTTGTAAAATATTTATTGTTTATGCTTATTGTAGATATGAATTTCTCCTCCTACCATGGCTTCAGAGTGTAACCTTTTTGATTGGCTGGAGAAGTGAGTGTTATCTGTTTTTGTATTATCTGAAAATTCATTTCCAATATTATCAAGAGATTTAAGTCACTTAAAAATGTTTTTTATTTATTATAGCACAATCGCTAATTAGATCTATTTGATTATTCTATTTCTCGTTTTCTGCAATTTTTCTTAAAGCAAATGCATATTTCTAAAGCCTACAATAAGAAGACCCTACTTATTGTATAAGAATTCAACAAAAATTGGATTATTGACCTTTTCTAAAATTTCTTTTTAAACTAACGTCAGGGAAATCCGTAATTTGTAACAGCATATTTTCT
>CM063504.1:141902475-141904975 GCA_032207245.1 Pardosa pseudoannulata | reverse complement strand
GTTTCGAAATTCAGTATTTTTTATTTTCTTATTAGAATATATCGAGTTCTATTACTCATTTTTTCATCATATAGCTCATTGATATTTTATAATTGTCATCGTAGACGAATCGATTTAACGCGTACCGCATAGTAGTCTCTGTAGAGGATAGCTCATGCGTATTCAGTCATGATTTATAACATTCGTTATCTGCCGATCCTATCTGGTGTCAGTTATTTGAACGTGACGTCAAGACACCTGCTGATACACATATTTCTTGATTTTTCTTTTCGGATGTCAAACGGAAGCGCTGTTCTCATTACTTGTGTTTGTCAAGAACAAAGCTGGAAACGGATACAAACGTTGACAGTTTTTACGAAATTTCTGTGTTAATATATCTCTTATGGCAGGGGTTACCGAACGTTTTCGTACGAGATATAAAAAAAGAAAGCATCTAGCTTGTTCTACATTTATTTCTATTAAATAAGTAAACCTAATATTATTATGCTTTAACTATTCATATGTTGTTAATACGTTTAGAATTCTGTAGAGTAGAGTTCAAAGTGAGTTCTATTGAACCCAGGGGTCTCTAATGGCACTTTAATGATTCCTCGAGACATTTTTGAACAGCATTGAAATTTTCAAGAGATTCATACTTTAATTTTCCTCTAATTATTTACATAGAAGTAGTAATAAATACTACGCCAGAATTGCATTACTAGGTAAGAGAAATGCAATGTTACAACGAGTCATTCAAGTCACATACTGTAGTACACTTCAAGAAAGGGTGAAATGTTCATCAATGCATTTTTGTCATCAATGTATTTTTAAAGTTTAATTAAAAAAGTCTTGCTTTCAAGTCACATTAGTATAAAAGTATTATCTATATTTTATACTAATTTACATTGTTGATTTTTTATGGTTATGCCTAATTAGTGTTCAATAATAGACCCTTAGTTTCTCTTTAAGTAATATATATTCAGGTTAGATTTGGTTTGGAGCTTTACGATCTGCTGTTCAACAACTGAATTAACATTAAGCGAAGTATCATTATCATAAATATATGAGTTTGGAGTGAACTGACTTCTAAGACTGTCAGCTAAAAGCTCAGCCTTATCAGAGTTTAAATGAGCCACCGAATTGGGTCCTTTAAGGGACGGAATGTATGTTCGTGTCCTACGTAGACGGGAGGCTGTCCTCCAAACGCTGTTGTCAGAAGCCCTTAAAGACTCAACATAAGTGTTCCACCGATCTCTAATGCAGGTCCTAATCTCTTTCCGAACCAGGGCTTGCAAACGATTGGGAGAAACTTTGAGATTAGGATCAAGCAAAGTCTACCAGTCCCTCCTAACAGAGTTCCTTTCGTTGATTAACCGCCTGATGTGTTTAGGAAGTGGATAATAATCAATGGTCTTGACATGAGGTTTGGTAGCTTCAGTGTAAGCAGCGAGGAGAAAATCTAGGAACTTACAAAAAGCATCATCGGTTGACTCAGGGGAGTCCATGGAATGAAATGGAAAACCTATCGTGCCGAGAATATGCTCGTAGTCCTCCAGTTGGTATTTAGGGTGTAAAGCGAGCTAATGTCGATCCCACTGATATTAAACATCAGCACAACAGGTAGGTGATCAGACAAAAGATCTTTAATAGCGGAAATTTCGTATGGATAGGGGAAATTGCTGGTGATAGCAAAATCAATTATGGAATAGGGAGGGCCAAAGGAGGTAGAAGAATTTGGGGCGATAATTTAAGTACTGCTTAAAGCCGATTCCTAACGGTACGAACCTAAATACCAACAGCAGGATTCGAATCCGCTCATAAACCTAGAGAATACCGAAGAGCAGCCATAGTTCGTCAAGATGTATTCGAGTGTTCCGTTGCTATGTATGTAGTAAGAAAATAGGTAATTGGGATAAAATATTTCAAAAAAACATTGCTGTAGATCATTAGTACTAATAACACACTTCACAGTCGTTAGAGTATATGTGCGTATCACTACAGATACTTACTGAAAATACAAGCTTAATAAAAATATAAATTTACTCACTATTATTAAATATAATTGTCTCTTTTGCCAGGTACGAAAATAAAAAAATATTGCATATTTCGTCTAATATAAAGTCTAATCTAATAAAAGATATACGTAATCTAATCAAAGTAGAAGAATGGAGGGTCTCGCAAGGCTCTAGTTTCGAAAAAAAAAACCAAAAATATTGATATGGCTCATTTGCTTTTTAATATACGTGTTGCACAGGGCAGTACATTACATTGAAATTCTGTAGTCCAGCAGACACAAAGAAATTATTTCTCACAGTCCAGAATATATAGAATAAACACAGCTTGAGAATTTCCTACTCTGAAGTTGTGTTTAAAACCACAAACATTTAAGTTAATCAAATGTATTCTACAATCCTCTCGTGTTAAATCTCTGCCCGTAAAAGACTTTCTATACTGATTAACAGGGAAAAGGGAAATTAGGGTTAGTTAATTGCTAGCGCTAACTTTTTGTTAATATATCAAA
>CM063504.1:141894907-141897375 GCA_032207245.1 Pardosa pseudoannulata | reverse complement strand
AACAGGCGACTTCGTCTGATTAAATCTAAAGTCAGAAACTACTGTAATAAAGTGTTAAAAACTGTAGGATTACATGGAAGATGTACAAATAAAATGAATGTAAATTTGTTGTTTTACATAAAAGTTTTTTTGTGTTATTTCTATAATGCTGCAACAATGCAGCAGGAAATTGACAAACTGAATTCCGAAAAAATTTACATGTATATATATATATATATATATATATATATATATATATATATATATATATATATATATATATATATATATTATATATATATATATATATATATATATATATATATATATATATATATATATATATATATATATATATATATATATATAATATATATATATATATATATATATAATATATATATATATAATATATATATATAACATATATTATATATTATATATATATATAAATTATATATATATATATATATATAAATTATATATATATATATATATATATATATATATATATATATATCTATATATATATATAATATATATATATATATTATGCAAAATATTATGTCACATTCTTTGAAATTTCACCCCAATAATATCAAATTCAAGCAGAAGTATTCGTCCAATAATTGATTGGCGCATTTTGGTATTAAACAATATACATGTACCTTAATTAGTTTTTTCGATATATTTGTTTCTTTCAAATCCTTATCTCTTTCTCGATTTTAAAAAGAGCATGTGTTTAGCATCGATTTTCTCTGTTTAGAAGTTGGTATCTATGTTCTACAACTTCCTTTTTAAAAATATTTAATAAAGTACTTTCATTCAAAAGACTACTGCAATTTTTGTCATAGATAAAAGTATTATACTTATATTTCAGAAAAGTTAGGATTGTATACTTCTCTGTAAATAAAAGAAAGATGGTATAACTATTTACTGTATAATTGCATTAAATACGTTAGTAGATACGGTTTTTTGATATATATATGCATAGAAATAAATAAATAAATAAATATATTTGTGTGTGTGTATGTATGTATGTAATGTATGTATATTATATATATATATATATATATATATATATAATATATATATATATATATATATATATATATATATATATATATATATATATAAACGACATGGTCCAGTGTTAAGGCGAATGGAATAATTAGTCCTTTTTTAGTAAAAAAAAAATTCTTTATTTAATTTGAGGTGTCCATTTTAGGCATGGCTTGCGCCATTTTCATTTATTCATGGCGAAGACGAAGACAACTCCACGACCGCGTCTTCTCGCTTGATTAGTCATCAACTCCCTGTGAAATATCTCTACGCCTGACCGCATTACTTCAAAATTTTTACGCAAGCATGGGTCTGTTTAGTTTATTTTATTATTATAAAAAAGTTCCCTCTCAAAATGGTTTATAACTCACGTAATTTCCAACTAAACTATTTTTAGACCTGACAAGAAGGCAGGTATGTTGTATGCACTGATGAATATATATCAAAACAACTGTTCAGTTTTTAGCACATAGACGCTCTGTTTCTTCAAGTTTATGTTACACGTGTATTTTTGAATTGTAATTCATTCATTTCTTTACATAATAAATTTAATAATAGCATTTACGTATTATTATAAAACAAGTTATAGGTCCTGATATTTTAATTATTTTCTCTTGAAAATTACCATGACCTAACGAATAATTAATTTTATTATTCCCAATTTTTTATTGCTCTTTCAATGAACGAATAAAAAAGGGGTATAAATTTTCTAATGCCTGGGTATAAGTTATTCATAATGCCTGGAACATCAGTGAAATTATTACGTTAATTTTATATCGTGATGAATTTAGAACTGTGAATAAATTTATAATGAACTTTATTGTCGTCCCATGAAATTAAATATACGGGACTCTTTTGATAAATATAATATTCCTTTTCCCGATATTAATTGAAGAGAAATCTCGTAAAAAAGTTTTAGAGTACAAAATAAGAGTACGAAAGAAAAAAAATGTGTATTGATTGAAAATATCTGTTGTCGATTCTTAACGCGTGATTCATTAGGCTCCGTATTGAGAAGGGACTCCTTAACGACATAAAGATATCGAAAAACTAATTAAGGATTAAGTATATAGCACCATATTGAATTGTAAATCAAGTAACAGGCGACTTCGTCTGATTAAATCTAAAGTCAGAAACTACTGTAATAAAGTGTTAAAAACTGTAGGATTACATGGAAGATGTACAAATAAAATGAATGTAAATTTGTTGTTTTACATAAAAGTTTTTAGTTTTCATTCTATAATGCTGCAACAATGCAGCAGGAAATTGACAAACTGAATTCCGAAAAAGATTTACATATATATATATATATATATATATATATATATATATATATATATATATAAATATATATATATATATATATATATATATATATATATATATATATATATATATATATATATATATATATATATATATATATA
>CM063504.1:141882407-141884907 GCA_032207245.1 Pardosa pseudoannulata | reverse complement strand
GGAGTGACTGATGTAAATTTTCTGTCTATTCAACACGTTTCCCAGCTGTTGCAGGCAAATGGCTCCACGTTTTTTATAATCTTGCACTTAAATTCTCTGAGTAAGTGGGAAGTTTTTTTTCTGTCTTTGTTCTTAGGTGCACCTCTATTCGGGCAGAGTTCTTTTTGTGTCTCTCTCTTGTCTGTCGTTGACTCGTAAAGATATACGTTTTGTGCCTTTCTCGTCAATGTCGGCAGACTGAATTTTTAATACTGCTATCTGTTTCGCTTTCCTAAAGACGTGGAAGCTGAAAGGTTTGTTGGTTATATGAGGATTTATTACACTAGATCCTAAAAAAAGATAATTGTATCAAATACGAGGATTTTATGATTTAGATTGGAGTACCACGGTCTACTATTTTGCTGCATGAGGAATAATAAGACGGAGACTCCTTAAAATCGATTCCGAATGACTACCATACCAGCAATAAGATTTGAAACCACAAATTCACTACAGCAGAACACGCTCAATCTATCGGCAATCGTTCACCGGAAAAAATGAATTTAGAACTTTAGAATTTTTTCGCATTATATTTATTCATGTCTAAATATATTTTAAGTGGAGTCTTGTCGTTATGCAACAAATTTTGAAAATGGGTAAAAACCATCTTTTACTGAGGACTTTAGTTAGGTAATTTAATTTTATCATCTGGCAAAATAAAGATTTTGTTAGTCACTGACTTTGTGTATGGTTTCAGTACCCATTTGGGATGAATTGATATTTAAAAAATTGAATTAGCGACTAGATAGAAGTATGAAGTTTGGGTACTGATGCTCAAAATGTACCCCTACTTCTATTCTATAACTTAAGACATAAATATATAAAATATGTGTAAATAATATATGTATGATCGTATTTAAATATAATCAAATGGAGGTATATATATATATATATATATATATATATATATATATATATATATATATATATATATATATATATATATATATATATATAGGGAGAGATATATATATATATATATATATATATATATATATATATAGATAGATAGATAGATAGATAGATAGATAGATAGATAGATAGATAGAAATATTTGAGTATGCGTGTATAATAAGGATAGCGTAGCTGATAATAGAAAAGGAAGAATGCATTGGAAATCCAAAAAATAGGACTATTTTACAGTTTATATATAAATGTCCATAATAAGTACTCGGCAATCCATTTATAAACTCTGGCAATATAGAGGACTTTCTGAAACTCCCACTTTTCAGTGAAGTCTCGGAGAATTGTACAGTTAGAGAGCCATGACTGTACAAAACGTTTTAATATCCGTGTATCACAAATAGCTAGAAATTGTTTGCAACTCTTGGGTAATATTTATCTGGCTATCGTCAATGATTGTGTGATTTTAATGAAACAGAGCTTAATTATTGAAAAAAGAAGTTAAAATGTTTACTTAAATATTGCAGATTTCCTGTCGAGTTTTTCCCATATATTTTTTTAGCTTAAATTATTAGCTTACGATATTTACAAAAAAGAAATAGCTACATTAGAAGAACAAAATGGAGAAACCATGTATTAAAGCAGTAAATTTACGAATAAATAAAAGAGAGTATAGAAGATACTGCCGTTCTGTGCATGCTCCATATGTACACATACATTTATTATATAATTTTGCATCCAGCAATTTATTATAAAAGTTGAATATTATATTATGAAAAATTAAAACTATATATTTACGTTGAAGTGTATTTCAATCTTTCTTTGATGCTCTCTCCAAACAAGGACGGATCGTATATACATTGGAAAATTAAGATATTTGAAAAATCTGAAAAAGTAAATATATCTATATCTACATCTAGCTTTAAATACATAAACATATATCTTTTACCATAGTTTTGATGAATTCAAAACAATAAACTATTAGGATATTTGAAGTCTAATAAAACAAAAGAGTGAAGTGAAATAAAATTTCCACTTTTCCTGTTACGTCACAAAGTTATTTGACATTAAGCTAATTAAACATTCTCGTCACACTTTGTTTCAGAGATGCTGAAAAGATAAAAATTAAGAATTATTTCTGAGGCTCAGACCTTCGAAATGGATTTTAATTCCTCAAAGAACGTTACAACAAATCACGGTTGTTGTGAGAGTGGAAATAGGGTTAGAGAAGACGTGTCTGTAAAGGAACTGTAAATTTAATTTCCGAAGTTAGAAAAATACATCTGCCTTCATTTTCATTAACTGTCGCATTGGCAGTGCTGCTTTAGCCAGGCAACTTACATTATTCTGCATAATAAGATTCACATTAAATATTAGCTTCATATTTCCTCTGCTAATTATTCTAATTATATGCGTGTGCTTTAGATTAAATAAACATACATATACACACATATATGTATGTATGTATTTCATTAAAATACCTTTCTTTGTTTCATTATTTTGGAACTGGCAGTCATGTTTTAAAAGACATCATTGAAACAATTAGGTTTAAAAAATA
>CM063504.1:141864907-141874907 GCA_032207245.1 Pardosa pseudoannulata | reverse complement strand
ACTGATAAATTATACGGATTTCGATTTGTAAAGGTTAAAAAATAGTTTGAGGAGAGTTATTGAATATTTTTTATACCATTAAATTATTTTCTTTCATAAAGGTAAGCGAAACTAGTTTGAGAAAAAAACTGTATTATAAATAAACAAGTTTACGACCGTATTAACATTAAATGAAAAAAAAGTTTTTGTATAGAACGGAGAAAACTTATCACTTGTTAAGAAAAGAGTTTAAATTATAACAAAATGAATATATATGTGAAGTCACAAACTTAATCCATTAAGAAACATAACGGAAAGCACATACACAACGGGTGGTGATAAATATTTTTTGCTTACTCCTTTTAGCATCATTATGAACTAAATCTAATATGATCCAAATGAACCAAATCCAATATGATTTCTTGTTATTTGAAAAATATTCTGCTTAGTGATACAAGTAATATGCCAATATTACATATTCGGTCCTTCCCTAACTTTATCTCTCCATTAAAAAAGAACTCTAGAGGAACAGGAATATGGGCCAAACATGCAATCAAAACTAAATCTCTACGTTCCAAAAATAAGCCAATAAGCCACCTAAATTGTTTAGTGGTTAGCGAATTGTGCTTCCAGTCGAAGGGTTTGGTTTCGATACCCGATTCAGGTCTGGATGTATATGTGTGTTCTCCCCTTATAGGGTTTGGTTTGGGAGTGCTACGGTCTACTTTTTGCAACACGAGGGCTAATGAGATCGTTACCTACAGCTGAAATCCGATCTACGAACACCCATGCCACAGTGGGATTCGAACCCATGAACTCCGGTACTGAAAGCCAGCACCATAACCAATCGGCCATCGTTCGGCCCCTTTATAAGGGAGAGAAGTCGGCTTAACTATATGGTGCTCCCATAATAAAAAAGGCAAGAAGCTAGTGGATAATATGGTGGGTTGGTCTAAAGTCACTTGGTCATACCAAGCCCTAATGACCACTGCTCTTTCGAATTAAGGCAATGCTCGCCTTTTGTTGTTAACGAGCACTGTTAAGGTGAAAGTAAGACTTAGTTCGCATACACCCGACACATCCTTTTTAGGGGCCGGTCGAACTCATTCATACACTCATTCATCCCTCCACAAGTCAGAATTTAGATCCAAACCAGAGATCGACTCATCCCTGATTCAGTACCACCAGAGGTATAATTTGTTATGGGAACTTGGAGGACTTTGCAGTCACGACATATTTGACGTATCCCAACTGCCACTATCAACACGGCGGTCTTTGGTCGAGACGAGGACAGAACTTGCCACCTTTCGGTTACGAGACTGACGCTCTACCAACCAGGCTCCCACGTCCCGGATAATATGGTAAAATGCTAAAAAAGGCAAGTGCATTTGTAAAAAAAGTTTGTTAAACAAAATATTTCTTTTGTTATATGTTAACATCCAATTCATGCTAGAACTACATAAAATTGTTTACTACATAAAACAGCCCCCCATGAAATTATCTTTTAGAAGTGTAGGTCTATCAGGGGCTGATATTTGTAGAAGATACCGTTTTTATGCGTTAACGTTACGCCTTTTTGTCCTACCATTTTGTATAGTTTTCGTTTTTAATAAATGTCTCTGTAAGGAACACCCCAAACCCCCCTTAGAACAGCAATGCAAGGCTGTTTCTTCTGTGTAATACAGCTAAACGGTCCGAACAACATTGCAACTCAGACTATAGCCTCTTATCCGCCCTTCACTGCAGTGGTACTAATCTTTTAAAAATAATCTGACTGATGACGTTGCAATTTCATTCTTACACTGCAATAGACATACACGCTAAAAATAAGCCAAGTTAAAAGAGTAAAAGTATTCACTTTTCGTGTTATCTCTGTGTCAAAGAGAAAAATCTTTTTGTCTGTTAAAAGTAAGAAATTAATTTCGAATTTAAAATTGATTGCTTTAATTTCCTAGTATGATATCTATCTATCTATCTATCTATCTATCTTTCCAACTATCTATCTATCTATCTATCTATCGATATATATATATATATATATATATATATATATATATATATATATATATATATATATATATATATATATATATATATATATATATATATTTGTGTGTGTGTAAAGTAACAAATCAAAGGACTTTAATTCATGTAAATATTTTTGGTAATAACCACTATATAATTAAGCATTCATAACACAGTAATTATTAATGACGCTGGATAAACGTTGGCAGGTTAAAAGGAACAATTACGGGTCGTTACTGTGCTGGGATATCCGCATTGTGTACTTGTCAAACTACCCGTTTACCAGAATATATAGTTCGGAGAGCGTCAACAACGAATTTTGTGCGGATCTGTCGGTGTGTGTGTGTGTTGTGTACTTTGTGTCGATATTAAGACGCGGCTGGTAAAGCACAGCATTGTGTGCCGGACATGAGCCACTAAAGGAATATTGAATATCCCATTTGACTCTCCGTGTAGGCAGACTGTCAAAAGCTGAATGCAACTCGCCGATTCAATGTTCTAAAGAGAAGATTTCCACCGCAAAATCCAGGATTTATATCAAATAGAGAGTAGAATGCGTGTGTCGAATATTAAATCTAAATGGTATTTGTTAACCGTAGGGCATTTGTTAATACAAAAGTTAATGAAACAATTTATTTCGGGTCACGGCTGGAACTAGCTGTTTGAGTTTCCTGCCCAAAATTATTAAAGACTGGCCGCTTCACGTATAGATCTCAGTCTATATAATTGAGATTTCTAAATGATCATGATTATTTAAAAATTTGTTAACATTTAAATCATATTACATATTTAATCGTGCAAGAAAGGTCTACTGGGAGTTTATTTTTATATAATTGAGATTTCTAAATGATCATGATTATTTAAAAATTTGTTAAGATTTAAATCATATTACAAATTTAATCGTGAAAGAAAGGTATAGTATAAGTTTATTTTTATATATTTGAGAATTTAAATGACTATGATTATTTAAAAATTTGTTAAGATGTAAATCATATTACATTTTAAATCATGCAAGAAAGGTCTATTATGAGTGTGTTTTATATAATTGAGATTTATAAAAGATCATGATTATTCAAAAATTTATTAAGATTTAAATCACATACGCATTGAAGTGCAATGAAGGTCTAGTAGGAGTTTATTTTTAGATTAATTGGTTATAAAAGATCATGATTATTTAAAAATTTGTTAAGATTTAAATCATATTACATATTTAATCGGGCAAGAAAGGTCTGGTATGTGTTTATTTTTATATAATTGAGAATTCTAAATGATCATGATTATTTAAAAATTTCTTAAGACTTAAATCATATTACATATTTAATCGTGCAAGAAAGGTCTAGTATGAATTTATTTATATGTAATTGAGATTTCTAAATGATCATGATTATTTAAAAATTTGTTAAGAATTAAATCATATTACATATATAATCGTGCAAGAAATGTCTGATATGAGTTTATTTTTCTATAATTAAGATTTCTAAATAATCATGATTATTTAAAAATTTGTTAAGATTTAAATCATATTACATATTTAATCGTTCAAGAAAGGTCTAGTGTGAGTTTATTTTTATATAATTGAGATTTCAAAATCTGAAGATTATTTAAAAATTTGTTAAGATTTAAATAATATTACATATATCATCGTGGTAGAAAAGTCTGGTATGAGTTTATTTTTATATAATTGAAATTTCTAAATTATCATGATTATTTAAAGTTGTTAAGATTTAAATCATGTTACATATTTAATAGCGCAAGAAAGATGTAGTAGGAGTTTATTTTTATATAATTGTGATTTTTAAATGATCATGTTTATTTAAAAATTTGTTTTAATTTAATCATATTATGTATTAAATCGTGCAATAAAGGTCTGGTATGAGTCTTTTTTAAATAATTGAGATTATAAATGATTTTAATTATTTAAAAATTTGTTAAATATCATATATGTATTAAATCGTAATAAAGGTCTGTATGAGTCTATTTTAAATAATTGACTTATAAATGATCATGATTATTTAAAAATTTGTTAAGACTTAAATCATATTACATATTTAATCGTGCAAGAAAGGTCTACTGGGAGTTCATTTTTATATAATTGTGATTTCTAAATGATCATGTTTATTTAAAAATTTGTTAAAATTTAAATCGTACTACATATTTAATCATGAAACAAAAGTCTAGTATGAGTTTATTTTTATATAATTGAGATTTATGAGTTTATTTTTATATAATTGAGATTTATAAATGATCATGATTATATAAAAATTTGTTAAGATTTAAATATTACATATTTAATAGTGCAACAAAAGTCTAGTATGAGTTTATTTTTATATAATTAAGATTTATAAATGATAATAATTATTTTAAAATTTGTTAATATTTAAATGATATTACATATTTAATAGTGCAACAAACTTCTAGTATCAGTTTATTTTTATATAATTAAGATTTATAAATGATAATAATTATTTTAAAATTTGTTAATATTTAAATGATATTTTTATATGGATGGAAAATTCCAAGTAATTTTAGCTTGGGATAATTTGTGACATGCTTAATTAAGATCTTAATCTTTATTATCTCTGATTAAGATTGAAAAGGAATTTCTGTTTCCTTGCCCTAAAAGTGACTACTCTTTAGAAATTCTTTTATTCTAGTGTTATATAAAGTATATAACACTAGAATAAAAGAATTTCACAAAGTAATAAAACGTTTGAATAAAATGAAATATTTGGAGACTGAATGTGACACTTAGATCGGCATTTTAAGATAATTCTTTTCATTACTCTATAGAAAAAATATGTGAAAAACGGGAGAAAAATAAATTTTTAACCAAGAATAAAAATAAATAAAAATTTTGAAATAAAGATAAGCCTAAATGGATCACAGAAATATTAAGAAAAATAAACAATATCTCAATACGTTTATTAGCTTTTGAATAATGCAGGGACAGCTATGACTCAGCTTATTTATAGAAATAATTTCATGCAAAACAGGATTCAAATAATCTTTAATATTTTTTTATTACCAAAAGCAACTCAAACTAAGATATGGTTTGAGAAGCAATTAAAAATATCAAATATTCACCACTTATTAAACAGATTAAAATATCAAAATGATTCTAGACTAATACATACAAATAAACTATTTGACTGCTTAAAGGCAAATGAGGGAGGGAAACTCATATTCATTGTCACTACTTGAAATACTATATTATTATATATATATATATATATATATTATATATAATATATATATATATATATATATATTATACATATACATACATACATACATATACATACATACATACACACACACACACATATATATATATATATATATATATATATATATATATATATATATATATATATGTAATATGGGCGACACTCATTCAAAATCACAACACAGTTTATTTCTGGTAAGAAACATGAAATCCATACAACAGGCAAACACTTTTACAACCTCGTGCACATAGACAATGTGATCCCGAACATACGCTCTTCAAGTAGGGATTCCTCAGGTAAAAAGACTACGAATAATCCCTAAGCACAATTGATCACGTGATAAAAAATACCCATGTTTAAAGAGATCGTGCTAACTATTGGCTACAGTAGTACAGACAGACGCTGAATTAAGTCTATAGCGTGTCTGGAGGGAAAAATCAGAATTACCGCGCAAACCCCGAACTTACTTTATGAACAAAGGTTATTAAATTAATATTAAAATACATAAATAACGGATTTTAATATTACATATATAATATATATATATATATATATATATATATATATATATATATATTTTTATATATTTTATCAGTTTTGTTTTTCGCTACTAATTGCTCGTAGTGGAATACCAAACAGTATCATATTTAGTTATAGACGGATTATGATAATATAATTTTGCAAAGTTGGGTTGAAAGGCAAGAATTCTAACTCCAACGATAAATATAATATAAATAATATTTTAATATATGGATCTCTGTTTTGACACGCTTGAATTATATACACACACTTGAAATACATATTTGTTAATATAATAAAATGCATATTTATAGTTTTCCTATTTATATATCGAGCTTGAAGCGGAGGTAAAGGGTGAGATATGGCTCGGGCTATTAATAATAACAGGTAGATTCACTATTAATAATATTGTATTCACTATATATATAATAATATTTTGCAATTATTAATGGCAAATAATTTGAATTGTCACAGACTGAGTTTGCGTGAAGGCTTAACTGGTCAAGAAATGTTTCGGTCAGAGTTGGATTAGGAGATAATTTATCTGTTAAAGCGGGAATATCATATGTCAAACTGACGCAGAAGGAAATGACATTGTGTCACGATTAAGATTGTCTGCGTAGTTGCTGAATGAATACATTAATAAATGAAAAAAATCTAAGTGACGTCTGGGAAAGAATTGTTAGGCATCTACAGGCTGTTTAAAAAATGATCGGTATATTTGAAAAATCAATAAAAACTAAACGGGCAGTGATAGGAATACACAGTTTATTGAAATATGCTTGGGATAATAATAAATTTTCAGGTAGACAAACTTTGAAAATTAGTTACAATATTCCACGACAGATGGCGCTGCAGTCTGAAAAAATCTAAACTACGATATTATTCTGTGGGAACTCTTAAAAGACCAGGTGTACCTCCACTATCCAGAAACAAATGAATAACTGGAACAGTACATCTGGTCTGCATATGAAGCCATCCCGCCTCAGACGTTTTCACAGGTTTCTAACAATTTAATTCTGAAAATACTACACATTATTGCTGCGCATGGTGGATATCTGGAAAATATCGTAGTTCAGATTTTTCCAGACTGCAGTGCCGTCTGTTGTGGAACATTGTAACTAATTTTAAATGTTTGTCTGCCTGAAAATTTACTATTGCCCCAAGCATATAGTATTAAACTGTAATTTTCTATCACTGTCCGTTTAGTTATTATTGATTTTTCAAATATACCGGTAATTTTTGAAGCATCCTATAAGTAAAAATAGAAATATAGAAGAATAACTAGTTTGGTTTAAAGAGCTACGGTTTACTTTTTGCTACACTGTCTAAAGGTACCTGAGCCTAATAGGTAAAATAGGACAATAGTAAATTTTCAGGCAGATAAACTGTCAAAATTAGTTTCAATATTCCACAACAGATGGCACTGCAGTCTGGAAAAACCTAAACTACGATATTATTCTGTGGGGACTCTTAAAAGACCAGGTGTACGGCTACTATCCAGAAACAAATGAATAACTAGAACAGTACATCTGGTCTGCATGTGAAGCCATCCGGCCTGAGACCTTTACACGGGTTTATGATAATTTCATTCTGAGAATACGCTATATTATTGCTGCGCATGGTGGATATCTGGAAAATATCGTAGTTTAGATTTTTCCAGTCTACAGCGCTATCTGTTGTCAAACATTGTAACTAATTTTAAAAGTCTGCCTGAAAATTCACTATTGTCCCAAGCATATTGTATATTTCTATCACTGTCCGTTAATTTTTTATTGATTTTTCAAATATACCGGTAACTTTTTAAACATCCTGTATGTAAAAATAGAAATATAGAAGTATAACTAGTTTGATTTAAAGACCTACCATTTACTTTTTGCTACACTGTCTAAAGATACCTGGACCTAATGGGTAAAACCAATTCCAAACGGCTATGAACATCTATACCATCAGTGTGTCAGAACAAACGTGAAGCTATGAATGAGAGAAGGTATTGAAGTAACTAATATTTAAAGTGTTTATTTATTATTCTTTTTTGTTTGAGGATGTGAACAAACTGTTATTTAAACAAAACAAAAATATATAATATTTTATTACCTACATTATTTATAAAAACCTTTAATGCATCTTTATTTCTCATAGAGATAAAAAATTTGGAAAATTGGAATTAGCCATATTAATTTTGTTATTACTCTCGAAAGTTGCATTTATTACTTCCCACGAATAAAAAGAACGCTACAAAAAAGGAAAATGAAATTATTACTAAACCAATCTCCTTTCCTCGTAAAAATGGCATTTGTAATATGACTTCGAGGAATAATCGAATTTTTCTGTCGCAAATAATTAATTTCAAAAAGGCATTTTTCATTCTTTGAAATGACTGTAAATATTTAAAATGTACCATTTCGAAAAATGAATCGATAGAAATCAGTTTCGTTTGTTAAATACTTATTCTTCCGTTATCTGCAATCCTGATTGAAATATTTTAATGAATTTCACTTAATGAGGGAAAAGTGGATGACTACATTTTACTTCGCATAAAGATACTTGTTTTCACACCACATAAATATGTAAAACAACAGAATTTTTGACATTTAACTTCTGTGTTATAAAATCCAGAAGGAACAATGGCAAAGGCAAAAACGACACAGAAGACATTTTAAAAATACCATTGTAATTTAGAAGTTTGACACTTTACATGCACACCCTACAGACAAAGTCGGTTTAAAAAAGAAGAGAGTAAGATTTCTCCTTGTTGCTTTTTTAATAGATTATAAAAGTAATGATGTCTGACATTCATTGCTCGGTATTGCGTGTTTGGTGTGAAAACCACGGTAAAATCAATAGTTCCTGCAGTCGTACCCTTTCTACCTTTCAAATATGAATAGAACTAAATACAGTTCGTAGAAGTTTTCTAATTTAATAATGGAGCTCACACTATTTTCTGAAATTACATTTACACACACATATAAATCTTTAATATGTTAATTTCCTCTCGAAGAAGTAAATATACATAAAAAGGAAATATGCAGAACAAGATTAAATGATTTTAAATATTTTTTTTTTACAAAAAACAACTCAAAGTAAGATATAGTTTGAGAAGCAATTAAAAATATCAAATATTCACCGCTTATTAAACATATTAAAATATCAAAATGAATCTAGAATAGTACATACGAATAAACATTTTGACTGCTTAAAGGAAAATGAGGGAGGAAACTCATATTCATCGTCACTACTTGAAATACTATATATATATATATATATATATATATATATATATATATATATATATATATATATATATATATATATATATATATACATATACATATACATACATACATATATACATACATACACACACACACACACACATATATATATATATATATATATATATATATATATATATATATATATATATATATATATATATATATATTATGTAATATGGGCGACACTCATTCAAAATCACAACGCAGTTTATTTCTGGTAAGAAACATGAAATCCATACAACAGGCAAACACTTTTATAACCTCGTGCACATAGACAATGTGATCCCGAACATACGCTCTTCAAGTAGGGATTCCTCAGGTAAAAAGACTACGAATAATCCCTAAGCACAATTGATCACGTGACATTTAACCCCTGTGTTATAAAATCCAGTAGGAACAATGGCAAAGGCAAAAACGACGCAGAGGACATTTTAAAAATGCCATTGTAATTTAGAAGCTTGTCACTTTACATGCACACCCTACAGACAAAGTCAGTTTAAAAAAGAAGAGAGTGGGATTTCCCCTTGCTGCTTTTTTAATAGATTATAAAAGTAATGATGTCTCACATTCATCGCTCCGTATTGCGTGTTTGGTGTGAAAACCACGGTAAAATCAATAGTTCCTGCAGTCGTACCCTTTCTACCTTTCAAATATGAATAGAACTAAATACAGTTCGTAGAAGTTTTCTAATTTAATAATGGAGCTCACACTATTTTCTGAAATTACATTTACACACACATATAAATCTTTAATATGTTAATTTCCTCTCGAAGAAGTAAATATACATAAAAAGGAAATATTAAACACGTCATATTTAATTAGTTCAATGTTTGACAATTCATGTGCCTTCAATTGAATTAAAAATAAGTTTGATGAGAAGATGTCTTTAGATTAAATATTTGATCTTATGTTTCCTTACTTTATATATACTTTATTCACCCCTTGCATACATGCATGCATATATATGTATGC
>CM063504.1:141852407-141854907 GCA_032207245.1 Pardosa pseudoannulata | reverse complement strand
TTAGCTGAATGTATAAAACAACTTTTGTGAAAGTTCCAAAAACACAGCTTAAAAACTCTGAAAGTCATCGTTGATAGAATAAGCTCGAAATCCCAGAAGGAAGCAAAAAGAAGATTATATCAAGAAGCACCGTAATCATGTGCTAAAATTTCAACGCTTTTCATACCTTACTTTTTAAAGGGTTATCCAAAACATATTCTTTTTTTTTTTTTTTTTTTTTTTTTTCAATTTGTTGACGGTCCTCTATGGGGTTTCGGGAAATAAATATTTGAGGAAATAAATCACGTCTACTATCCTGTTGACATGCCTGAAGTTTCAGGATAATACCTCGTGTATTTTTAGATATTCAATAAAATGTCTGAAATCGGAAATGACCGGTCATCATTGGCAATATAGTGTATAAAAAGGGTAGGAAATTTCTCTAAACTCATCAACAGTTCAAGTAATTCTTTACAGGCATAAATCCTTAATTAGAATAATATAGTAGAAGTGTTCCTATAGCTCCCACACACAGAGAAAACCAATAAAATTCTGCTGTCCGAAGATATGCATTATTTGGTATTAAGTCCAATTTCTGATGCCTGAGTTGCAAATAAAATTTCCCACTTTTAAGATATGCAGCAACCCGAAAACCATTCCAAAATTTGGAATCTAAAATTCAAGCAAAATTTCACGGTAAGAAAGTCTAGTGTTTACAGGAGTACTACGTCTCAGATAAAAGTACTTTTACCTAAGTATCAGGTGATACTTAGGTAAAAGTAGGTTCAGGTGATTGTGGAACCAAGAGTTCGTTCCAAACTCACAACATGCAGTCTGTAAAAAATTTAGTGAAGATCGAGTGGAGGTTTATCCTCTATGTCTATGAATGATGAAAACCCCCCTTTTCTTCCTCCAGGCAGACATATATAATTCTGTTCTCTGAAATATGAACATACTCTCGGATATCCCAGAAGATAATTAAGTAGAACGGGATAGTCAGGGATAGTTCAGTAATATTTTTTGCTAAGGAGGATTAGAGACACCCATGTATGCATTAACTCCTGACTAAGTGGGTTGGAACTTTAATAGTGGCAACACTGCTGTAAAAACGCTACGCAACAAAACCAAAGAATGTCGCGTATACCACTCGTGATCTAAATACCAGCCTTACCATTCAAAAAAAAATAAAACTCGTCCTTCCTTCGTCATATGAATGCGGAGTGACTCGAAGAACGGATCCTTGTATTAGTATGGGGTCTAAAGTAATTGTTGTTAGGACGTTTTCAAAATAAGAACAACAAAAATGGATAAAAATTCAATATGCCAGAGATCTTACATTACGACAATGTCGTCTAGGGCGTCAAGAGGTTTGAGGGGAATTTGCATTGCCTAACAGAACGGTAGCAAGATAGCTAAAAGCGTTCAATGAGGGAAATGTGTTAGACATGCATCGGCCAAGTCTTCCTAGTGTTAGCCATGCAGAAATACATGCTGTTGTCATACTAATGGACAGTGATCGATGCCAAAATATTTGTGAGCTAGCTCGAAGTCAGGATTTGACCATACGACTGCGCGCACATTCTAAAAGCCTATGCATGATAAAAAGTTTTCACTTTTTGTAGAACGGTCCTATCATTCTGCATGACAATGCTCGGCCAAATACAGCGCAAGCTGTGACTGATTTGTTCGATCGATGGAGTTGAGAATTGCTTTACCATCCACCATGCTCCCCAGACTTTGTCTTTATTCCTATCATGAAGAAACTACTTTGTGGCATACGCTTCAGAACAGTTCTACAGATTTTTGCGTTTCAGATTCTTGCGCAATAGACCGGTCCATTCGATTTATTATGAGAACAGGAGTTGCTACAGGTGTTCTCTGACTTCCACATACTTGGAAAAGGGTTATACACAATGGTGGCGACAATATTAACCCTTTAACGGACAGTGGTTTCGGAGCGAAACTATCTGTTAAACTCTTTCTATGCTTTTGAAAGACATAGGATGAACTTTTGTTTGTAAATAAATGTATAACAAAACAACACTTATAAATTGTTTATGTTTGGTACGGTCTATTGTAATTCAACACGAGGATGAATAAGACCAAGACCTACAGCTTAAGGCCGATTCTGAGTGGCTACGAACATCCATACCAGCAGTGGGATTTTAACCCATGAATTCCGGTACCTGAAAGCAGTGCTGTATCATATGGCCATCGATCGACTGTAAATTGGTTATTTTTTCTTTATCATACCCTTTTACAGAATAATCATTGGTCCCGCAGAATAATTAAACCTTTAAAAAAGCATTTTCACTCCGTACAAGGGGCTGGATTTTGCACTTAAACCAACTCTCAAATTCTCCCATCACCCTAAAGAAAGTAAAAAAAAAAAAATTAATAAAGTTTGTAGATAACATTTATAAAATAATTTCATTAAATCTCAAAGAATTTATAATAGTGACATTTAAAGGGTTAAAGGACTGTAAAACTTGGTGTCATGAACTACTTTTTTATTCCAAGT
>CM063504.1:141834907-141842407 GCA_032207245.1 Pardosa pseudoannulata | reverse complement strand
ATAAAATAGATATACGTTATATACGAATATGAATGTGTATGAAAATTGTAGCATATTCTAGAAAATACTGGTTCTATATATTTCTCGAGGTTTCTTTGGCTTACAAGGATTTTAACTACAAAAGTCATCTTTTTTGGCCTTTATTTATTTCTCCAAGCATGAAAACCTTGATTCGTGTAAAACATTGACGTTGCAAGATGAAAACCGACAACGTGCCAGGTGGTTTCTTTCCCGATATTATGCTGCTAACCATCAAAATTATAAAATATGACACTTTGACAAATGTATATTTTGTAGCAATATCAATGAATAAACATCTTTATCTATACATGTAAATCATCTCCCCCTCATCTCTCTCTCTCTCCCTCTCTCTATATATATATATATATATATATATATATATATATATATATATATATATATATATATATATATATATATATATACACATATATACATACATATATATTATATATATATATATATACATATATATATATACATACATATATATATATATATACATACATACATATATACATGTAAGCCAGAAATTCTAAACTGTCCGGTAACATTTGGTTATTGCATGTATTCTTTTTACTTGCCAGGGCTACTGGGAAAGGCAACGCTTAATTAGCTAGAAGTAATGAATAATGTTGCAGTCGGGCCACATTGAAGAGAACTGCACAATTTTGAGATCAACTTAATTCTTTATTCAGGAGCTCTAAAAAGGCATCTTAGCCAGTTAAAGGCAAACAAGGAACGAAAACACTGTGATGAAACAGAAGTGTACCCTCGAGATGAATTTTCCCAAGGGACAAGAAATTTAGTCAGCAAATTTAATTGTTATATTAGTTGAAAAACTGAACCATTTGCCGACGACAGCCGGGAATTGTATTGAATTGACAGAAAATTTATATACATTGCACAGAAAGCTTTAGGAAATGTGTTGAAAGATTTTTAAGTCGAGGACACTCTTTGATTAAGACATTTTGTGGCTATATAAGTAGATTTTAAGGAATTAGAATGTTAGAGAGGAAGTTTTTAAAGAGACATTAAAGTCATTTTATAAATTGATATATTACATACAAATATAAAAAGAGAGAGTGTGCGTGTGTATAAACAGGACTGTATGCCTTTGCAAGTAAGGTTTCCTGTACACCTAATTTCTATTTTTATTTCTACATTCTTTATAGAAAAGAAGGCTGTTAATAGTTTAGATTATTTCAAACTATTACAATTGGAAAAATGCAGAGAAAAATATTTCTTTGCAGACTATCGTTATCTTTAATCATATTTCTGTTGCATGGAGTATAAAAATGGCATAGTGAATGAACAAGGTACTCAGTTATTAGTTTCAAAAACTGAAGAAAAACAACTAAACATTTATTTAACTTTTACAATAATTGAGTCCGTCATCATAAAAGACATCGTTCCCGCTTACACATTAGTAGTATTTAGTAAGTCAATATCAATTTTTTACCTCATTAAACACATTCCAGTATTAGAAAAACAAAAATTCTGTGTGACTTAATGATAAACAAAATTGCTTAATGCTGTTATTGAAATTCATTAAAATAAAAGGGCTTAATACAGGCATTATTCAGTATAGGAATGAAAAATTAATAAAGAAATGACCTAAATCCTTTGCATATTATTCTTGGTATTTTCATTTAACTTCTTAACACTTACTTTTCTCCCGAAGGGTGTTAAATGGGGATTGAAAAAAGCTTAAAAATTGAAACTTCCAACGGATGTTTCGTCATTTTTATCCACTAGAATATGCATTTTTAATTTATTTTAATGGACAAAAGAGACCCTTGCACCTTAAAGAATATTCTAAAGTACCTATTTTCTTTCTCCAATGTAAACCTTTTCTGACAAAATACAGCAGTTGCTGTAAAGCCATCTTAAGTAAGACACAAAAAGTAAAAGAATGAATATAGATAGCTGTTTCCCAAGTACGATCAAGTTGCTTTATAACACCGAGAGGAAATTAGCGGCTGAAAAAGCTGTCTAAGTGATCATGTAGTTAGTCTACGTCTTATAACCCCGATATGCCTAACTGATTGTACGGAGGAATGTAAAATATATATTAGAATCCAGGTAAGTGGCTGCATCCACCCCTCAAAAAATTCTGCATTTTATTGCTGCTGGCATCTGCCACTTCTTCTAGTTTTTATTTTGTGTATTCGATACAAAAAAAATCGAGAAAAGTTTTCATTCTGCAATGTAAACTTTCTGACAAAATACAGCAGTTGATGTAAGGCCATCGTAAGTAAGTGACAAAAAGAAAATGAATATAGATAACTGTTTCCCAAGTACGATCAAGTTGCTTTACAACGCTGAGAGGAAATTAGTGGCTGAACAAGCCGACTAAGTGATCAAGTAGTTAGTCTACGTCTTATAACCCCGATGTGCAGAACTGTTTATACGGAGGAATGTAAATATATATAAACCATGTAAGCGACTGCTTACATCCCCAAAAAATTCTGCATTTTATTGCTGCTGGCATCTGTCACTTCTTCTAGTTTTTACTTTGTGTATTCGATAAAAGAAAAAAAGTTCGAGAAAAGTTTTCATTCTGCAATGTAAACTTTCTGACAAAATACAGCAGTTGATGTAAGGCCATCGGAAGTAAGTGACAAAAAGAAAATGAATATAGATAGCTGTTTATAAGAGTACAGTTCTTAACACACTTCAATATGTAGTGCTAGTGTATGGTTCCCTTTGTTGATGAAGAATATGCAGATCTCTTGCTTTACAAAAAACAAAAATAAAAAATAAAGGCCTTATTTTATTTAAGCTGACTTGTAATAAGGACTAATAAGTAATATAGATTAATCATGTACTAGGTTAATAATTTGTATATTATTACTTACATAGCTGGCGTTTATAAGAATTTTTCAAAAATCTTTTTTCGTGACATATCAGTATGAAATAAATAATTAATAATTTACTAAAAACCTTAAAAGCAAAAGTACATCGTAAAGTAATTAGTAATAAACATTATAATCTCTAAGAAAAAATTTAAGGTATTAATTTTATAAAAAACAGCATTTACCTCAACTTAGTGTTTGAGAAATTCATAACGCAATTATTCATATACTTGCCCAATGATTTCATAAAGTTACCCATTTATACATTTGTAGTTTTCCTTTGAGAAAATTCTCAAATAATTCGGTGAAGAAGATATAAATAAAATGCTAATACATTTATCGTTTGAGTAGCGAAATTAGATAAAAAGCGGGCATTATCGAAGATAGAAATGGAAGAGTTCCATAAAACAAATACAACAATCAGAATCTTTTCTTTTTATTATTCCAGAAAGTTCTATTCGTTCGGCTTTCCGCGAACAAAAAGAAAGCGTCAAAAATGGAAAACGAAACCTAAAGTAATTCGAACGAAAAAAAAGACATTTGTAGATACGATTGGAGCAACTTTGGGGATTGAAATAGTTTTTCTGTCGCAAATAATTAATTTCACAAATGCATTTTTCGGTTTTTGTAGCAGAAGCTTTTCGAACACGCAAATTATTTTCGAGAACAATTCGAAAACAATCAGAATGAATTATGTTTATTAAATGCACACCGAAACAATTTATTTGTAATCTTTCGTTGTCTTCGTAAGAAGAAATAAAATTAATGGACGAACATTTGGAAATGAGAAAAAATAATTTGTTTATACTCCATTCAGTTTTGATTGTAGCACTTGTTGGTAAGTGAATGGAATATGTTTCTAAAAGCTTATTGCAGTTTAAAATAGTCTTTAAACTTTCGATATGTGGTAAAAATACAGGTTTTATCTGTATTATATGAAAATATATCGGTACTTACATAGCAAATATGTTGATATTCCAACCATGCGCCGAACAATGGCCGAATTGTTAAGGTGTTGGCCTTCGGAACCGGACTTAGTGGGTTCGAATCCCACAGTGACATGAATGTTTGTAGCTGTTCGGAATCTGCATTAAGCAGTAGGTTCTGATCTCATTAGCCCTCGTGTTTTGTACTTGCTTCGGCAGTAGGTATACTAAAATTGGAAAGATACAGAGAAGATAAGCATGGCCCCTTCGCAAGGATTATGTTCCAACCACGCCCATTGCATGGTTTCTACAACCGTGCAATGTGCCAGTTAACGCCCCAAATTAGCAACACTAAAGACACACAATCAGCAACTGTACAATTCGGGTTAATACAGAATCGTTACAACTACATATGAAAACATATTCTTATCATTTCATATGTGGTGTTATTGTATTGCTGTAGTTAGCAGTAGTACTAATAACTTTTATGTGGAAAATCATAAAGTTAGTTTGAGTTTAGTTTGTAATCAAAAGAAGATATACACAATTCGATATTAACAGTAAAGATTCTGTCATGGTTCTGTTCCGTAATTGGTTAACTGGATACGCAGCTGTATCGTTGCGCCTCTCTAGGCATACCATTACATTATGCAAGTGAATCTTGTACATTTTTTCCTGAATATATTAAGAAAAGTGAAATTTAATCTTTGAATCAGTACTTTAAACACATAGAAAGCAACAATAGATATTCGAAAGACATATATAGTCATTTAATTGGTTATAATTTAAAAAATTATTATTATATTATTTTAATGAATGTACTATTTTAAGGAATATATACTATTTTAAGTAGATTAGTAATATATATATATATATACTATTTTAAGAATATATACTAATTTAAGGATATATACTATTTTAAGGAATTAACCCCTTCCGGTATGATTTAATAATGAAAAACTGTGCATGAAATAACCATTTAATTTTTATTTAAAACACTTGTTTCATTTTACAATTCTTACATATTCTTAATTAAAATCCACTTTTTACATAGTGTTAAATAATATCAGAAACAGTAAAATTAAGAAAATATCAAAGCAAAACATTAATAAGGTATACAGATAATAGTCTTCAAGCTAGTGGTACTTTTCAAAACAAAGTGCAAAGGAATTCTTAATTGTTTACACCGCCAAGTAGTCTCACTTTTAATTGGATTCTTGTAACACACACGGCATTTCTTAGTAGGTTTTCTTTTATTCTGACTCATTAATTTGGCAATGATTTGTACCAAGAAATTCTAAGTAAACAATATGCAATAGTGACTTGTGATTTTCACAAGTGATAAAAGTGTTGCCAAATTCAGTACACTAGAAATTTTAAACTAAATTAATTATCATATTTAACAGTAACTTTAATCGCATGACGAGTGTAGCTCGTCGTTGTGCGGTATGGAATGAAAAACTAATGACGAGCTAGACTCGTCATTTTACCGGAAGGGGTTAATATTTAGTAAATATACACTGTAAATAACTGATAGGTTAATTAATAAGAGTTTTCTTTAATAATGGAAAAAAATTAATTTTACATCTAAACCACATTTCACTTAGAAGAATTAAAAATATTGTATTTCTAAAATTTGTAATTTGTAAAATGTTTTTGTCTATATCCTTTGGCCTTATGTAATATTATTTTTGTAAAATATTTTGTATATTTCTGTTAATTGGGGATATAAACCTCTCCTCCAACCGTGGATTCGGTGGTTGTAAACATTTTTGGTTGGCGTAGGAGTTGAATATTATCTCTTATCAGTCCTAGCTAAAAAACAACAGTCAGCGGATAGATTGTTTTTAATTTTACGAGATAAATACATATGTATAGCCGTAACAAAAAATCTGGTAAAAAAAAGATGGCCAAAATGAGTATTCAAAGTTTAAATTTTCTTGTATGTATATAAAAACGTAACACGTGAACTCGTCCTAATAGATTAAAATGAATATTAAATCGAATCTAAATATGGGAGTTTTTTCGCGATTACATTATTTCTTTTAATTTGTACAAAGAAGTAATGACCATGACAGTCGAAAGCCTGAATCAACAAAAGGTAGAGCTGTACAACACCATTTATTATTTATTGATTAGGGAGCAGCATTAGAATTTATACATTTTAAAACATTTATTTTAGAAGAAATAATTTTCTACATTTTAAGGAATTAATCTTACGTAAACTAAAATGCAGACCATATACGCAGGAAAAATTTATAATAGACTGAATAAATTTAAGAGAATTAGAGATTTTTAAAATAAGTACAGAAATTGTGAAAGAGAATTTTTTTATTACTAACTATATATTTACATTTTTTTACAAGTTTGACCATTTCCGAAAATCCTCACTTGGTGTAAAAAGAACTCTCAGCTTTAAAGCAAATAATGTAAGCTTATAGGAATCCACCACGTCAGACAGCTGCATTCTCCAATATTAAACATTCATGAGACTATTTTGCATTTGCAACGTTCCAAATTCCACTTACGTAAAGTTCTCTTTTTTTGCAATATTTTTGTTAAATTCACAGTGTTTCATTCAGATTTTTCTGTGCATGTGTTGAATGTTGAATTAGAATTCGGGAGAGGTTCTATTTTGCTTCCTTTTCAAATAGAATCTTTCTGTTGTTTCAATTAAACAAGTAACGTAAACATATACAATTTTTTTTTCTAAATTCAAAATATACTATACAAAAAATATCTAAGCCCATATCTATTTATCTATAAATATACATATATATATATATATATTTACACATTAAAGTACGATAATCTGTCAGCTCATATTTCTTCATCACTATCTTTGTCAAAACGGCTCATTTTATCAATTTTGTATTCAACAATAGAAAACCAATCTTCAAATTGACAAAACACGACTTGTATGTTCTGGAGTTACGAATTCGATTGAAGACGAAATAACGCAACAAAAGACCGAGTAACTCGACAATCGTAACTTGTGGAAGGAAAAAATGCAAAGCATTGCATAGCAATGCAATCAACACTCATATAATGACACACATACATATAATTATACGTATTTAGTAGATTTTTTGGTGGTTAAAGGGCATCCACCACAAATCTGCTAAATATGTATCTTTACGTGATCCGCGTTCCAGTTACAGGCTGCAAAAAACGTAAAAATACGTTGCTCGCACGCGAACTGTTAAGAAAAGTGAAATTTAATCATTGAACCAGTACTTTAAACACATAGAAAGTAACAATAGGTATTTGAAGATTTTGAAGAAATATATAATCATTTAAACAGTGAATATTCATTTATATTTAAGCGTTTTTTATAGATTATTTTAAGGAATTAATGTTTAGTAAATATAAACTGTAAATAACTGCTAGGTTAATTAATAAGTGTTTTCTTTAATAATGAAGTGAAAACTTAATTTTACTACTGGAACTCAATTCACTTACAACAAATAAAAATATTGTATTTCTAAAATTTGTAATTTGTAAATTATTGTTTGCCTATAGCCTTTTAGCTTATGTAATATTATTTTTGTAATATACTTTAATGTTTTTGTTGATTGTGGGTATAAATCTCTCCTCCAACCGTGGTTTCGGTGGTTGTGAACATTTTTGGTTGGCCGTATGAGTGAATATTATCTCTTATCAGTTCTAGATACAAATTTCAACAGTCGCCGGCT
>CM063504.1:141814907-141817407 GCA_032207245.1 Pardosa pseudoannulata | reverse complement strand
ATAAAACTTTATCTTTGGTTGACAAGAAAATTGGAAATCAACCAAAAAAATATCTGTTTATTTAGTTCGATATATCGTCAGTCATTTTGTTATTGTATTCAACTTATCAATATTTTCTAATTTAACGTCAACCACATAAGCACCATTACATAAACATTGCTTTTCGATTTCTTGATGTTCACCAGTAATTTTCTGTTTCAGTTTCGCATGAAATTCCTTGTAGAAGGCAGATTTACCCTTCTCATTCTTTAATGCATAATTCCCCAGCCATATAATTCAAGATTTAAATGAGTGTTTGCCGACTTCATTTCTTTTGCCCGCACACAAACTAATACTAGAACAAATGCTAATTTTCTGTCCGCTTGCTCCATTTTTGGGCTGATTTAAATGATCAAAATTCATTTCTGACCAGGGCTTCAAACCAGAACTGAACCAAAAACTGAAACCAGAAAAAAAAACTTTATTTTTGGTTGAAATGAAAACCGGAACTGAACCAGAAAAATATCGGTTTATTTTGGTTCGGTATATCGTCAGTCTATTTGTTACTGTAGCCAACTTATCAATATTTTCTAATTTAACGTCAACCACATAATTATCGTTATTACATAAACATTGCTTTTCGATTTCCAGTTTTAATGTTCGCTAGTACTTTACTGTTTCAGTTTCCCATGAAATTACTTGTAGAAGGTAGATTTACCCATCCCATTCTTGAATACATAATTTCTCAGCCATATTATGGAAGATTTAAATGAGTGTTTGCCGATTTAATTTTTTTTTGCGCACACCCAAAACTAATACTAGACCAAATGCTAATTTTCTGTCCACTTGCTACATTTTTAGGCTGATTTAAATGATCAACAGTCATTTATTTCTGACCAAGGCTTCGAACCAAAATTGAACCAAAAACTGAAAACAAAAATAAAACTTTATTTTGGGTTGAAATGAAAATTGGAAATGAACCAAAAAAATATCTGTTTATTTGGTTAGATATATCATCAGTCATTTTGTTATTGTAGCCAACTTATCAATATTATCTAATTTAACGTCAACCACATAATTATCATAACATGAACATTCCTTTTCGATTTCCTGTTTTGATGTTCACTAGTAGTTTTCTGTTTCAGCTTCACATGAAATTACTTGTAGAAGGTAGATTTATCTTTCCCATTCTTTAATACATAATTTCCCAGCTATATAATGCATGATTTAAATGAGTTATTTCCGACTTATTTTTTTTTTACCCACTTCCAAAACTAATGCTAGAACAAATGCTAATTTTCTGTCCACATGCTACATTTATGGCCTAACTTAAATGATCAACACTCTTTTCTGCCCAGGGCTTCGAACCAGAACAGAACCAAAAACTAAAAACCGAAAAAACCGTTATTTTGGTCTGAACGAAAAATGGAACTGAACCAAAAAAATATCGGTTTATTTTGGTTCAATATATCGACAGTCTTTTTGTTATTGTAACCAACTCATCAATATTTTCTAATTTAACGTCAACCACACAATTATCGTCATTACATGAACATTGTTTTCGAATTCCTGTTTTGAAGCTCAATAGTAATTTTCTACTTCAGTTTCCCTTGAAATTAATTCTAGAAGTTCGTGGGGTAATTCAGTTGAATGCTAAGTTGCAACAATGCCTATGACCACTACTCTTGTTGTACATGCTGGTTAATTGCATCAATTCAAATAAAGTACCAATTTAAAAAAAGAATAAAATCTTCTAAATTCTGACTGCCAATAACGTGGAGTAATCTTTTGCTGTCAAGGAAAAATATTATCGTAGCCACCCGCTGTTCGGTTTGCAATTGACAGGCGTGCATTTTCGTGAGCATTCGATGAAAAGTTCTTGTCCTGTTAAGACATTCATTTCTAGTCTTAATAAACTTCAAGTTCTTCTATGTTGGACTTCGTTGTTTTTCAAGTTATTTATTTTCTCATTGCCCAGTAAAACAGGGCAATTCAAACAATAAAGTCTATTTTTATGTAATAGACGAGAAAAATTTCGCCACCCCATATATATATATATATATATATATATATATATATATATATATATATTTATATATATATATATATATATATATATAAATAAAATTCTTCAGTACATGTGTTTGTAATAGAAATACTCCTAAACGGCTGGATTGATTTTAATGAAATTTTGTGTATGTATTTGTAATAGCACCACTTTTTGGGGCGCTGTACTAGCGGGGATCTGCTCTACTACTTTACAGGGGAAGGTATTTTCGTAGACCGTCGCTGGGATCCATAACCAAATAATTCCCCCAAAGCTTATTACAACACAAATTTATTTACGAGATTGATGAAAATTAAAGTAAAACAAAATAACATAGTTCTAAGCCTGTCTTAACTAGATCAGATGGACGAGCTTTCCATATCTAAAATAAATTTCTGTCACTACAAGATCTTTCCAGGTCGCAGGCTCTATCTGGACTCCTCCAAAACAACTGCCTGCCCTCAGATCTTCTCT
>CM063504.1:141807407-141809907 GCA_032207245.1 Pardosa pseudoannulata | reverse complement strand
GCAACACACGATCCGGAACAATGTTTTCAACAAATGGAAAGAATGACTCTTGAATGCGTGAATAATGAACACTAATGAATCAGTAAAAAACATTCTATTACGAAAAATGAATAATACGATAGAATAAATTCATTCGGAGGTTAAATTCTTCTCTTCGTCAAGTTCTTTGAACAATGTCGACGCCCGAAAAAAACAGTTCGAAAATAGCAGATTGTAGCTTTTCTTCGGGAGATTCCGCCTTTTGTCCAAATATTATGGAAAAATTCAGAAGTACGTTTGATAGAGATATATTAAATATAAGCTTCGTTAAACAAACGAGCCTCGAATAGAGAAAAATATGAACCATTACAAGCTTCAACATTGGTTCTTTATTTCATTACGAACAGAACTTCAAAGAATAATTTAATTTTATGTCCGGGGGTATAGACATATAAAAAAGTTAAAATACTTACTAATTCTACTTAAAATTGTTAAATTATTATTCAGAAAGTTTACTTATTTTAAAATTCGACACTCATATATATGTATGATGCACACAATTTTAAGGTATGACACAGGCGCAATATTTGGTATATAAGTGCGTTTTTTTTTCTTCTTGAATCCTCATTAATCAAATACTTAAATCCAAGTTGGCTATTTTATAGACGTAACTTGTTAAACATTTTTCAATAACAGAGAATTAGTAACTATAAAACTTACCTTCAAAATCTATAGTTAAAAGACAAGATTTTAATCAACGTTTAAAATAATTCATACTTTTAAATGCCGAAAAATATTAATCTTTGAATAATATAAATGCAACAATCTTCGGCAAAAGAAACATAGCTAATTAAGAGTCAACAACATGTCGTAGGCCGACTTTTTTCTACACTCATACTACTTGTTAAAATACACGTGTTTAGAACGAAAATACATATGACACTAACCGTTAATGTTACAATCGTAGTGGCATATAAACACTTCGGATAGAAGGTACGAAAAGTCTATGTGTACAAAAATACTGTACTGTCAGTACTGAAGGAAAAATCTGGAAACGTAAATTTGCAGGTTCTCAATAGTGCTAGCCGTTTGTAAAATATGCCGCAACAAAAGGCAATCTTACAATTTAAACTGTGGAAGTACGCTATTATGGTCTAAAATTCATAATAATCATTAAAAGTCTTAAAATTATTGATGAGTTAAACAGAGATCCTTAATTCTGAAATTTTGTGGCTGGGAAGATACATATGAAAGAAGAATGTGAAGAAGAAAATCTTAAAGACGCATTTTAGGTGTAATGATATTGATATTTTACTTACACACACACACACACACACACACACACACACACACACACACACACACACACATATATATATATATATATATATATATATATATATATATATATATATATATATATATATATGAGTCCTTTTTACCATTATGAGAATACAAAAATAAATTATATAATTATAATTATATTGTTAAAGATATCGAAAGATACATTAAATTCATTGTAGAAATTCTTATCTAAATTCATTTGATAAAACTAGGCCTTCCTATTAAAATTTATTCTCATACTTAAAATACATTCTCTAAAGTGTTTATATGTAAATCAGTCTTGGAATTAAAAAATACGAAAGATCTCTGTATATATTAAGCATTAAGTCTTTGAAAATATAATTAGTTTACATACATTATATATACTTTACATACATATAATATATTACATTTTGTAATATATTCTTACAAAAGTACACGGAATTCTCAAAAATTATCGGAAAAAGTTTGTAAACTATCTTGAGTAAACTAAATAACTGCCACAACAAAAGACAATCTTACAATTTCAACTGTGGAAGTCCGCTATTATGGTCTAACATTCATAATATACGACCATTTGATACAGTAACTTTACTTCTATGCAGCATTACACATACTAACCAGAATCCAAAGTAAAATAATAGAATATACCGTTTTCAGGTTTTCTTTAAGCGGAAATTAACTTTCATATTATTGATTAAAAGAAAGAAATATAATTAGAACAAGAATTAATCAGGCTTATTTTCTTAAATTAGATATATAGAACTCGCTGTTGCGTCCTTCGACATAGTCTTGCACTGCAACGACTAGATCGTTTTCTCTATACTCTAAGGTTTTAAGAAAGTAAGCTGAAAGCAAAATACATTGACATTATATAGAAATATGTATTTATTATTCTATTTTCTGCACATTTATTTCATCGACAGGTAGCAATCGGAAGTAATGCTATCAGCCAAATCTAGATATTTGGCGACAATACTAGCATCTATTCTAGGTCACAAACATTCAATTCCGTTATACATTTCAATTACACAATTGTCTTCATACAGGATGCATAGCATAATAGCATATATGTATTGTATACTGGATTGTATAATGTTTAACGTATAACGCTTTCATACAGTGGGCTGTGGTTTGGTTACCGCTTAAGGCTTGGAGGAACAAGGGTTGGAACTTTAAGATCGCCACCGCTGTTGAA
>CM063504.1:141799907-141802407 GCA_032207245.1 Pardosa pseudoannulata | reverse complement strand
TATTATGAATAGCATACTATAATTCTTAGCAAACTGATAAAAATATTATTTTTTCCCATTTATATAAAGAGTTATAAATATATAAAAAAAATTAAAAGATTGTTTGAAGGTGGAAAAGCGATCACTTCTCTAAAAAAATTATAATTATTAATTTTTCTTCTAAATAACTTTGCTGATATCCTCTTCAAAATATGTTTACGCATTGAAAATTTCAAAAAAGCTAATTTTAAAATAATACAGATAATAAACAATAATTTTTAAACAAATAATTCATAAATACTATCAGCAAATCACAGCTTAAAAAATAATTTTCATTGACAGTTTAATCCCATTTACATACTTATTTTATAAATAGCATACTATAAGTTTTATCAAATTGATAAGAAATTATTTTTTCCTATTTATATAAAGAACTCTAAACATATAAAAATAAAAGATCTTTCTCGGTGTAAAAACGATGACTTCTCTTAAAAGTTTATAATTATTAATTTTCCTTCTAAATAACTTTACTGATTTCCTCCTCAAAATATGTATACGCATTGAAAAATTTCAATAAAGCAAATTTTAAAATTATACAGATAATAAAAAATAATTTTTAAACAGATAATTAAGAAATACTATCAGCAAAACATAGTTTTTAAAATAATTTTCCTTGACATTTTAATCCGATTTATATACATATATTATGAATGGCATACTATAATTCTTAGCAAACTGATAAAAAAATTATTTTTTCTTATTTATATAAAGAATTATAAATATATAGAAAGAAATTAAAAGATTGCTTGAAGGTGAAAAAACAATGACTTCTCTAAAAAGTTTATAATTATTAATTTTCCTTCTAAATAACTTTACTGATATCCTCTTCAAAATATGTAATGTGTAACAATCGAGTTAGATTAAATTAAACATAAAAATTTCTTTTTGAAAGAGAAAAATAAACTCTGAGTAGATATAAGAGAAAAGGTCTTTCAATTTAACTTCTCTTTCTTAGACTTTTTCGTGTTTGAAAAGTTTCAACTTTACCCGAGAGATTCTCACGAAAAAGTTTTTCATTTTCTTTTCATACTTTCCTTTCCGCCTCTATTGTTAAATGAAACAGAATAAAAATAACAGCACAAATTAAAAATTTAAACCATTCTAAACAAATGCAAAAAATGTACATAAAGCAAAATTAAGTAAACCATGTACTAAAATTACGCATGAAAACATACATATAAAGTATATATATATATATATATATATAAATATATATATATATATAAAATATATAGATATATAATGTATATATATATATATATATATTTTATATATATGTATATATATATATATATATATATATATATATATATATATATATATATATATATATATATATATATATATATATGTGTGTGTGTGCATATATATATATATATATATATATATATATGGATATATATATAGAGATATATTTATATGTATAAATATGTATATATATATATATTTGTATATATATGTATATATATATATATATATATATGTAATTATACATATGTGTATATATATATATGTATGTATATATGAATATATATGTATATATATGTATGTATAAATGAATATATATATATATATATATATATATATATATATATATATATATATGTATATATATATATATATATATATATATATATATATATATATATATATATATATATGTGTGTGTGTGTGTGTGTGTGTGTGTATGTATATATGTGTATATATATGTACATATGTATATATATAAATATGTATCTATATATGTATGTATATATATGTTTATATGTATGTATATATGTATATATGTATATATATATGCATATATATAAATATATGTATACATATATGCATATGCATATATATATATGTATATATGTATATATATATATATATATATATATATATATATATATATATATATATATATATATATATATATATATATATATATATCAGTAACTTAAGTCTCAAAGGTTGGCCTTATCCCTCCACTAAATGGGTTATATAGACATGAGAATACATGGTACAGGTATGTGGGGGAAAGGAATTAATCGCTTTGTAAGAGATCTCAATACTCGTATCAATGATTAAAAATTAAATAAGTGTTCCCTTATTACATCTTTATGTACATGTAATAGAATTATAGAAATCTCGTTTGTCTGTTTATGTGTTCGCGCAACCCTGAAGAACTTCAGAATCCATTTTCTCTGATGGATTCTGTGGAGTCTGGGGTATATAGGTATTTTTATTCCATAGCAACTGACCCGTTAGTAAGTGTATTATACACTGCCCCGGCCGAAGCTATCCAGAAGCTGTATAACCGGTTGCCACGACGTAATCACAATACCACAGGGAGCTGCTGACCTACGAGAGGCTCTGTCATGGATCGAAATTAATTTAGACGACCCCAGTAAGGAACAGTACTACAAAGTAAGTTCAAGACTACCAGAGAAGTCTTAGGAAAGATCACTCCGGAAAC
>CM063504.1:141789907-141792407 GCA_032207245.1 Pardosa pseudoannulata | reverse complement strand
ATAAAGCAAAAATTTGGCCAAAACATTTTTAACGTGGATTAAAAGTTTTATTAAACTGTTTTTGCAATGAATATTATAGAAAAGCTAATATATTACCCAAATTTACAATCCTGAAAGTTAAAATTGTTTTTATTATGGTATAGTGACACTAACTGAAAATCACTGTATGAAGCGGGATTTTCCAAATATTATAAATTTTCATTTTATGATTCACTTCTTGTCTGTTAATCAATTAACCTTTTTTATGTAAATATCAATAGAAGCAAAGAAATTTTGGAACCACATCATTTTTCAACATGCATTAATAATTTTATTAAACAGTTTTGCAATGAATATTACAGAAAGGATAATGTATTATCCAAATTTACTATCCTGAAAGTTAAAAAAACTTTTATTACGGTATAGTGACACTAAGTGAAAATCGCTGTATAGATTGGGATTTTCCGCATATTATAAATTTTCATTTTATGAGGAGCTCCTGGTCTGTAAATCAATTAACCTATTTTTATGTAAATATCAATAGAAGCAAAGAAATTTTAGCCAAAACATTTTAAAACGTGCATTAATAATTGTATTAAACAGTTTTGCAATGAATATTATAGAATAGTTAATATATTACCCAAATTTACAATCCTGAAAGTTAAAATTGTTTTTATTACGGTATAGTGACACTAACTGAAAATCGCTGTATGGAGCGGGATTTTTCCCATATTATAAATTTTCATTTTATAAATCGCTCCTTGTCTGTAAATCAATTAACTTATTTTCATGCAAATATAAAAAGAAGCAAAGAAATTTTGGGATCAAAACATTTTTTAACGTGGATTAATAGTTTTATTAATCAGTTTTGTAATGAATATTATATAAAAGCTGATATATTACCCAAATTAACTATCCTGAAATTTAAACTTTTATTACGGTATACTGACACTAGCAGAAAATCGCTGTATAGAGCGGGATTTTCTATGTATTATAAATTTTATTTTATGAGGTTCTCCTAGTCTGTAAATCAATTAACCTATTTTTATGCAAATATAAATAGAAGCAAAGAAATTTTGGGATCAAAACATTTTTAAAAGTGGATTAATAGTTTTATTAAACAGTTTTGTAATGAATATTATAGAAAAGCTAATATATTACCCAGATTAACTATCATGAATGTTAAAAAAACTTTTATTACGGTATAGTGACTCTAACTGAAAATCGCTTATGGACTATTATTTTCCACATATTATAAATTTCTTATTTTATAATACTCTCTTTGTCTGTAAATCAATTAACCTATTTTTATACAAATATTAATCGAAACCAAGAAATTTTGAAACCAAAACATTTTTAAACAAGCATTAATAATTTTATGATACAGTTTTGCAATAAATATTATAGAAAAGCTAATATATTACCCCAATAATTTTATTACGGTATAGTGACACTAACTGAAAATCGCTGTATAGAGCGGGATTTTCTATGTATTATAAATTTTATTTTATGAGGTTCTCCTAGTCTGTAAATCAATTAACCTATTTTTATACAAATATCAATAGAAACAAAGAAATCTTAAGACCAAATATTTTTAAGCATGCATCAATAATTTTATTAAACAGTTTTGCCATGATTATTATAGAAGAGCTAATATATTACCCAAATGTACTATCCTGAAAGTTAAAAAATATTTTATTAAGGTATAGTGACACTAAATGAAAATAACTGTATAGAGCGGGATTTTCCACATATTATAAATTTTCATTTTATGGGGCGCTCCTTGTCTGTATATTAATTAAAATATTTTTATACTGATATTAAGAGAAGCAAAGAAATTTTGGAACCAAAACATTTTTAAACATGCATTAATAATTTTATTAAACTGTTTTACAATGAATATTATGGAAAAGCCAATATATTACCCAAATTTACTATCCTGAAAGTTAAAAAAAAACTTTATTTCTGTATAGTGACACTAACTGAAAATCGCTTTATACAACTGGATTTTTCCCCATATTATAAATTTTTATTTTATGAGGGTTCCATGTCTGTAAATCAATTAACCTATTTTTATGCAAATAACAATAGAAGCAAAGAAATTTTGGGACCAAAGCATTTTTAAACTTGCATTAAGTGTTATTAAACAGTTTTGCAATGAATATTATAGAAAAGCTAGTATATTACCTAAATTTACTATCCTGAAAGTTAAAAAATCTTTTATTACGTTTAGTGATACTAACTGAAAATTCTTGTATGTAGCGGGATTTTCTACATATTATAAATTTTCATTTTATGAGGCGCTCCTTGTCTGTAAATCAATTAACCTATTTTTATGCAAATATCAATAGAAGCAAAGAACTTTTGGAACCTCCTGAATGCTTCTTTTTTTATCAGAATTTCCTTTGTGTCTTTTTGAGAAATTATTAAGGACTTAAATCGTTACTTTTTTTCCGGACGTGTTGATCTGCTCTATAAATTTAACGGAAAAAATATACTCTTTTGGAATTCTCTCCTAAAG
>CM063504.1:141764907-141779907 GCA_032207245.1 Pardosa pseudoannulata | reverse complement strand
TGCGACGTATTATTTCCGATTGTAAGTCATTTGGGTATGACTTCGCATGGGTCTCGTATAGGGAGCAGGTATAAACGAAATAATCAGCCGTAGATGATTTCAAACTTAACAACGTTGATTTATTACAGCAACAAAAAAAAAACACATTTAAAGAAAAATATATATAAAGTCTCCAGAGAGGAGATTTACAATGCTCATTTGATTCCACCTGTTCGGTTATTATTTTAACAGGAAATTTTTTAGATCGACTTTTCGTCCTTGGAGTGGAGGGTCACACAAAGAAAATTTCTTGACAAAAATGATGATTGTAATCGTCCGTTGTCAAGGACCATACGTTTTTCCAATTGTTCGGCTTTTTGAATTTCGGTGCATAAATGAACCAAAATGTTTAACCGACACATTTCTTGATCCCCGACAGAGACGGACGCGATACTTACAAACTCAATAACTAAATTTCTGCCTGTGGGGTTTTCAAGACAACTTAAATAATCAAGATTTTATCTTAACTGCCCAAAACTGCTAAATAATCTGAAGTCTCTAAAAACAACGACTTCACCACTCGCTCTTGGGTGCGGTAAATTCAAATATGTATTTTTCTTGCGGTATTCGACATAAAACTCTTTCCTTATAAGGAAAGAGTTTATTACAGTTTATTAGAGACGGACAATTGACCCGTTCAATAAATTTGAAGTTCCACAACATTGAACTTCGCTTTCTCTAATGGGTGTCCGACTGCAAATTACTTAGATATTCCTTATTGCCTCGTAAGCGAGGGCAATTCAAATAATAGGGCTAATTTTCAGTGTAATCGGTGCATATTTCACCGTTCCCTATTAATAAGAATTTACATAACATACCTCATTGTATAAAAGACTATTATTTATTTTATGTGACTGATCCATATAATTTACAAGAGACCAAGTAAAGTAATATAAACGTCTATAGATTATGTATTTAAAATTTAAAATAAAAATTCAAAAATAACAAAATAACTCATAAGCTGTATTTTTCTTTTTAATATATCAGCATATCAATAAAATTTGTTAATTATAAATTTTAGAATTATTATTTTCAGTTTGCTAATAATATTTTCTAAAGCAATAAAAAACACCGCAATTTGCATGAAAATTATGGTTTATAAACTTTCATTTTACCTCATTTATGAAATTTGTTTGGAAATTGTTATTTGTTTTACCTAAGTAAGATATTATTAAGTATATATTATTTAAATAAAAATTCCTTTAAAAATCTCTTAATATATTGCAAATCAATCTCTTCACTTATTTTGTTCATTCCATAACTCATATACATTGGATCAAAATTATGCTCTATAATGTTCATTTTTATTCTCATTTATTAAAAATTGTTTAAGTATTTGTGTTTCCTAATGTTATTTGTAATTCCTTTAAAAATCTCTTAATATATTGCAAATCAATCTCTTCACTTATTTTGTTCATTCCATAATCATACATTGGATCAAAATTATGCTTTATATTTCAATTTACCTCATTTATCAAATTGTTTGGAAATTGTTATTTGTTTTACCTAATGTTATTTAAGTAAGAATTCCTTTAAAAATCTCTTAATATATTGCAAATCAATCTCTTCACTTATTTTGTTCATTCCATAACTCATATACATTGGATCAAAATTATGCTCTATAAACTTTCAATTTTACCTCATTTATCAAATTTGTTTGGAAATTGTTATTTGTTTTACCTAATGTTATTTAAGTAAGAATTCCTTTAAAAATCACTTAATATATTTATTGCAAATCATTCTCTTCACTTATTTTGTTCATTCCATAACTCATATACATTGGATCAAAATTATGCTCTATAAACTTTCAATTTTACCTCATTTATCAAATTTGTTTGGAAATTGTTATTTGTTTTACCTAATGTTATTTAAGTAAGAATTCCTTTAAAAATCTTCACTTGCATTGTTCATTGCATAACTCATATATATTGATATTTAAATTTGCAATATATGTGAATAATTTAGCAAAAACAAACCAAATTTATCACAACAATTAATCAGAGACGTTAAATTTACAGTAAAAGAAGTAGATTGTTTCTTAAATGTTTCCAAAGAAAATTGTCTTTAAAAAGTATTCGGTTAGCATATTTAATGCATTTTATTCCATTGACCTCTCTAGAATTTAACCAACTACATACATGCCCACTTTCTACTTTGTAGATTTGGAATCACGTGTATTTGTGTGTGTGTGTGCGTGCGTATAATTACAACAAAAACACACAATATATATATATATATATAATATATATATATATTTATCACTAACAATAATTTATATCATAACTTTCATGTATGTGTATACCCACCCACACCCATAATGTATATATACACGTGTATTTTACATATACCCGTAACAGTATATATATGGATACAAATTTATAAATGCGTATGTATCTATACAGCTGTACGTCCTGGGTATTTAAATATATGGTTTACATTTTGATATACATTATATATATTATATATATATATATATATATATTATATATAATATATATATAATATATATATACACTTAATAATAACAATAACTTTTTTATCAATAACTTTCATGTTGGTGTATGCCCACACACTCCCACTCATATATACACGTGTCTTTTTATATATACTTGTAACCGCAGTTTATATATATTTATATATATATATATATATATATATATATATATGGATACAAATTTATAAATGCTTATGTATATATACAGCTATATGTCCTGGATATATAAATACATGTTTTATATTTTGATATACATTATATATTTATATATATATATATATATTATATAATATTATATATATATATATATATATATATATATATATATTAATACATTCTTGACTTTTTCAGACACTTTTTATTATATATCAAAGGTGAAGGTAAGAAATAAAAAAAGAGAAAAAACTTTTTTAGAATACAATTTCTCGAGTGAAAATTGAAAGAAAAACGTTACAAATTGGGTGATTTTCCTCTTATATCTACTTAGATATTTCTTTTTTGGAAGAAGAAAAAGTTAAGAAAATAAAGTTTTGAAAGTGAAAATTTCATTTCTGCTTTTATCCAATCTAACTCGTTTTTGATATCTTCTATATTTTGAAGACCTATTCAATAAGGTTATTTGGAACGAAAATCTTTACTTTAACTTTTTAAATTTGCTCTCGAAGAAGAGTTTCAGAACGTAAAACTGAGAATATAAAGAGTGAAGTTTTATAAATAGTTAAGAAGTATCCTATATTTTATCGCTTTATTACTTTATAAGATTTTAAAAATATTTCATAAAAGTGTAAAGTGTCACACACGAGTGTGCTCTGACATATTTATTTTATGTGTGTGTGTGTGTGTGTGTGTGTGTGTACACCAAGGAATCAGTGACAAATTTCGACCTCACATACGCTTTTAGGTTTTCATGCCTAATTTTTGTATTTTGCTGTTTTTGTTATAAAGTACCGTTTTCTGCACTTTTTGGCTATTTTTTTCTCATTTTATTTTTTTTCCAAATTTTTTTTTGGGGGGGGTTTCGTATAATTCCACTAATTGCTCCGTTTATTTTGTAATTTGCGTAATGTTATGTGTTTTTTATGTTTAACAAAATTGAAAAAATGCTAAATAAAAATTTTAAAATTTTGTATAGAAAAATTTATCTTTTTTATTATGTGTCACTTTTTGTTATTTTTTTATTTATTTAATATAAGTTTTTGTTATAGCTTTACTTTTTTGTTATTTATATAATTCTTACGTTGTATTGAATATATTTATTTGTTAACATAATAGGTCATAGTCATTTATTTATTCCCTAATTAGACTTTTTACTAAAAATTTTATAGAATTCTTCCTCGCTTTTGCATGTATAAATTTAATCTGATATGTTGTATTGAATACTGTGCATTGTGTAACCATACTACTGGTAGTCAATTCCAGTCTAATTATTATTAGACAACGCGTTGGTTACTAAAATTTTTATGAGAACGTTATCCTCGCTTCCTTGTGAGCTGGATGTATTAAATTTATCTGAGCTCCATGTTGTATTGAATACTGTGCATTGTTGTTAACAATATGGTCATAGAATTCCAGTCTAATTATCCCCTAATTAGACAACTCGGTGGTTACTCATACTTTTTATGAGAACGTTCTCACCTCCTCGCTTCCTTGAGAGCTGGAGGGTATTAAATTTATCTGAGCTTCATGTTGTATTGAATACTATGCATTGTTGTTAAGCATGCCTAATGGTCATAGTCAACGATTCAGCTAATTATTCCCTAATTAGACAACGCGTTGGTTACTAAAAATTTTTATGAGAACGTTCTCGCCTCCTCGCTTCCTTGTGAGCTGGAGTGTATTAAATTTATCTGAGCTTCACGTTGTATTGAATACTATGTATTGCTGTTAACTATACTATGTCATAGTCAAGGTTCCAGTCTAATTATCCCTAATTAGACAATTGGTTACAAAATATTTTATGAGAACGTTCTCACCTCCTCGCTTCCTTGTGAGCTGGAGTGTATTAAATTTATCTGAGCTCCACGTTGTATTCAATACTATGCATTGCTGTTAACCATACCTACTGGTTATTGTCAAGGTTTCAGTCTAATTATCCCCTAATTAGACAACGCGTTGGTTACTAAAAATTTTTATGAGAACGTTCTCGCCTCCTCGCTTCCTTGTGAGCTGGAGTGTATTAAATTTATCTGAGCTTCATGTTGTATTGAATACTGTGCATTGCTGTTAACCATACCTACTGGTCATAGTAAAAGTTCCAGTCTAATTATCCCCTAATTAGACAACGCGGTGGTTACTCATACTTTTTATGAGAACGTTCTCACCTCCTCGCTTCCTTGTGAGCTGGAGTGTATTAAATTTATCTGAGCTTCATGTTGTATTGAATACTGTGCATTGCTGTTAACCATACCTACTGGTCATAGTCAAGATTCCAGTCTAATTATCCCCTAATTAGACAACTCGGTGGTTACTCATACTTTTTATGAGAACGTTCTCACCTCCTCGCTTCCTTGTGAGCTGGAGTGTATTAAATTTATCTGAGCTTCATGTTGTATTGAATACTGTGCATTGCTGTTAACCATACCTACTGGTCATAGTAAAAGTTCCAATCTAATTATCCCCTAATTAGACAACGCGGTGGTTACTCATACTTTTTATGAGAACGTTCTCACCTCCTCGCTTCCTTGTGAGCTGGAGTGTATTAAATTTATCTGAGCTTCATGTTGTATTGAATACTATGCATTGCTGTTAACCATACCTACTGGTCATAGTCAACGTTCCAGTCTAATTATCCCCTAATTAGACAACGCGTTGGTTACTCATAAGTTTTTATGAGAACGTTCTCACCTCCTCGCTTCCTTGTGAGCTGGAGTGTATTAAATTTATCTGAGCTTCACGTTGTATTGAATACTATGCATTGCTGTTAACCATACCTACTGGTCATAGTCAAGATTCCAGTCTAATTATCCCCTAATTAGACAACGCGTTGGTTACTCATACTTTTTATGAGAACGTTCTCACCTCCTCGCTTCCTTGTGAGCTGGAGTGTATTAAATTTATCTGAGCTTCATGTTGTATTGAATACTGTGCATTGCTGTTAACCATACCTACTGGTCATAGTAAAAGTTCCAGTCTAATTATCCCCTAATTAGACAACGCGTTGGTTACTAAAATTTTTATGAGAACGTTCTCGCCTCCTCGCTTCCTTGTGAGCTGGAGTGTATTAAATTTATCTGAGCTTCATGTTGTATTGAATACTGTGCATTGCTGTTAACCATACCTACTGGTCATAGTCAAGGTTCCAGTCTAATTATCCCCTAATTAGACAACGCGTTGGTTACTCAAACTTTTTATGAGAACGTTCTCACCTCCTCGCTTCCTTGTGAGCAGGAGAGTATTAAATTTATCTGAGCTTCATGTTGTATTGAATATTATGCATTGCTGTTAACCATACCTACTGGTCATAGTCAAGGTTCCAGTCTAATTATCCCCTAATTAGACAACGCGTTGGTTACTCATACTTTTTTTATGAGAACGTTCTCACCTCCTCGCTTCCTTGTGAGCTGGAGTGTATTAAATTTATCTGAGCTTCATGTTGTATTGAATACTATGCATTGCTGTTAACCATACCTACTGGTCATAGTCAAGATTCCAGTCTAATTATCCCCTAATTAGACAACGCGTTGGTTACTCATACTTTTTATGAGAACGTTCTCACCTCCTCGCTTCCTTGTGAGCTGGAGTGTATTAAATTTATCTGAGCTTCATGTTGTATTGAATACTATGCATTGCTGTTAACCATACCTACTGGTCATAGTCAAGGTTCCAGTCTAATTATCCCCTAATTAGACAACGCGTTGGTTACTAAAATTTTTATGAGAACGTTCTCACCTCCTCGCTTCCTTGTGAGCTGGAGTGTATTAAATTTATCTGAGCTTCATGTTGTATTGAATACTATGCATTGCTGTTAACCATACCTACTGGTCATAGTCAAGGTTCCAGTCTAATTATCCCCTAATTAGACAACGCGTTGGTTACTCATAATTTTTTATGAGAACGTTCTCACCTCCTCGCTTCCTTGTGAGCTGGAGTGTATTAAATTTATCTGAGCTTCATGTTGTAATTGAATACAATGCATTGTTGTTAACCATACCTACTGGTCATAGTCAAGGTTCCAGTCTAATTATTCTAATTAGACAACGCGTTGGTTACTCATACTTTTTATGGGAACGTTCTCACCTCCTCGCTTCCTTGTGAGCTGGAGTGTATTAAATTTATCTGAGCTTCATGTTGTATTGAATACTGTGCATTGTTGTTAACCATACCTACTGGTCATAGTCAAGGTTCCAGTCTAATTATCCCCTAATTAGACAACGCGTTGGTTACTCATACTTTTTATGAGAACGTTCTCACCTCCTCGCTTCCTTGTGAGCTGGAGTGTATTAAATTTATCTGAGCTTCATGTTGTATTGAATACTGTGCATTGCTGTTAACCATACCTACTGGTCATAGTCAAGGTTCCAGTCTAATTATCCCCTAATTAGACAACGCGGTGGTTACTCATACTTTTTATGAGAACGTTCTCACCTCCTCGCTTCCTTGTGAGCTGGAGTGTATTAAAATTATATGAGCTTCACGTTGTATTGAATACTATGCATTGCTGTTAACCATACCTACTGGTCATAGTCAACGTTTCAGTCTAATTATCCCCTAATTAGACAACGCGTTGGTTACTAAAACTTTTTATGAAGACTTTCTCATCTCCTCGCTTCCTTGTGAGCAGGAGAGTATTAAATTTATCTGAGCTTCATCTTGTATTGAATACTGTGCATTGTTGTTAACCATACCTACTGGTCATAGTCAAGGTTCCAGTCTAATTATCCCCTAATTAGACAACGCGTTGGTTACTCATAATTTTTTATGAGAACGTCCTCACCTCCTCGCTTCCGTGTGAGCAGGACTGTATTAAATTTATCTGAGCTCCATGTTGAATTGAATGCTATGCATTGTTGTTAACCATACCTACTGGTCATAGTCGTCTAATTATCCCCTAATTAGACAACGCGTTGGTTACTAAAAATTTTTATGAGAACGTTCTCGCCTCCTCGCTTCCTTGTGAGCTGGAGTGTATTAAATTTATCTGAGCTTCATGTTGAATTGAATACTGTGCACTGTTGTTAACCATACCTACTAGTCATAGTCAAGGTTCCAGTCTAATTATCCCCTAATTAGACAATGCTTTGGTTACTCATACTTTTTATGAGAACGTTCTCACCTCCTCGCTTCCTTGTGAGCTGGAGTGTAATAAATTTATCTGAGCTTCACGTTGTATTGAATACTATGCATTGCTGTTAACCATACCTACTGGTCATAGTCAAGGTTCCAGTCTAATTATCCCCTAATTAGACAACGCGTTGGTTACTCATAATTTTTTATGAGAACGTTCTCACCTCCTCGCTTCCTTGTGAGCTGGAGTGTATTAAATTTATCTGAGACCATACCTACTGGTCATAGTCAAGGTTCCAGTCTAATTATCCCCTAATTAGACAACGCGTTGGTTACTCATAATTTATTATGAGAACGTTCTCACCTCCTCATAACCATACCTACTGGTCATAGTCAAGGTTCCAGTCTAATTATCCCCTAATTAGACAACACGTTGGTTACTCATTTTTTATGAGAACGTCCTCACCTCCTCGCTTCCTTGTGAGCTGGAGTGTATTAAAATAATATGAGCTTCATGTTGTATTGAATACTGTGCATTGCTGTTAACCATACCTACTGGTCATAGTCAAGGTTCCAGTCTAATTATCCCCTAATTAGACAACGCGTTGGTTACTCATAAGTTTTTATGAGAACGTTCTCACCTCCTCGCTTCCTTGTGAGCTGGAGTGTATTAAATTTATCTGAGCTTCATGTTGAATTGAATACTGTGCATTGCTGTTAACCATACCTACTAGTCACAGTCAAGGTTCCAGTCTAATTATCCCCTAATTAGACAACGCTTTGGTTACTCATACTTTTTATGAGAACGTTCTCACCTCCTCGCTTCCTTGTGAGCTGGAGTGTATTAAAATTATATGAGCTTCACGTTGTATTGAATACTATGCATTGCTGTTAACCATACCTACTGGTCATAGTCAAGGTTCCAGTCTAATTATCCCCTAATTAGACAACGCGTTGGTTACTCATACTTTTTATGAGAACGTTCTCACCTCCTCGCTTCCTTGTGAGCAGGACTGTATTAAATTTATCTGAGCTCCATGTTGTAATTGAATGCTATTCACTGCTGTTAACCATACCTACTGGTCATTGTCGAGGTTCCAGTCTAATTATCCCCTAATTAGACAACGCGTTGGTTACTCATAATTTTTTATGAGAACGTTCTCACCTCCTCGCTTCTTTATGAGCATGTTGTTGAATACACGCATTGCTGTTAACCATACCTACTGGTCATTGTCGAGGTTCCAGTCTAATTATCCCCTAATTAGACAACGCGTTGGTTACTCATAAATTTTTATGAGAACGTTCTCACCTCCTCGCTTCCTTGTGAGCTAGATGTTGTATTGAATACACGCATTGCTGTTAACCATACCTACTGGTCATTGTCGAGGTTCCAGTCTAATTATCCCCTAATTAGACAACGCGTTGGTTACTCATAATTTTTTATGAGAACGTCCTCACCTCCTCGCTTCCTTGTGAGCTGGAGTGTATATGTTGTTGAATACACGCATTGCTGTTAACCATACCTACTGGTCATTGTCAAGGTTCCAGTCTAATTATCCCCTAATTAGACAACGCGTTGGTTACTCATAATTTTTTATGAGAACGTTCTCACCTCCTCGCTTCCTTATGAGCTGGAGTGTATTAAATTTATCTGAGCTTATGTTGTATTGAATACACGCATTGCTGTTAACCATACCTACTGGTCATAGTCAAGGTTCCAGTCTAATTATCCCCTAATTAGACAACGCGTTGGTTACTCATAATTTTTATGAGAACGTTCTCACCTCCTCGCTTCCTTGTGAGCTGGAGTGTATTAAAATTATATGAGCTTCACGTTGTATTGAATACTGTGCATTGCTGTTAACCATACCTACTGGTCATTGTCGAGGTTCCAGTCTAATTATCCCCTAATTAGACAACGCGTTGGTTACTCATACTTTTTATGAGAACGTTCTCACCTCCTCGCTTCCTTGTGAGCTGGAGTGTATTAAAATTATATGAGCTTCACGTTGTATTGAATACTATGCATTGCTGTTAACCATACCTAATGGTCATTGTCAAGGTTCCAGTCTAATTATCCCCTAATTAGACAACGCGTTGGTTACTTAATTTTTTTATGAGAACCTTCTCATCTCCTCGCTTCCTTGTGAGCAGGAGAGTATTAAATTTATCTGAGCTTCATGTTTTTGAATACTATGCATTGCTGTTAACCATACCTACTGGTCATAGTCAAGGTTCCAGTCTAATTATCCCCTAATTAGACAACGCTTTGGTTACTTAATTTTTTTATGAGAACGTTCTCACCTCCTCGCTTCCTTGTGAGCTGGAGTGTATTAAATTTATCTGAGCTTCATGTTGTAATTGAATACTATGCATTGCTGTTAACCATACCTACTGGTCATAGTCAAGGTTCCAGTCTAATTATCCCCTAATTAGACAGCTCGTTGGTTACTCATATTTTTTATGAGAACGTTCTCACCTCCTCGCTTCCTTGTGAGCTGGAGTGTATTAAATTTATCTGAGCTTCATGTTGTATTGAATACTGTGCATTGCTGTTAACCATACCTACTGGTCATAGTAAAAGTTCCAGTCTAATTATCCCCTAATTAGACAACGCGGTGGTTACTCATACTTTTTATGAGAACGTTCTCACCTCCTCGCTTCCTTGTGAGCTGGAGTGTATTAAATTTATATGAGCTTCACGTTGTATTGAATACTATGCATTGCTGTGAACCATACCTACTGGTCATAGTCAACGTTTCAGTCTAATTATCCCCTAATTAGACAACGCGTTGGTTACTAAAACTTTTTATGAAGACTTTCTCATCTCCTCGCTTCCTTGTGAGCAGGAGAGTATTAAATTTATCTGAGCTTCATCTTGTATTGAATACTGTGCATTGTTGTTAACCATACCTACTGGTCATAGTCAAGATTCCAGTCTAATTATCCCCTAATTAGACAACGCGTTGGTTACTAAAAATTTTTATGAGAACGTTCTCACCTCCTCGCTTCCTTGTGAGCTGGAGTGTATTAAATTTATCTGAGCTTCATGTTGTATTGAATACTGTGCATTGCTGTTAACCATACCTACTGGTCATAGTAAAAGTTCCAGTCTAATTATCCCCTAATTAGACAACGCGTTGGTTACTAAAATTTTTATGAGAACGTTCTCACCTCCTCGCTTCCTTGTGAGCTGGAGTGTATTAAATTTATCTGAGCTTCATGTTGTATTGAATACTGTGCATTGCTGTTAACCATACCTACTGGTCATAGTCAAGGTTCCAGTCTAATTATCCCCTAATTAGACAACGCGTTGGTTACTCATAATTTTTTATGAGAACTCACCTCCTCGCTTCCTTGTGAGCTGGAGTGTATTAAATTTATCTGATACATTGCTGTTAACCATACCTACTGGTCATAGTCAAGGTTCCAGTCTAATTATCCCCTAATTAGACAACGCGTTGGTTACTCATAATTTTTTTATGAGAACGTTCTCACCTCCTCGCTTCCTTGTGAGCTGGAGTGTATATGTTGTTGAATACACGCATTGCTGTTAACCATACCTACAGGTCATTGTCAAGGTTCCAGTCTAATTATCCCCTAATTAGACAACGCGTTGGTTACTAAATTTTTTTATGAGAACGTTCTCACCTCCTCGCTTCCTTGTGAGCTGGAGTGTATTAAATTTATCTGAGCTTCATGTTGTAATTGAATACTGTGCATTGCTGTTAACCATACCTACTGGTCATAGTCAAGGTTCCAGTCTAATTATCCCCTAATTAGACAACACGTTGGTTAACCTCACCTCCTCGCTTCCTTGTGAGCTGGAGTGTATTAAAATTATATGAGCTTCACGTTGTATTGAATACTATGCATTGCTGTTAACCATACCTACTGGTCATAGTCAAGGTTCCAGTCTAATTATCCCCTAATTAGACAACGCGTTGGTTACTAAATTTTTTTATGAGAACGTTCTCACCTCCTCGCTTCCTTGTGAGCTGGAGTGTATTAAATTTATCTGAGCTTCATGTTGTATTGAATACTGTGCATTGCTGTTAACCATACCTACTGGTCATAGTCAAGGTTCCAGTCTAATTATCCCCTAATTAGACAACGCGTTGGTTACTAAATTTTTTTATGAGAACGTTCTCACCTCCTCGCTTCCTTGTGAGCTGGAGTGTATTAAATTTATCTGAGCTTCATGTTGTATTGAATACTGTGCATTGCTGTTAACCATACCTACTGGTCATAGTAAAAGTTCCAGTCTAATTATCCCCTAATTAGACAACGCGTTGGTTACTCATACTTTTTATGAGAACGTTCTCACCTCCTCGCTTCCTTGTGAGCTGGAGTGTATTAAATTTATCTGAGCTTCATGTTGTATTGAATACTGTGCATTGTTGTTAACCATACCTACTGGTCATAGTCAAGATTCCAGTCTAATTATCCCCTAATTTGATATCGCGTTGGTTACTAAAAATTTTTATGAGAACATTTTCACCTCCTCGCTTCCTTGTGAGCTGGAGTGTATTAAAATTATATGAGCTTCACGTTGTATTGAATACTATGCATTGCTGTTAACCATACCTACTGGTCATTGTCAAGGTTTCAGTCTAATTATCCCCTAATTAGACAACGCGTTGGTTACTCATACTTTTTATGAGAACGTTCTCACCTCCTCGCTTCCTTGTGAGCTGGAGTGTATTAAATTTATCTGAGCTTCATGTTGTATTGAATATTGTGCATTGTTGTTAACGATACCTACTAGTCATAGTAAAGGTTTCAGTCTAATTATCCCTTAATTAGACAACGCGTTGGTTACTCATACTTTTTATGGGAACGTTCTCACCTCCTCGCTTCCTTGTGAGCTGGAGTGTATTAAATTTTTATTTGGATAACTTTTTGCCTAGAGCCCTAAATTGATGTTTTGATCTATTTTACATTCGGAGGTTAAAGTAAAGACTTTCCACTTCGTTAGGTACTCCATTAATCCCAATTACCTTGACCTTGAATTTCGAAGGCATAAATCGTCGACGTAAATCTCGAAATTTTATTAGTAATAAAAGTACATGAAATTTAAAACTAATCACTTCCTTCTTGCTACCGGTAAGGTTACACATTCTATTTCTCGCTTCCGGGATATTTCCTCGGCTGGAGTTTTCAGCAGTAACGATCTAATAAGATTAAAACTAATTCATTTCTTTTGCCCGGAAAACATATTAGTTCTCATTTTACACACCAGATGGCAGTAACAGGATATGTTTAAAGTAATTTTATATAGTTTATTTTAAACTAGATGTCAGCTCTAACGAAATACACGTATTTGCGCTATGTATTTGTAATATTAGCAAAGTTACATAGATAGGCTCTTTGTAAATACACGTGGTTTGGGATCAAGATAAAATTAATTTTTTTAATATTGTGTTCATTATGGAGTCAGAGTTAGAAAGGGAATTAGATTCTAATTTTAGTATAAATGGATCTGAGAGTGATTCTTTTTTAAAGTAATTTTAGATAATTCTTTTTTTAAGTAATTTCCTAGACATTCAATAATTAACACTCAATAATTTATTAAACACTTACATAATTTTTTTAACGGGCAAGCTGGTCATTCAATTTTGCAAAATCAGTACTCAGGCTCAGAATTAGGCAATTGAATCCCGTAAGATTAGAAATGAATAAAGGAGAAGAACTGCATATTAAAATTTTTAAATGATAGAAAGTTTGGCTTACATTCTTTCCATAGTTCAGTGCTATCATCATTTAAGTTTGGTGATTCACATAAGAATTTAAATCTCTAGATACCCCTCTGTTAGTTTAGATGACTTCTTTGTGCATCAAAGAATGCTCAGACTTATTAAGTTTATGTAAGAGCTTACGGATACTTGCAGTAATTACACACTTATATAGAGAGCGATATATAGATAAATATATGTATATTTGATATGCATATGTAAAAGGGAAACTTCCATGCACATCTCACTTACACAAACATTCATTTAGAGGAAATAATTATTTATATGAAGAAATTTTTGATATCCTAACAGACACATTCATATATGAAGGATGCATTTCTGTTCCGGGAACATTTACTATCATTCTTTAAAATAAAAAAGATTTATATATTTATCCATACATATGTACACACACATACATATATGTATATATGTATGTGTGTATATATATGCATATATATATATATATATATATATATATATATATATATATATATATATATATATATATATATATATATATATATATATATATATATATGTATATATATATATATATATGTGGCGTGCGGTCCATATGTGTAGGGTATGCACTGCACACCCTGGCAAAATTATGAGGGACAATAATTTTCTGCACCTATGTCTACCTATCTTTATATATATAAAATAAATAATATTTATAATATATTCAAATATTATGTTGCTTGTATTCCCGCAGTGCGTGCGGTACTAGGTGCTGCACCACGTATCGCGCAAACGAACATAGGAAGTTCTGATGTGTACGCACTGCGCACTAAATTGAAAATCACGCTTTATATGTATGGGCTACTGGAGAAGAACTATGGCACTGAGGCGTGCAGCTATTTTTCCTGCACTTGGCATTCAGAATCATCCGAAGGTACGGTTTATTAAGCGTTGTATTAGAGCGGAGACTTTTTTTTTTTAAATTGATTAACTGGCTATAAGATTTTGCAGACAGTCAATGTTTAAATTTATTGTAAGATTTTGTTTTCATGGAAATATAAAAGAAGTATTTCATCAATATAAAGTGAAATGTTTTAGTGTGGTAAATTAATTTCGGTGATGTATTATATTTATTGAAATAATTAGCTGAAAAACAATGTTGTTTTGTTTTAAAGAAACGAATTTTAACAGAACAGTCCAAATTTTACCATTCATTGTGTCTTACAGTATATAAGTTATATCTGTAACACCATATCTCTGGTTTTGTTTTTAAAAATTGTCAAGAACGTTTTTCGCAGAATATATGATTTCCAAATGTTAAAAACAATTAATAAATATAATTTAATCCACTGACCGAACAAGAAACAGTTCACTCTATTGTGCCAGCGTGCAGTGAAATCCTCTGCACGTGGAATAGACGTTCGGTTTGTGGGTACAGCAGCGGCGGGCGCAATGTGGTGCTACGTTTGCTGAACATATAAGTTTTTCGTAGAAGCCCGAAGCGTTGCTTTTTCGACGCCGATATGATACCATACAACGAAAGAC
>CM063504.1:141724907-141727407 GCA_032207245.1 Pardosa pseudoannulata | reverse complement strand
TGAGGCCGAATTATTAGGGTGCTGGCCTTCTGTACCAGAGTTCGGTATTCGAATCCCACTATGGCATGGAAGTTCGTAGATTCGTAATCGGCATTAAGCAGTAGTCCGTTCATTAGCCGTCGTGTTGCAAAAACTCAGAGCTTAGAGCTCCAAACCAAAGTAAACAACCAATGTATGGGAATACAAGCGGAAGTTGTAAGATTTACCACTCCATTCGCACATTTTCAGTGTGTTTCAATTCACATAGTTTGCAGTTCTCGCTATGACGTTCAATTTATCTCTAGATTTTCAATATTCATTTAGGTCAGAGATTCCTAATCTTTTCCAAATCACCTACGATTTGCAAAAGAATTTTGGACGATATTACTTCATAATATTTAATAACACCAAATACTAAATTGTTGCAGATTATCTATAATAGTTTACTTCTATCTTTTATTAAGAATCATTCGTAGAATAAAAAACGGTTACTAAATTATTAAACAATTAGTTAGTTAAAATATAAAAGATGTTGAAATTAATAAGAAATGACAAGATATTAATAGACTGAAGATAATTTATAGTTTGCTAATGTCGGGTTTCATTTTATTAAACATTGTGTACAGGTACATGTCGTAACTGTGGGACGGGCTTTTCGCGTAAATTTAGTTATTCAGATAAATCTCAATAGATCGAAAATTATTTAATGATTTAACCAAATTTAGTATGTTATATTGATGTATATAAACAAATATATAAATAGACAAACAGAGTAATATATATATATATATATATTTTATATATATATATATATATATATATATATTATATATATATATATATATATATATATTTATATATATATATATATATATATAATTATATATTATTATATCACCAAAGGATAAATAAAAAGTTAATTTTAAATCTAAATTGGTTTTTTAATCAACCTTCCGTTGTGGTTACGCATCGGTATAATCTAAAGACTATTTTATTTCTAGGTTTCATAATCTATTAGTAGCAGGTTTCGTCTTATTTTCCGTCGTATATATATCGTTATTTTTGTACACACAAAGCCAAACCATGTTGTTACACTAACCCGTACTAATACGTGTCCGCTTACATTTGATGTGTTAATATCCTTCGTAATTTCCAAGATAAGACATGTTTCCTTTCTTGGACATTGATAGATATTGCTTGAATCCACGATCACCCAAATATGAATAAGAAATGCATTTACATTTCTGTACTCTAACAAAAGAGTGGTTTACTGATAGTCCATGGTAGAATTCACGATATTTGTAATTGAACAATATCGAAGTTATTAATGAATATTATAATATTATTGAATAGATTAATTATTGATATTTATAAAATCTTATTTCTCTTTATAGTAATTACTTCGTTTTTGTCAGTCAAATGAAAATATATATATATTGCTACCGCCTCTATGGAAGGCTTTAGTCACTGGGGGATAATACATTTTGACCTATGTATTTTTTTCTTTTTTCTATTGTTTCCTTTTTAATTGTTTACATCTTCCGATATATATTTTTTAATGAATTGGAGTATGCATTTAATATATTGCGTATAAATATTAGTGTTTCTGGTCTAGCACTTCTATTTATGTATATATATATATGTATATATATATTATATATATATATTTATATATATATATATATATATATATATGTATATATATATATATATATATATTTATGTTTATTTTTATACATATATATATATACATACATATATTATACATATACATATATTTAAATGGATATGTATATATATATGTATATGCATATATATATATATACATAACCATCATACATTTATATATATATATATATGTATACATATATATTATATATGTATATGTATATATATATATATATATATATATATATATATATATATATATATATATATATATATATATATATATGTATATATAAATTCTTCTTTCCGTGTGTTTGTAATAGAACTCCTCCTAAACGACTGGACTAATTTTGATGAAATTTTTTGTATGTAAATGAGTTGATTCGAGAATGGTTTAAATTAACAATCTGATTCGATATAAAATGTTTTTTTTTTATTAAAAATTCAGAATTGTGCGCTTATTGATATTATTATAATATCGCTTTAAAACCTTCACTGACAACGTATCTGGGGTGCAATTGTCAGCTCAATGGGCTACAGTACCATAGGTCCCAAGTACAAATCCCAGGAGAGGCGGTGTGGGAATTTCAATTTAATCTAATTACATTTGTCATGATGTACGCGTGGTGATTTAAAATACTTTTAAAATATTTCTTCCTTACTTTTTCATCAATATTATCCAAATTATAATTTATTTAAAAACATTTTTCATATTTGGATTTGCATCGTTAAAAGATAACGATCTCTGTGGGGTCGCCTAGTATATATATGTATGCAATATAAACCATAAAATCCGGAGCGGAAGAATTTTAATTAAGTCGTATATTTGTTTAACAATTTGTTATGACGTAGA
>CM063504.1:141709907-141712407 GCA_032207245.1 Pardosa pseudoannulata | reverse complement strand
ATCCGGCTTCAGACTCATGAAGCCATGTATTCTGCATACCACATTGGAACAGTACAAGGGCATGGTGGTTCAATCATGCTCTTAGGTGTTTTTTCTGTTTGGAATTTTTAGTTCGTGTACCTACCTCCCTCAATGAAATTTGGTGGAGTTGCTGAATGATCACCTCCATCGGTTTATGCTGTTCTGTTATCCACACGGTAAAGAAGTTTTCCAGCAAGACAACTGTACCTCTCACAAGTCCCAGTTGGCTATTAGCTGGTTGGATGAGCATTCCTCTAACATTTCTGTCATAAATTGCCCATCTAGAAGCCCAGACTTAAATCTCATTGACCATTTTTGGGATATTTTGGAACAAGGAGTGAAAGGCCATCACACAACGAACCTTATTGAATTATGGACAGCTTTAGCCAATGTTTGGTCAAACATTTCTGTGGTTTCTAGAAGCTTGTTGAATCTATGCCTCGTCGTGTGACAGTCATTATCAAGGCCACAGGAGGCCCAACTCGTTTCTAGGTAGGTATCCATATATATATATATATATATATATATATATATATATATATATATATATATATATATATATATATATATATATATATATATACTCATGTCCATAAATTAAGGATAATTCAGAATCACACAGAAATTGAGCTCTAAAATAAAAATTTCACCTGTAGAATTATCACACACATCTTGAAGAAGAATATGCAAATTGCAGGAAACCACCAGATGGCGCGGATAGTACGTCACAATGACGAGAGTGTATGAAAGGGGTATATAAGGAATGGTAGCAAAGAAGTAAAATTGTTCACAAGCGCTTTAAAAGCCTTTCAGTGCAATAACCGCATAGTTATGGCACAAAGGAAGCATTTGGATGATTTTTTACGTGGTAGAATTATCGGACGACTGGAATGTGGACGTACCCAGCTGGAAGTATCCGAGGAACTTGGAATCGCCCAGAGTGTCATCTCCAGGCTTTGGCAACGATTCAAACATGATGGTAATGTGAGTAGATGTTACAGCACAGGTCGCCCCCGAGTTACTACGCCGAATGATGACCGGTATTTGGCAGTTACTGCCAAAAGAAACAGACGGAGCACAGCATCAGACCTGTCTCGTCAGCTCTCTTCAGCTACCGGTACGACAGTTTCAAGGCAGACCGTGTACAGACGCTTAGGGAACATTGGTCTATATGCTCGTAGGCCTGTCAGATGTGTTCCCCTTACCGCAACTCACTGTCGCCTGCGATTATGCTGGGCTAGAGAGCATGCATTGTGGACACCGCAACAGTGGTCTTGTGTGATGTTTTCCGACGAGTCCAGGTTCAGTTTACATTCTGATTCTCGCCGGACTTTCATATGGAGAGCGCCAGGTACCCGTTACCACCAAGAGAACACCATTGAACGACACCGTTACGGTGGTGCAGGATGGCTCGTTTGGGGAGGAATTATTCTTGGTTCCAGAACTGACCTGCATGTTCAGAGTGTAACGATGACAGGCCACATCTATCGGGATGTCATTCTGGAACAACATGTACGTTTGTTTCGGGGCGCCATGGGTCCTGAATTTCTGTATAGGGATGAAAACGCCCGTCCTCACCGTGCAAACATTGTAGATGAATGGCTTCAATCGGAGGATATCACCCGTATGGATTAGCCAGCATACTCACCGGACTTGAATCCAATAGAGCATGTGTGGGACATGCTTGGCCGACGAATTGCAGCCCGTCAACCCCCTCCCAACTGTCTATCGGAACTTCGGAGTGCATTGCTTGATGAGTTGTGTAATTTCCCCCAAGATCAGATTGATAATTTGATACTCAGCATGCGTAGGCGTTGTAACGCTTGTATTGCATCGTCCGGGAGACATACTCCGTATTAACCATCATACTAACCATGTTATACTGTTTTCTGTAAATAGGTTCTTTTTTGAAATTTGCTCCAGGGAGTAAAAATCGCAATTTTTATTAATTATGTCAAACATATAGCATCTTTTTTGCTCTTTACCTTTTGTTTAATAAATAGACTTTACAAATAAGTCAAATTTGTTTTGCTTTTATCTCTTTCATTGCCTGAACTTCATTATCCTTAATTTATGGACATGAGTGTATATAAATATATATATATATATATATATATATATATATATATATATATGTATATATATGTATATATATATACATACATACATATATATAGTTATATATATATATATATATATATAATCGCTATATTATAGGTATGGCACTCAGGGCATGTGCCTAGGGCCCAATGATTTCAGGGGCCAATTTTTTTTAGATCCAGAGGAAATTTTGAAACAAATTTTGCAGACTTAAAACTTTCATGGTTTTATTTTAAATAAAAATTATGTGAGCTAAATTTTGTAAGTTTTTCATTATATCTCAGAGTAGAGTCAAGTATAAATACCCACAGATTTGTCAGTCATGGCCTTGCAATTAAAAACTAAAGGAAAGTAAAAGACATTTTACAAATGCTATCCA
>CM063504.1:141684907-141704907 GCA_032207245.1 Pardosa pseudoannulata | reverse complement strand
GAATCTGTTTTAGCAGTAGGTCCTAGTCTCATTAGCACTCGTGTAACAAAACAGCTGACCGTAGTACAACCAAATGATTTTGGTTTAGTTTGGAGCGATACGGTCTACTGTTTTGCAACACGAGGACTAATGAGACCGGAACATGCTGTTTAAAGCCGATTTTGAACGGCTACTTTTATCCATGTAATAGTGGTATTCAAACCTACGAAATCCGTTTCGGACGATCAGCGCCCTAATCACTCTTCTGTCTTTCGGCCCCTTCAAATGAGACTGCTATTATAGCGAATTAAAGAATTTACATCTTATCATATTCGCACGGAATTTACACTTTAAAGTGTTTTTGATTAAATTTCCAACTTTTGAGTTTATGTGCTGATATTTTACAAACTATTCCTATGACATCCATAAAGTAAAAAGTAATTTATATATTAGGAGTTGGACGCTATTATTTTTAATAATAAATAAAATTGTAAATACAATTTATTATTTTCAAAATAGTTTTTCAGCATTTAGAAAGTTGTGGGAAACTCTGACCAAACGCAATGAATTGCAAATTGGGTGTAGAATTTTTAAACTGGAATGCTCGCGTCTTTGAGTTACAGCTTATTTTTGCGATAGACATAAATAGCAGATATATAATAGATAGCATTTTTTTAATTGCTAATGACATAAATCCTTCATTATCAATTATAGAAATGCATGAATGTGTTTTTTATTGCTTTTTGAAAAAGTCAATTATGTTTTTCAGAGATATGAATCAAAAATGTTATTTCCGAGTCATGTAATTACTGGAGTGTTAAATTGCTTGTTATTAACACATTGTGTAAAGGATACGTACTAGTACGTTTTCTGACGATTGATACTTGAGCGCGGGTGACATACTAGTACAGGTTATTGTGACAATGTAACTACATGGTTTGTTTGTGGGTACAAAAATAACGCTATATACAGGAAAACGAAGCCGAATGTTCTTGTCTACTACATATATTCTGGAAACATTTAGACAAAAACTAGTTTTTACATTATTAGTTTTATGATTGCTCTTTTGATCTTTTATAATGTAAAAATATTTATATGTAACACAATTCGAAAAAATTAAAACTATATACTACTATTTCTATTTGATTTTTCATATTTACGATACTATTATAAATTTATCCACTATTATAAATTTATCCATTATAAATATATTTTTTGTTTACAAAAATCTTATGGTTGTTATTTATATATTTCAATATAAAATACGAAAAGTTGGTTAAAAAATTAAATAATTTTCGATCTATTGAGATTTAACTAAATGACTAAATTTACGCGCAAAGCGACCGCCCCCTGTACAATTCTGCTGTGAAATGTACCTGCACAGAATGTGTTAAGAGTATCAGAGCTATTAAATACTCCGAATTTTAGATTTCTTACTTATCTGAATATGCTTCACCACAGTTTATAGAAATTTTTCTGCTATTTCTCGAATAAAATAATAATATAGAGAATTAAAGTATTTGTGTCATTACCAAAATCGTTGAATTTTAATATTTTTCCAACTCTTATACATAAATTTTGTGTATTTTTTATTGATGTTATTGTCAGGTTGGAGTTAGTTTTGTATCCGAATGACACGAAAGAACCCATCGTATCTGCTTTAGGTAAGGAGGCAGACAGAGTATGACCTTTTAACATCCGTTCATTATAGCTATTTTTGTATATTATATCAACGTATATTAAACCAAATCTCATTAGACTAAATTTTCTGCAATTATGTAGAAAACTGACCAGATTTCAAAATTCATTTGATTTTGGGCCTTAGTGGACGCGATGCCCTCATAAGATTTAATGCTAATTAACCATATAATTTAATTCTTTTTTGAAAATCGTATGAAAAACTTTTATCAATTTCATATACGTCATATTGTAATCTTAATTATGTACATAAAATACTTAATAAGATTCTATAAAGTAAAATTTTACCTTTTGGTACCGACTCTGCGGTTTGAATCCCACTGCTGGCAGTGGTAAATGTACCCATTCAGAATCTGCTTTAAACCATATATAACGGTTTAATTAGCTCTTGCGTAACAAAGCATTTTCCGTAGTGTTCCTAACCAAACCAATTCAAATAAAAATCATACAGTGCTATATGATGTTAAATGAATTTTAATTGGCTTTTAGAACATATTCTTTTAGAACATAACCTTTCCGTATCAGATCGGTAGCATCGAATCCTGCTTTCGTAGTTTTTTCGTAGCCGTTGTGAATGTGCTTTTTAAGCACTAGATTCCGTTCTTATAATTCCTTCAGTGTAAGACTATAGATCATAGTGCTCCAAACCAAATCGTAACGGAAGGATGACTGAATGGTTCGGGCTCTAATCTTCGATACCGGAATTCGTGGGTTGGAATCCTACTGTGGTATGGATATGCATAGCCATTCAATATCGGCTTTAAGCAGTAAGTCCCAGTCTCATTAAATCTCTAATTGCAAAAAATTAGACCTTAGGGCACTAAAGCAAATCATAAAAGCTTGAATAACTGGAGAAACTATACAAGCAAGTAAAGTTAAAAAATTTTTTTAAAAGTTTTATTAGAGGATATATTTTATACTTATTAACATTTTCTATTAAAATATTACGTAAAGAGAATATTTTTTGTTAAAAATTAAAATGATGCTTTACTTTACTTTTTACTTTCATCAACCAATATGTGGTTAGTTATGTGGAAACACTGAAGTTTAATTTTTTGTTATACAACGGCTATTCAGACCGGGACCTATAGTTTAAAGCCGATTCTGAACGGCAACGAATATTTCTCCGTGCAGTGGGATTCGAACCTAAGAAGTCCGGTACTGAATAGTAACACACTACCTATTCGACTTCAACACATGTGAGACATAGGCTTTTCGATCCCGTACCACCAATTGTAATCGAGAGCCGAAATGTAAAGTGATATGAGAACCATATATGTAAGAGGTATCCATGAAGATAAAAGCTTACGAAAAATTTTGTATTTTTTAAAATCCTTAATTACCTTCCTTTAATAATCTTTAATATTTAATTTGTTAAAATTTTCATATTAGGATCAGGTGTGCAAGAAAGTTAAAATTTCAGTGGCATCTTTACTGCTTTTTTAAAAGTTATACATCACAAATATTGGAAAAACTTCTCTTTAAGATTCTATAAAATAAAATTTTTACCTTTTGGTTCAGTCTGCGGTTTCGAATCCCACTGCCGAAGTAGTAATTGTAACCATTCAGAATCTGCTTTAAACCATATATAACATTTAACTAGCTCTTTGCGTAACAAAGCATTCACCGTAATGCTCCTAACCAAACACATCAAGTAAAAATCCTATATGCTATATGATGTTAAATGAATTTTAATCGGCATTTCGAACAAAATACAATGTGCGATACCCCGATACCTTTCCTATATCTGATTGTAGGATCGAGTCCTGCATGTAAACACATTTTTTTACGTACTCTTGGGGTAACTTGTTTAAGCATTAGGTATCGTTCTCATAATCCTTTGACTTATCTCCGCTACCGGAGTTCGTGGATTCGAATCTCACAGTGGCATGTATTTGCAGCCATTTGATATCGGCTTTAAGCAGTAAGCCCCGGTCTCATTGGCCTCGTGTGATTTTAAAAAGTAACCGTGGCTCCGAAGCAAATCATAGACTAGATGGTTGGGGAACTAAGATGGCAGATTGGTTAGGGCGCTGATCGTCGGTACCAGTGTTCGTGGATTCAAATCCCATGTGGCATGTATCTTCGTAGCCGTTCGGAATCGGCTTTAAGCAGTAGGTCCCGGTCTCATTAGCCCTCGTGTGCAAAACAGTAGACCGTAGTGCTACAAACCTAACTAACAAAATTGCTTTTGATGATGAATAGAAAATTTGTATTACAAAATATACTTTATTGAAAGTTTAAAACCTATTTCGAAGTATTTGAAATATTAATTTTTAAAAGGATTTTGAGCTGTAGATCATCTGTATTAGCATTCCGAATGCACAAACATGAGACGCACCGAGGCCCGGCGCGCGTTCTCCCGTAACTCCGGGAAACGCGCATCCTAGTGAGTTAAAGAACTTTGCAGTCATCGAGTCTACTTTGAATTTTACACCCAATAGGAGAGCTCTACACATTTCGTATAACTTTTCAAAAGTAGAATTCATTCCGAAAATTCCAAAAAGACAAAGAAAGATACAAAATCACTCCTGCTCGAACAGAGGTATAATGAAGTACGGAACGAAATTTAGCTTACTCAGGAATTTAAGTTCGATTATAAACAAGGGCGGAGCACACTCTCATTTGTCGCGAAACTGTGGGAAATCGCGTTGAATAACAGAACCTAAAATTTACATTAGGACACGGAAAGCTTTGGTAATAGCATTTTAAGCCAGTCAAGAATAAAATGCATATGATTAAGCTCTTTAAGAGATACATGAAAAAGTGTGATATTTTCCGAAATAGAACTGAAAAATCGGGTTAACTTTAACACACGGATGTGAGAACATTTTCGCCGCTGAGTGGTAACCGGGGGCGGTATCAAAGTTATAATATATTTTGAATATTATATATATATATATATATATATATATATAATATATATATATATATATATATATAAACACATACATAACATATGTGTATATTATATATACATACACTATATACATACAAAATGCAAAAATTTCACGCAAGAATTAAATAAAAAAATTTAGGTTTTAAATCTATGAACATTTTTAAAAGATTCCTGTCTGTGAAGAGCCTCACAGATGTATAAAAACTAGTTTATTTTTGTCTAAATTTTCCATCTATGTAGTAGACAAAAACTTTCGTTCGTTATTCCCCTGTATGTACCGTAATGTTTGTAACCACAAACAAACCATGTTGTTACAGTAACCCGTACTAGTACTTGACCCCAGATCAAATATCAGTGGTCAGAAAACGTACTAGTACGTGACCCGCATACAATGTGTTAATGGCAATTGATCTGATTTAATTATTTTAAACTCACTAAAATGACAAACTACTAGTAATTTACATAAATAATATTAATCTTTAAGCAATTTTTAAATAAAGCCTAAATAAAAACGTATATATAAAAAACAGGGTCAGAGTAAAACTTGTACACTACACAAAGTGAAATATATCTCAGTTTTGCAAAAGTCAAAAATATATTATCAGTTTAGTACTTTATTCGGTAATACCTATATCTCCTAAAGTCTATTTTCATATATTTCAGTTTCAAAATCTTAAATTGAACAGAATAAGCATAGTATACGAGTTTTACTCTGACTAACTAAGTCGCGAGTGGTATTTTCACTGAAACATTTTGGAGAGGAAACGAGAAAACTACATTTTTGCTCCTGTATAAAAATACACAGTTCACAACACATAAAGACTGAATGAGACGCATTTGTAATCAAAATTTAATTTATCGGTGCACGAAAAAAATAGCTATAATAATATAATAGTTTTATATTATTTTCCGTTTTTTCCGAATGTATATTTTTTACCTTTTTCTTTATTTTTAATTTAGATCGAAAGACCCTATTTCTTACTAACAGTTTCAATAGCCGAATAAACTACATTGAATGATATGTCTGCACTTAAATGAGCATTAAAAGTTAATGTGTTAAATGAGCATCTGCTTTAAATTTATCACGCAAGCTTTGCGTCTCAAAGTCAGCTTACTTCTAAAGTTTTTTTATTTGGCGGTGACTTTCTTAAGTTAGTTAATTGGGTAGTACAAAGAATGATTATAATTGGTTTCGTTGTGTAAAAAGTTTAAGTCAGATACTTAAGTTCACTCAGATTCTATGATGAGGCTACAAACATGATTATAAAAAACAAAATTAAACTGTTTATTTACAAGAAAATTTATAATTTATATATACGTTATTTTTTAATAAAAATGAAATATTTTTTACATTTATTTAATTGATTCAAGTTATATTTTACTGTTAGATTCAGTATATATATATATATATATATATAAATATATATATATATATATATATATATATAAATATATATATATATTATATATTATAAAACTTCTGAACGAGGAGAAAGCTAAACAGCTAGCAATAATAAAAATGCAGTCGCCCGAAATTGAAGAGAACGGCACAAGTCTAATTAAAACTTTAATTCAGAGCTGGTAAATCGGGCATCTTTACTACTCAACGACAGACTAAGGAAAGACACAAAAATCACTCTGCTCGAACAGAGGTGCACCCAAGAGCGAAGACAGAAAGAATTTCCCCACTTACTCAGCGAATTTAAGTGCTAGACCAGGAAAAATGCGGAGCCATTCTCCGGCGACAGCTGGGAAACGTGTTGAATAGACAGGAAATTTACATATTTAGGATAGAAAGATTTGGGAAGCATTTAAAGTCGAAGACAATCCTTTGATTAATCCATTTAGAGACTGGGAAAAAGATTTTACGGAATTAGAATGGAAGAGAGGAGGTTTTTAAGGAAATATCAAAAGTTAAATAATTTTGATATTAATCTTATGTATATTATAAATATATATCACGAAAACATATTACGTATAAAATCTATATTTTATCTATATATATATATATATATATATATATAAATTAGTATATATATATATATATATGTATATATATTACATTATATATAATTATATATTATATATATATATATTATTATATATATATAATTATATATATATATATATTTTATATATATATATATATACTATATATATATATATATTTATTTTGTGTATACTATATTATTTATTTGTTTTAACATTCGAGTCAAAATCCGAAGAAAAAAGTCACACAATACGCTAAGTTTAGTACTGTCATGACCAAAGTGTTCTATGATTTTTTACTTCACCCTTTGTCGACTAGATTGGAATACGGGAAACCCACCCTAGTTATTGTCCCTTTACTTCCGGTTATAAATAGATATAAAAATAGACATTATAGATTGTTAATTTTTAATACACATAAAGCTCGTCAAGTCTCGAAGATCATTCCATAAGAAATAATGGATTCTAAAAGTACAAATAAAAATATTTTTAAGAAAATTATTTATATTTTTTACGAAAGTCATCCAAGATATTTAAGTGGTGCAATTAGAGATACATCTGTTACCGCAAACGAAATACTTCGAAATAGAGATTTACAAAGCCATGAGAAGCTATCAGCGTCTTTGTGCCTCAGGGAGTAGGGGTGCATCCCTCAATAAATGTCAGTCAAAGAGGGTGCAGTTCCTAAACAATCGACCTGACCCTCCTACCTCAAAACTCCATGAGAGAAAACACGGGCAGAAATGTACAATACATCCATTTTCGGAACGTTTTTGGAGGTCGAAAATTGTACGTGACAACCGGCGGAATTGTACGTGCGAACCGCTTTTGAGGGATATATATACATATATAAAAAATATAATATATAATACTATATATTTATATATATATATATATATTTATACACACACATATTTTATATATATTTTATATATATATATATATAATATAAATATATATATAGATAAATATATATATAAATAGGTCTTTTATTTATTTATATATATATATAACTAAAATATTGTAAACTTCATTAAAAATACCAAATTTCATTAAAAAAAATCCATTTTTTGTAGCCTTTTATTCACGTACTTTGTTCGGCGAAGTGTTATTAGCAACAAAGTAAGCAAAGAAATCGAAAAAAGTTTTTCATTAATTTGTTACCAATTAAACTATGTACGATGTTTATCAGCGTAGAGTACCGTACAACTATTATTCAGCATTAGAGTACAAATTTGAGGTGATAACCTCATATGTACACGACAATTATAATCTGTTGAATTTAACGAAACTTTATCTGGATATTGCGATTTAAATGTTTTCAAAAAGGATTTATTATTTGTGTATAAACTTATAATATATAATGGATGATTTTTGTTTTTGTTTTTGTTTTGCAAATGCCTAGTTACATTCAATTGCTTTGTGAAGCACGTGAATTTTTTCAAGTATATTTATAAAAATAACTAAACAAAATGGGAAAGTAAAATACCTTGTAATATCTTTTCTGATAAACTAAGTTTTTTGCTTTATAATACAAAGTGTACATAAAAATATTTTTTAAATAATTTGAGTACAAAATAATACATACTTTTAATAAACTATTAACTGAATAGAAATTAAAATCTAAAAAACATATGTTTTCAATTTTTGTATCATTAGTAGTTCGTAAGCAATTCGCTTATTTAACTTTAACGAAGTTCATTAAAATTTATTGCCATCAATCGCCGATATCTCTTACGGAAGGGAATTTAGCGCATCCGCGTAGGGAAATTCTGCCGCGATTTCGGGATCCTTTTTCCGTGGCCCACCCCCGCTTAAGGATATCACTTGAAATCGAGTTAAGTGGCGGAGTAAAGTACCTCTTACAGCACCCAAGAGTGGATGCAGACGTACGGGTGTCACCAAAACACTTGTACGATTGCCGGTTGTTTAGACGGTTGCAGTTTTGGGATGTTATCGCGTTAAATGTATACAAGGCCGTTTTTGAGATGTTTTTTTCCTTCTGTCTACCTTCAATAGCTCCCATTTGCCACACGTTAAGTCTACAGTCAAACTAACATAAACTAGCGATTGTTATTTTGCGTTTAATGGGCACGATTATTTATTTATATTCATACGGGGGATATTAGTTACGCGTATTTTACTGTTAATAACAGTTTTTATTCTTGATAATGTTTATTATATTTGTAACGTACTCCCTGATTTTACAAGAATAAAATATTGAATTATACAGTGTATAACGTGCATGTAAAGGTATATGTACAGATGATTGTAAACCAATGGCTAAGTGGACCTCAAAACTTAAACTAAAAGGCTTGTTTTCATTCTTAACCAAACCTCCACCCTTGTTATCGATCAAGTGAAGTTACAGCAGGGGTGATTCTGATCCGAAAATTTCAAAATTTTTCGAAAATTTGTACGAGTCTGTTTAGAAAATTATAAAGATTTTTTTCCCTCCGAAAATTTGAAAAGAATTTTGGAAAAAATATTTAATTTTAATCACTTTTTTTTTAAATTTCCTAATACAATACTGTGAATACACTTTAGAATCACGTTGAAGTAATTCATTTAGAAAGTATTCATTAAGTTCTACCCATTTTTTTACATGGTAGTTAATGGAAGTCATGGAATAGAACTGTTCTTTTCACTACACCCTAGAGGTAGAGAAATTTTGTTGTTAATAACAGTGATAAAATTTCCATTGCAACAAAAAAATAATCGATGATTAAATTTAAAATTATCACATATGTACCTAACCTATTATTTAAGCCAAATATAAAAGAAAATTATTTACGTAATATCTAAGTTCAGTAACAAAACGTATGAAAATAATGCAGACGATATTTAAATAATTTAAAATAAAAAACGATTAATGAGTTGGTTAAAGGAATGACGTCATAATAAATGTTGTTACCTATTATGTGATAAATTCACAAATTTAATCGCAAATTAACCGGGGACAATAGACCTTGAAATAATAGCATTAAACTATCGAAAAGGGGGGAAGGGAGATTTCAAACGTTTTAAAGACGACAGTTTTTTATGTGATATGAAGCATATTTATAACAATACATTTTAGAATTAGATTCATAGAAGATAAATTTTACTCGGTTTGGATTTTGCTAACCCTAACTCATCAAGAATCCAATATGGATGCCTCTATCTATTCCAGGCTGAACGATGGACGATTGGTTAGGGTTTTGGCCTTTGGTCCCGGAGTTCGTGGGTTCGAATCCAACAGTGGCATGGATGTTCTTAGCCGTTCGGAATCGGCTTGAAGCTGTAGGTCCTGGTCTCATTAGCCCTCGTGTTGCAAAAAGTAGACCGTAGCGCTCCAATCCAAACCAAACTATCTATTCCAGGTCCAACCGCTTCATTAATTCAAGGACAAATTTGGTTTTTTTTGGAGAGCTACGGTCTACTTTTTGCAACACGAGGGCTAATGAGACCGGGACCTATTGCTTAAAGCCGATTCCGAACGGCTACGAACATCCATACCATAGTGGGACTCGAACCCACGAACTACGGTTCCGAAGGCCAGCACCCTAACCATTCGGCCATCGTTTCGGTGACAGACATACAGAAAACTTAGACTGTTATTATATAGTGGATTGAATGAATAAGCCGGCGGATATATGCAGTCTATGCCCCCATAATAGGTTCATACAATCATCAAATATACAATATTGAAATGCTAGATGAGCCGATATACATATCAATGGCTCCAAAGTAGCACTCGCCGCACATGATAACAGACTGATTCAAAAGCATAAAAAGTACGAGTCGAAATATCACGTGGAAAACAGTCGAAAAGTTTATACGGAGCATTATTTTAATAAAATGCGTAGAATGTAGGAAACAATGTTAAAATAAATTTAAAAAAATGCATATTAGAGAGAGGAGCTCTTAATATGAGGGGAAAAATAAATGCTCTGAATTACAAAATAATGCTTTGTACAGCACAACTTCGCAAACCATCGTACCCGCAGTACATATTTTGATGCAAAAGATTAGGAAGGAACAATTCAAACAAAAAAAAAGGTGCCAAAGTGGCCGCCGATAAACAAATACTTATGAACAGCGGATAATGATCAGGAAGACAAACCATTGACCAGATGCGTACATATCGATAAGGACTAACAAACAGAGCACTTCTGGGGTATCACTCCATGAAATTACCCCAGGGCGTTATCTCAATCATAGAAATCGAAAGATAGTGCTTTGACTAATATAAATACATAAAAAATCATCAACGTAGGATGAACACGGGGGATAGTATATGATATATACTTGATTGAGTGAACGCTCAACAAGCATAAAAAACGGCATTCAGTCGAAAATATGCATATTCGAGAAAACTACGAAGATTACAGAGCATTTTAAAAATAGACCATGATAGCGCAAAGTCATTTAAATAACGTGGGATGTACAAAAAAGTTATTGTAAGGAATACAATAAGGGTTTTGTACGGAATATAATCGGGCTGAAAAATCTGCATTATAAAATCTTTTTACCACAAAATATGCTTGTTCCGAAATAAGTAATTTTTTCTACGATGCTTTAAATTTAAAAATAATAAATAGTAATGCGCGTATTCCTCTAACAGCAGACAATCTTAAAAACTCCGCTTCCCTAATAATATGTCCTACATGCAAGAAGGCAATTATTTTGTCACACACACTTTTTCTCCTTTTGCAAAATAATTCTACAACGTTCAATTTAAACGCGCCTCCTGTGACAGGACTTCACAAGAGTCCGTAGGAAAACAGCGCTGCACGACAAAATTCTTAACAAGCTTAATACTTGGCTGCACAGCTCTCGATCAAAAATTCCATGAATATTTTGAGGCGACTTTTTTACTGTGATTTGGAGAGAAAAAGAAAATGCTACTTTCGAGACTTTGAGAATCGTGTTTTTTCGGTGTACTTATCGATGTGAGGTGACATACTAGAGAACCTTCCGCCTCCTTAAGGGTATCACTACCCTTATGTTTTTTCCAGATAGCCCATTTTCAAAAAAGTGTGTGAAAGCATGGTTACTTTTGTTTGCAATTTTAAAAAAATGCAACTTAATACGTGTATAGAAGAAAAACGTTTCAGTTTATTCATAGAAAGATAATGATAAAATGTCTTAAAGTTATTCTTTTTCAAAATAAGTTTTTAGGTTTGTAAATTTTTATTTTTGTTTAAAAAAATTTTAATCGTTTTTTTCAAATGTTTGAAATAACGTATTGCAACATTTAGGCACATGTTTCTACATACAATTGTTAAAATAAATTGGGTTAACCCTTTAAAGGTCACCGAAATAAATTCATGGGAATTTAATGTAATTTGTTTATAAATGTTATCTATAAGCCTTGTATATGTAAAATATATAAATTTTCTTTACATTCCTTAGAAGAGCTTGCCTTAGAGGATACCAGATTAGGGTTTGAGAACTGGTTTAGTTGAATAACCCCTACCTTTGTACAGCTTGAACATTATGTCTTTTTAAAAGTTTAACTATACTGGAAGAACAATAAATGATAATCCTTAAACAGGGATAATAAATAAACATCTTAACAACTTAAAAGTGTTGTTTGTAAAGATACTTTTATTTGAGGTCATAAGTAAGATAAATTGAATCTGACTTCTCAAGTACAGAAAGTTTAAATACATATATTTCAATAGAAAAAGATAAATAAGTTAAACGTAGAACTATCATCTGTTATATATTTAAAATATCAAAAATATATGTATAAAATGTATAAAATATGTAAAATATATAAATTATATAATATATTTTTAATATATAAAATGTATATGTATATATATATATATATATATATATATATATATAAATATATATATATATATATATATATATATATATATATATATATATACATTTCACACACACACACACACATACACATATATATATATATATATATATATATATATATATATATATATATATATATATATATATATAAATAATCGAAAACTCATCCATGTCTCCAAAAAGTTTTTTTAACTGCAAAAGCTCTTGATTCTACATCATTGGCTTCCATATATTACAGATGTATGAGACTGAAGCCGTAAATAATTATAAAAAGATAAAGTAAAGTTCTCCAAAAAGTTAAGTTTAAAAAAAAAAGATGTTTAATAGGTGGTTTTGCTATGAAACCACTGTCCGTTAAAGGGTTAAGAAGATATACAGTGATATTCATACAGAATTCTCCTCTATTCTTCTATTCCATGTTATTTTATTTCTATATTCTTCCATTTTATAATATTGGGTAGTTTTTATATAAATGATTACTATTCATACTGCAATGATTCTGTATTTATGATGTCGCAGTACTGTTTTCTATTTTCTTGCGTACTTTGCCGATTCTGATAAAAAAGATTAAACAACTGTTGTCTCTCCATATCCTATCCCCCCCCCTTTAAGACATAAATTTTGAAAAATCTCATTAGGCAGACTTGCATCGTGATAGAAATATTTCCCACAAATAATGGTCCTAGATTCACTCAGTGAATTTTTCAATTCCTACGCATACAAATAAACATTTTTCGGAACATCAAAAGGTTAAAGAGGGCACAAATCCTATTCCAGCATTTGATTACAAACCTCAAAGCAAATGGTTTTTCATGTACATGAAAAAGTTTCGTACATGAAAATGTTCAGTATACAAAATATTTCTGTTTCATGTACATTGAAAAGTAATGTACATGAACATTTTCAGTATACAAAATATATCTGTATTCTAAATTTTTAGAGTGAATAAAAATTATTAGGTAAAAAATTGTATTTATTAATACTATTAAATAATTAGTATCATTGTCAGCACGCCCAATTTATTAAATTCATTCAAATCCTTTTTTTGATAACAGACTTTACATATGACTTGAAATTAAAAATGGTGAAAAACTTATGAACTACGAGGGTTGTAATTTTAATAGTGGCAAGTACTTATTTACATGGAATACAAAAGTGATTCAAAGTACAAAGTTTTACAGTCCTTCAGTATTGTCACCAATATTGTGTTTAATCCGTTTCCAAAGATGTGGATATCGTAGAATCTGTAGCAGCGCCTGTTCTATTGATAGTTCGAATGGACTGGTCAATTGACGCAAGCATTTCTGAAACGAATGCCACAAAGTAGTTTCTTCATCTAAGGAGTTAAGACAAAGTCACAATGGCTTAGATCTGGAGAATATGGTGGATAGTAATGCACTTCACAGCCCCATAGATTGAAAAGATCAGTCACTGCTTGCGCTGTATGTGGCTGAGGATTGTCATGCAAAATGATAGGGACGTTCTACAGAAAGTGCAGAATTTTTCTCATGCACAGGCGTTCTTTAGAATGTGCAGCACAGTCTTATGCTCATATCCTGTCAGTCGAGCCAGCTCACAAATCGTTTGGCGTTGATCACTGTCCATTAGTGCAGCACCAGAATGCACTTCTGTTTTGCTGACACTATGGCGACTTGGCTGATTTATGTCTGTCACGTTTTGGCGTCCTTCATTGAAGGCTTTTACCCATCTTTCTACAGTTTCGTAAGAGAATGCAGATTTTCCGCAAAACTCTTGAAGTCCTAGAAGACATTGTCTTGCTGTACAACCTTTAACACATTGAATTTTATCCAACTTTGTTATTCTTGTTTTGAAAACATCCTGAAAACACTTCACACCGCAAGCTAATACAAGAATCGGTTCTCCGCTTCACTCTGATTGCACATGATGTAGAAAGGACGGTCTTTTTGCTGAGAGGTAAGGCAGATATGTAGCTCACTTGTGGTATACGGGATATTCTTCGATTTTGTTGCTTAACGTTTTTACAGCAGTGTTGCCACTATTAAAGTTCCAACTCTTCTATTTAATTTTATTCTTTCTTTTAAAATTTTTGTTAATTATTAGTTACAAATTTATAATTTTGTTTAGCTAAACTAACTTTTTAAATATTGTAAATACTCATATTTTTAAGATTTTCGTTATTCTTTCCAATTTAGGGTGTAATTATTGTACCCAATTTCACTATGTTTAGATAAGTTAGGAAATGTATGTTTAACGTAATATCAATTTCAATTTGCTGTTAATAGCAGAATGCTACTACAGTCGACATAGTTTTTATTTAATAAAATTTGAATTTTTAGCATGTTTTATGTGGTTTCTTGTGTAATATATATTAAAATATTGGCTATTAGAGGAATCACATTTTGATAAATTGATTTTTAGAGCTTAGTGTGATTTTTTTAGAGCTTTAGAGCTTAAAATGATAATTTTCACTAATTTTTTGTTGATGGCAGGGTTATTTAGAAAGCATATGTTACTATCATCGCACATAAAGCACAAAAATATTCAGATTAAACTTTATGCAGTTACTTATTTCGTACTGTTAAAACTTAAGAACACATATATGTATATAAATATGTATGTAGGTTTATATATATGCACACATATATACATACATATATATATATATATATATATATATATATATATATATATATATATATATATACATACATACAACATATACATAAATACATACACACACACACACACATACACACAACACACACACACACACACACACACATATATATATATATATACATATACATATACATATATACACATATATACACATATATACCTATATATACATATATATACATACATATATATATATATATATATATATATATATATATATATGGGTATAAATTGTATGAGTACTATATTTATTCAATTGTTCAAAGCGTTCGGATATATAGCATTTTTTCACTCCTCTACTTTACGTCCTCTTCTGACACATGCGTTAATACACGCTTAATCCTTTAGGAGATACCACAAGAATGTTCTTTTGTTTTTTTATCAAAACTTTTATCTCGAAGGAAAGAGTAAACCCGTATCGCTCTTTTCTGTTTATTTTATACACATACAAGAAAGAAAAAAAATGTACCGAAAATTCATTCACGCACAAGAGAGATTTGGTGTGTTTGTGAAAGCGTTCTCCTAGCGGATTTCTAACATGAATGCCTTTTTATGTATAGGTCGATATAAATGTACAATAAGTAACCCAAATGTAATCACGCAGGGGAGTATGTTGATTTTCGGAATCCACCCAATCTGAATTGGAGATGCTGCAATTCCCGAAAGAGTTAGACGGACGTACGCAAATACGTCAGGTAACAGTTAGTCGTCATTTGAAATCAATAAATAAATGATAAAGCATTAAAAAATCCAGAAGAAAAATCCAGAATTAAGAAAGGTTACTGAAATAAAAAAAATCGTTTACAACTTTCTTACGTTTCGTTATGAAACCGGATTATCACTTCGAGAACACGAATGAAATATTCTAATTACCGTTGTGGCGTTAGACGCATTTGAACAGGATAATCATACACAATGACACAAATGTTGCCCTTTTTTTCAGCGTTAAGTATATCGTAATTTCACGATTAAGGAAACGATTCTTAAACAGCCAAACAGTTTCTGAAGATTCCTAGCTGTTTCTTCAGGAGTTATGGCTGAATAGTTAGGGTGCTGGCCTACGGGACCGGAGTTCGGGGGTTCGAATCCCACTGTGGCATGGATGTTCGTAGTTGTTCGGAATCGGCTTTAAGCAGTAGGTCCCGTCCTCATTAGCCCACGTTTTGCAAAAAGTAGACCGTAGCGTTCCAAAACCAAACTAAACCAAATTCGGAGTTATGACTCCTTTGTAGATCATTATATTGCTGTTAAAGAGAAGCGGTATCGAAGAGCAACATGTAAAGATGGGAACAATGACGTGCGAACAATGTTCTCTTATCTATGTAAACAACGTGCATTCTTAAGAATTTCACTGTTACTAGTGTGAGCAAAGATTACACATGATTTAACTGTATAACCCAGTACTTCGAGTTTCTGTAGCTGTATCTGTCCGATTTAGAGATATACTATTAAATTTGTGTCTCCAAGCTTTTGATGGTTGAGCGCTACTCTTCAGTACTGGTGTTCGCTTGTTTGAATTCCGCTGCTGCCAGGGATGTTCATAGCCCTTTGGAATCGGTCTCCTTAGCCTTCATGAGGAAAAGAGTAGACTGTAGTTCTTAAAGTCAAATCAAATGAAACCAATATGTCTATTGTAATCATTATCAAAATTTTGACAGTAAAATTGTCTCAGAAAAATTAGAAGCATCTCAATAAATTTATTTCGCCGGATATAAAAAACAAAGAATGTTGAAATTTCACTGTAATTTAAAATAAAATTTTCTGTAATGGAGTAGAATACATGAAATTACATGATTTGTGCATCATCCCAGACAGCATGCATACTTGCAGCAAAATTGATTTTTTCTGGATAATATCTTGTCATAACACATTTGAAACGACAAACTTGCAGCAAAACTCCTGCAAGTTAGGCGGAACATTAAAGCGACCTCTCCTTTGCAACGCAGTTTTGCTGCAAAACTATGGCAATCTCTCCCTGACAACCTTGAAGCAAGTGAAAATTCTTAGACTTGCTGCAGTCTTGTTTCAAACTTGCAGACTTGTCATGCTGACTTTGGTGCAAGTTTGCAGCCTTGCAAAGCAAGGCTGCTTCAAGTTTAGTGCAAACTAAATTTGCTATATCTAAGATGTCAAGATTTCATAAAAAAGATGAGTAATAAATAGTCAGAATTTGTTGGAGCTAAATTATAATGACAAAGCGACACGAAATGTATACTTTGCTCACTTTGTCCCATTTTTATCGCTAGAAAACTGGAATAAATTAAAAAAATCAATTTACACTGTTATCAGGGTTCAACAAAAGAATAATGAGTAAATACAAAACAAATTATTTAAAATAAGAAACTTTACTACTTTCCGAGCCAGTTTAAATACTACTATCTTTCAACATTTTAAGTGTTGTAAAGAATTATATATGTTCCTCATTTTTAAAGACCCCGCTGTTTCTTCTTTAATCTTTCAAATATTTTGTCCGAAAACGTCAGGGAGTGTACAGAAATTCAGAAAACTATTAATATAAGAAATTATAAATTGAAATGAATAGAAAATACATTTTTTTATAAATTACTATGTGTATGGAAATATATAAATGTGCATATGTATTTTTATATATATGAATGTATATATCAGATCCATGGAAGCTATAAAAGTAGCACTTCTCATAAAAGTTTGTAAAATCAAGAGCATTTTTATAACAAATTATGCTGAAATTCCATATAAATTTTGTTTCGATTTTTCATGTTGATTCCGCATAAATTTGATATATACAATACTTAAAAAGCTTTAAAATTCCCAAAAATCCTCATTCCTGGCCGAGTGAATAGCATCTTAATCAGAATACTGTTTGAGTGTCTGTATTTGTTTCGCTACCATTTTGTAAACTTTTTCTTTGATGTCCTACCGGAGATTCCTCTGAAAGACAGATATAAACCCCTAAGTTCAGGGACTACTGTAGTAATGGAGAACTTTTTGATAATTGTAAACTACGTTGCACGTATTTCTTAACATAGCATAAATAACATCACCGTTAGTTCTCTTACGACTATTTCTGGACACATCCATTAAACTTCCCGTTATCTCGAAGTTATCGTATAATTTCAATATATTGTAACAACCTGAAAGTGTTTTTAGCACATTGTATTCGGAACACGCACTAGAACGTTTTTCTGACGATTGATACTTGAGTGAGAGCCACGTACTAGTACGGATTAGTTTAACAACATGGTTTGTTTGTGGGTACAAAAATAACGGTATATACAGGAAAACGAAGCCGAATGTTCTTGCCTACTACATAGATTCTGGAAAAAAATGAGACAAATAAAAACTAGTTTTTACATCACTCGATGCGGAACCACTGAACGGGAAAAAATTAAAACTATATACTATTATTTCTATTTCATTTATCATATTTTAGATACTATTATAAATTTTTCTACTAAAAATATACTTTTTGATTACTAAAATATTGCGGTTGTTATTTATGCATTTCTATTTATATATTTTCTTATATATTTCAATATAAAATATGAAAAGTTGGTTAAAAAATTAAATAATTTTCGATCTACTGAGATTTAACTGAATAATTAAATTTACGCGCAAAACGCGAAATGAACCCGCACACAAGGTGTTAAACTATGTTTAAACCTTTTCTTCACGAAAACAAACAATTTCAACTCGACAAACCACAATATCTGTATATCTTTATTTTCTACTTCATATTTGTAATTATTAATTCTATCATTTGTATGCATGATTTAATCTACGAATGTATGTATTTGTATGTATCATGTAATGAAACAAAAAAATGAAACAAAATTGCTAATATCAGGGATGAAAAAGAATAGTGATGCACACTAAAATTATTCCTTCTCTTAACACTTAATTCTCGATTGAGAATTTGGGAAATGCATGGGCATGTACAATCCATTCACAGTGCATCATGGAGAACACAATTAAAAAAAATATTCCTGCTACACTTTAAGCATTTACTTGTAATATATGCCATACTGCAGTAAAACAGTCATTATTCATCAAATGTGCTGCCGTTTTCTTTTGCTGAGACTTTTGCGAATATCTGTATATATGTGTATGTATGTATGTATTTACACACACACACACACATATATATATATATATATATATATATATATATATATATATATATATATATATATATATATATATATATATATATATATATATATATATATTTATTAATACATACACATATATATAGTCGTTTAGTCCTCGTTTTTATTTGAGCAATAACCTGTGATCAAATGTATAGTGGGATTTTATTTTGATTGCGTTGTGTAAAAGTATTTTATTACTAAATTTAACTACAGGTTCTGAGAAACTACAGACATAAGATATAAAAATAAACTCAAAGCTAAATTAACAGCATCCGAAACTAGCTTAATATAAAAAAGGTAAATTTATTATAATTATATATATATATATATATATATATATATATATATATATATATATATATATATATATACATCTATGTACATCCAAAACTGATGCTAATTTTCATAAAGTATGCTTTATCAACAGCTTTTAAATTAGTTATGACAATTTAATACTTGAACAATTATGTAAATATAAGAGAGAGGACCTAATCTCAATTTCAAAATGTATGTAAAAGGGGGTAGGTTTGGGGAGATAAAATGGCGTGCCCGGAACACTGCTGGTTGATTGATATCAATGGATCTTTCGTCGGTCTGGTCAGGGGCTTTATCCTGAGTTTTTAGAGTGCGGCCGTGCTATTTGATGCAGGAACACTTCCTGTCGGACTTGGCTGGACTCTCGAACTCGTTCCGTTGGACTCCTCTCTTCGGCTGGACTATCGAACACCTTCTTTCGGACTCTCTCCTCGTCTCGACTTCCGAACCTCTTCTGTCGGACTACTTTCTTCGTCTCCATTATCGAGCACCTTCACCATGTCTTT
>CM063504.1:141677407-141679907 GCA_032207245.1 Pardosa pseudoannulata | reverse complement strand
CTGAAAGCACCAATTCAAGATGGATTTCTTTTTCCCTGCACGTTCAACAAGAAGTCACTTTTGTTGATAATTTTTACTCACTTTTGTTGAAGATTTTTATTACGATTTTAAAATATTGGATTTAACACATTGTGTGCACGTACATTTCGCATTAATTCTAAATTGATTTTTTTTAATCAGCCTTCCCGTTCTGTGGTTTCGCATCGACTGATGTAAAAACTAGTACACGATTTTCAAGTATGGTATAATGATGGATGCAGCATGCTATTTTCAAATATGTAACGATAGGTATTGCATGCTATTTTAAGTATGTTATAATGATAAACATAGCATGCTATTTTTAAGTAGGGTATTAGTATAGATATACTATGCTATTCTCAAGCAAATAAAACAGAAATTCTGACAAAAATAATTTAAATGTCTTCTGTGCTTTTGTGTTATATTTTGGGGAAGCGTATATTATCTACTTAACCCATCCACCGACCACCCTCCCCACCTTTTTCCCTTTCAAAACAGTCACCCTTTTCGTAAATTCTTGACGGAACTTACCGTACCATACTAGAGTTGCCGGTTTAAAAGTTGTCAGGCTACTTTTAATTATTCTGCAATAAAGGAGTTCCGTTACTCAAAATTAGCTTTCATTTATTATCGCTTTGCAATATCCTCAAAAGTGTGCTACGAGTTTAAAGTGCGAACGAGAATCGACAGGTCCGTTTTCGAACAGGAATTCGCTGTCGAATCCGTTCAGTGGGTTAAAAATTATATATGTATAAAAACATTGACAAAGAATCTGTCTCACTCTCACACACTACAATTTACAATTTTTAAAAATGTATAGTGAACATTCATAAGTGATTTAATTATGAACACAACTAAGCTTTTCAAAGGTCATGGATTCCAATTTGACAAAGTTGGACCTGAGCCTGTTTTCTTCGACTGAAACTAAAAATTCTGGAAATAATTGCTTTTGGTGTGCAGCAAAGTATTAAGCTTGTTAAAAATGTATCGTGGAACGCTGTTGTAAGCGGACACTTGGAAGGCTTTTCGAGGGAGGTGCATTTAAATTGGACCTCGTTCTAGTTTTCTTCGAAAAAATCTCTGGAAAAATAATTGCCTTTTGTTGGAAAGATACAGTAATAAAATGTTTCTCCTGTAAAGGAATCTCATGGCTATTATATCTTCAAAATTTTACAATTTTTAATTTTCTCTAAATTAAACTGTAAACATCTGTATATTTAGGTAAAATTTCTAATGGTATAGTCAAATGGAACAACAGTTAAAGAAAATTAAATTACTTGCATTTTATGTCACGCTATTTAAACTATGCTTTTTCATAGATTTCAGGTTACTTAGTTTGTGTGCATGATTATCTTACAAACAATTCCTAATAGTTTCATTTTACTTTATTAAATAAGAAAGTACATCTACTTACGACTCATATTCTACATAATTTTATTATTTTCATTTTTGAACTGAAAATTTTATAATACAATTTTAGTCTCCTGTTATATTTAACAAAAATTTAACATAATTTATATTTAAATAGTTTATGTAAAACTAAACTTTTCCACGTCAACCAACTCAGAGAACAGAGATAGAAAAAACCCAAACTTATGACCACCCCCAAAGGAGTTATTGTCACCAAAGCCAAGGTGAGATAGGAAAATTCCCGGCCACCAACCAACATATACATGTACATATACATTAATAAACATATAAATTTATTATAAATTAAATTAGTAATTAAATTAGATTATATTAAATTAGTAATTAAATTAGATTAAATTAAATTAGTAATTAAATTAGATTAAATTAAATTAAATTAGTAATTAAATTAGATTAAATTAAATTAATTTAAATTATAAATTAAATTAGATTAAATTAAATTAGATTAAATTAAATTAGTAATTAAATTAGATGAATAATTCATTAAATTATATTTATGAAATTAATTTATTAAATTTATTATAGTTATTAAATTAAATTTAATAAATTAAATTAAATTAGTAAGTAAATTAGATTAAATTAAATTAAATTAAATTAGATTAAATTAAATTAGATTAAATTAAATTAGATTAAATTAAATTAAATTAAATTAGATTAAATTAAATTAAATTAAATTAAATTAAACTAAACTAGATTAAATTAAATTAGTAATTAAGTTAAATGAGTAATTCATTAAGTATTATTTATGAAATTAATTTATTAAATTTATTATAGTTATTAAATTAAATTTAATAAATTAAATTAGTTATTAAATGTAATTAAATTAAATTAGTAATTAAGTTAGTAATTAAATTAAATTAGTAATTAAGTTAGTAATTAAATTAAATTAGAAATTGAATTAAATTAAATTAGTAATTAAATTTTATTTATTAAATAAAATTTATTTATTATACTTATCAAATTTAATTTAATAAATAAATTTAAATAAATTTATTTATTAAACATATAAATAAGTTTATTTTCAAACTCCCAACGAAATCAAAGACAAATTAGA
>CM063504.1:141659907-141672407 GCA_032207245.1 Pardosa pseudoannulata | reverse complement strand
GAAGACTGCCTACCGATTGAACAATATATACTTTCGACAATAATAATATTCTAAAAATTAGAAATCATACCAATTGTATAAATATCCAGTATACTCAAATTTTGATTATTTTTGTATTTTTGTAATTTTTTTGGCAAGACAACGTTCTAAATTGTGTTTTTTATATTAAAAGAGTGATATATTTTGGCTGGCTTTTATCAAAAAAACTGTGCATAAAACGGGTTAGGATACAAACCGTAAGTGGAGTTGGAAGTTAAAAATAAGAAATTTTCTAAGACTACCAAAATTTGTGCATGGTATTTTTTAATAAAGAAAACACCAGCAGCACAAATTAACGTTAAAATATACGGAATTTTCAGTGACGAGTTAAGATTTAGTACTAAAAGCTATTCATGACCAGTTTCAATCTGAACAGAAATTCTGTCACACTGTAAACAAAAGAGAAATCCACCATTTTGAAAAAATATTTATGCATCTTAAATATAAGATGTTTTTCCAAATAATCTTCGAAACATTGGCAATGGTCAGATAAATGTAGTGTAAAAGTAATAAATCATTATGATCTATTAATGTCACATGAATATCAAACATTTTTTATTTTTCTGTATATGTGTGATTCTCTAAATGCATGCGTCATCTATAATAAAAGGGGTGATTTTAATTATGTTTTTTACTTGGCCCAATTTATTGCACACATATGCACAAAAAAGGTAAAAGGGTGTTGGGAATAAAATAACTAACGTGATAAACAAACAAAACTGAAATCTAAAAACACATACAATGTGTGTGTGTCTGAGAGAGAATTTACATTAAAATGGAGATTAGTACCATAAGCCATGGTCTCTAAGTTGGGTTGTTGCACCGAGAAGTTTAAGTTTTATATCATAAATGTAGGGGTGAGTTATGTAGGGGTATCATTTATGTAGGGGTGAGTTGCAATGGATGGATGGAGCAGTTTTACCAACAATATTTCTTACAATATATTTTTTACTAGTGCAACATTGTAAGTTTCAGATTAATAAACTGAAACATTTCAACATGTTAAAAAAATATAAACTTCATGGTAATTATAAAAATGTTTACAAAAATATATAAAAATTATAAAATTGTAATATAAAATGTAATATAAAAATTCTTAGCTAAAATCTACTACAATAGCAGTAAAAACGTACCAAACTTCCGTTACAGGGGATGAAGGATGCGACATGTTTTTAAAAGTTTAAAAAACTACATAATTTTCAAAACTGATATGAAAAATGACAGATTGTGTCACTCATGTATTGATTAGTTTATTTATTATTGATAATATTTATTTTATTTAACATTTTACTTAAGTTCACATTAAACGAAAAATATTCATGTACTCGACTAGTATTACGAACCTTTTTCGGTGGGGACAACTTTGCAATAATGTATGCTTTAACAATGATAGAACAGTAAGTTACTTGCGTAAACATAGTTTTCTCATCCATTAAGTATGGATGAATACACAGTACGGCTCTGAGCCTCGGTAGCTGAGTCGGCAAAGGCAAAGATTTCATAACTGAAAGATTAATTCTCATCCATTAAGTATGGATGAATATACAGTATGGCTCTGAGCCTCGGTAGATCAGTCGGCAAAGGCAAAGATTTCATAACTGAAAGATTGATTTTCATCCATGAAGTATGGATGAATATACAGTATGGCTCTGAGCCTCGGTAGATCAGTCGGCAAAGGCAAAGATTTCATAACTGAAAGATTGATTTTCATCCATGAAGTATGGATGAATATACAGTATGGCTCTGAGCCTCGGTAGCTCAGTCGGCAAAGGCAAAGATTTCATAACTGAAAGATTAATTCTCATCCATTAATTATGGATGAATATACAGTATGGGTCTGAGCCTCGGTAGCTCAGTCGGCAAAGGCAAAGGTTTCATAACTGAAAGATGGCTTCAGAACCTGAGCCAGCCTAAGAGGCATCGTGTGAGTTAAAGGTAACTGGGGCACGTAATATATGTTCATGGTCACAATATCCTCCAAGTTATCAATTAATATCTCTGGGGGTGGCAGGCCAAGTCTGTGGGTCTTCTGATTGGTCCCTGCTTCAAAATTACGAGGACCTACTTGAGCGATATCGTTCTTTCACCTTAATTGTGTTCATTAAAACGAAAGGCGCAACCCTTGGTCTTAATACAAGAACCTACAGGCTCAATCGTGCTTGGTGTGTCCAAGTGATGAGAAACAACAACAGTATGACTCTTGACGGAATCAGGTATATCCCATGCCTCCCTGAGTCATACTGTCCCGTACAAATCTTTACACCGCATTTCAACAAAACATATTATTAATAGACGCATCTTACTTTTAGACTTAATTTAAATTCTAATTTATAAAAAATATGCTATTTAGTGTGTGAAGCATCATTTATGTTAACATCAGTGAATGAGTTTATAAACATGGCTTTAAAATTAAGAAGGTATTTGGTATTGTAAAATTGTTTTGTAGTCTTATAAATTCAGAGAACACCGCAGCTAAAATCTTTCATTACAACAAATATGAAGCTATGGGTGCACCTTTTTATGGAAGAATCGGAAATTTAAAACACTGTTTATACTAAGCAGAATTCCAGGTGTCCCATCCATCCCTATTCTCTACTGTATATTAATTGTACACACATATATGTATTTGTGCATGAGAGAAAGAAAGAAAGAAAACTGCCTTGTTTTTAGACAAGAAGATTAATGTTATACCTCTTATAAATTGTCTTGAAAGGAAAATAAAATATGGTAATATACACTCATTTATTGAGTTATCTTCCTTTTAAACTTTGACAGCATTTCACTAATAGAATATGGGCGGAATAATGATTAGAAGATAAGTCTTTTGACCACCCCTCTTTCAAATTTTTCATAGAAAAGGCGAATATTTTGAAAGCCTTGAGTCGATAGCAATTTATTTTTAAAACAAAGCAAAAAATATGAAGACTGTGCGACAGTGTCATTTATTTTCATTTATATTTTTGAGTGCTTTTTCCGGTTTTCAATATTTTGCGGTAATTTAAGAAATAAATCTTTAAAACCTCTTAATTGAAAGGAAACTCCTGTTAATTGCTTTAAAACTTTAAACTACTAAGTGGATTTTAATTGAATAAATTTTGAAATTTATCGTTCATCAGTTTATTTTTTCATACTTGTTTAGATGGTAAATGTAAGGCACTAACGTTTGGTATTGGATTAAGGTGATAAATCCGTGAATTCACACAGTGAAAAATGCATGCACACTAGGTCCGCCGTGTGTTACTGGTGTTACAAGACATAGGTGCCTCCGAATAAAAAAAATCTCAAGATTACATTGAGAAAGACAATTTACGTAAAGAGCTATCACTAAACAACTTAATACTGTTGCGAAATTCTGGCGTAAAGTTGAATTGAATAGACTTCGGCTAAGACAAAAATAATAACAATTTATTAACACGCCAAATGCATCACAATAACAATGGAAGGCGTAAAACTTGGCAGCCTTTTGGCGAACGTTTTCAGAGCAATACGGAGAGCATTAACACAGGTCCTACTTTCACCAGACCTAAGCGCGAACTGACTTTTTACGAGAACTTACGCCCCTTTATATAGCTTTCAGGTTTCTGGAAATTTCCACAAGCCTCTAGTAAAATCCAGAGACAGGGGGTCTGCAACAAATGTCGCCAAATCGCCAAATTTGGCGATATATAGCCAAACTTGGCACCAAAAATGAGTCTCCCAAAACTTTGCCAAGAAGCCAATATCTCGCCAATTTGGCGAGATACTATACACATTACATGTTTACAAATTTCTTAACAATACATACAGATTTCTCTTATTCATTTTTTTACTTTTTTAGCTCAATAAATATCTATTTTTTTAATTTATATTTTAATTAATTATCCATCTCATTTTTACATATACATTTTACAGCTCCATTTTTACATTTACATTACAAGCCATTTGACCGGTTATGATATGTTTAGTGTTAATCATTATCACAGAAATTATGAAATTTAACTGTTCTGCCCTCCACCCCCCTAAAAATAGAGATTTTAAAATATACTCTCTTTCTCTATTCAAAAAATATTTTTGCTACTCCACTCCAAACTATAGATAGCTGTACATACTTCTTTCCACTACATGTCTGCGCTTTCACACCTAAATCGCTACAATTATAGTTAACAGTATTGGGCTTGATCATGGAGAATGATTCATGAGCATGATTCACATTACATGGGATGATAATATTGGCTAACAGCAACAAATATAACTTCTAAGGTTGAAATATGTCATGAGTCAGGATCAATCTGACGTGGTTTATACGGTTAAATCAGTCCCCTGGATATTTATATCATTTTGGATTTGCTTTTAAGTTGTAGATTCCAATCTCATTATCCCTCGTGTAGCAAAAAGAAAAAACAGCTCTCTAAATCTATTTAATTGTACGTACGTATGTATGTGTGTGTGTGCGCGTATGCGCACGCATTGTGGGCATAAATATGCATATTTATATATAATACCAAAGGTCACTTTTTACGTTTTTACAAACGACCAAAAGAAGACACTAATAAAATTCTGTTAAGTATATTTGTAAAATTCCTTTATTTTTTCTTGGAATCAGTGGCATCTTAGAAATCGTCTACGTATTTTATTTGCAGTGAATGTTTAGAGGCCCTTCTACACTCTGATCCACTGCAAGCCATTACCACAGTCTGGAGCGGGTATGGCTTATCGAGGTCGACGATGGCTGACGGTAAAATGGCCTTGGCGGAGGATGGCCGAAGATCAAAGGCAGCCAGATGCGCAACTAAAATGCGCAGTAAACCCGACGGACGAATCCACGCCTATTTAGTTGCTCAGCGTGTGGATTTAACCCGTAAACCATTATACAAGGTCACCATCAAGAAGTGGTGAACAGTTGGCCATAGTCTGGAGGCTACATAAATGAAGCAAGGGAATGAAAATGGAGATATCTCGTGAACGCTTCCATTAGAGGATTTTTTATGATTAAAAAAGACTCAATCGACAAGAAGGCATAGAATCGATACATGAAACTTTTGGTAGTGAATCATCATCAGAAAAGGCAGCTCTTTGTGTAAAGAATATGTGGACTAAATTACTTTGTATTTTAATAACAAATATAACAAAATAGTCTGATAAGCGTATCAAAAAAACTGTTTCTGTCGATGGAAACCATCAAGATTTATGTCTACTGACGAAGGAATCATCCGTTAGTTAAAAGGGTATTATTACAGATAGATATAAAGAAAGATATAATTTTAAAGAATCTTATCACTGATGTTGAAAGAATACTACGATGATTTCAATTTTCATTTTCTTTCATTGTTTACCTCAAATAATCTTTCCCTTGACTTAAGTGTTTCTTTTTGTTTTGCAAAATATGAGAGTGTTTCAGCATACTCTGACTGTGAAAGAGATTGTTGAATGTTCTAAAGATAAACAAAGTAAAGTAATACGAAGGCCGGAATTTAAGTTTTTACAAATGACCAGTATGTGGCGCTAGTGAAATTTATCTTCAGGATATTTGTAAAATTCACATCTAAGAAAGGACATACGAAAAAACTGGCTCAACAAAAATGCACAGAATCACTTCGTAAAACTTTTCTCAGTGAAGCATCATCAGAAAAAAACAGTTTATAATTGGTAGTGATTCCAAAGAACACCAATGCTGTGCGCAAGATGATTGAAGAAGATCTGCCTGTCATATATCGTGAAGTAGACGCATCCTTTGGCATATCACAGACTGCAATACATTTGATTTTGTACGAAAATTTCGCTGCTAAAAAGATTTGTCCCAGAGAAATTCCGCACAATTTGACAGAAGCTAAAAAAGAGGATCGTGTGGAGTAAGAAAATGCTTAAAAAATTCAAATTGGGAACAGAAAAATGCGTATGAAACATCGTTACAAGCAACGAAACTTGGATATTTTCGTATGATCTGGAGACTGAACGACAGTCCACAGTCAGGGTGAATCCCACAAAAATTGTTCGTCCACAAAGTATTTCTAAGAAAATGATTGCTTGTTTCTTCTTTACATGATATATTGCAACCCTTCATTTAGAGGATCAAAAAACTGTTAACGCTAAATGGTATACAGAAATTCGTTTGCCATAAATCAACACAATCAGGATAAACAACGAAACTCTGAGCATCATTCTTCATCACGACAACGCCAGCTTCCACACAGCACGTGAAACAATCGATTATTTGAAGGATAAAAATATCGAATTAATATCCCAATGCCCATATTCTCCTGATTTTTCTCCCAACTTTTATCCCTTATGTCAAACAAAAAATTGCGTAGGCAGGGATTTTCATCACCTGAAGACGCTGTTGATGATGATGTGCCTTCCAAAACCATGTTTCTGAGATACCAAATTCAGCGTGTAAATATTGTTTCAAGAATTAGTTTGAAAGGATGGAAAAGTATAAATCTTAAAGGCGAATATTTTGAAAACTAATAAAACAGTTTCTTCCCCCAAAATTCTTTTTCGTCCTAAGTTTGTAAAATCTCATAAAGCAACCTTTGTATAATATATATTGAATATTATGGTATGCCCTCATTAGTGATAAGCTTTCCCATTAAACATTATATAAAATCAAATATATAGAGATATACACGCACACGTACACACACACGTACATACACACGTACACGCACACGTACACACACACGTACACACACACACGAAGGACAGACGAAGGAAAGACCCCAAAATCACTCTGCTCGAAAAAGAGGTGCACCCAAGAGCCAAGACAGAAAGAATTTTCCCAAAGTAAAAGAAACTTACTCAGCGAATTAAGTGTCAAAATCAGGAAAAATGCAGAGCCATTGGCCAGCGACAGCTGGGAAACATGTTGAATGGACACAAAATTTACATCTATAGGATAGAAAGCTTTGGGAAATGGATCGAAAGAATTTTAAGTCGAGAACGCTCCTTTGATTAGGGCATTTAGAGGTTGGGAAAAAATTTTAATTAGAGTGGGAGAGGGGAGGTTTTTAAGGAAATATTAAATTAAATAATTTTTGTGTATTACACACACACACATATATGTATATATATATATATATATGTATGTATATATATGTATATATGTATATAAGTATATATATAGAAACGCAATTTTGACAAAGAGAAAGCAAAATGAAAATATTCAGCGAAGCTCTTCATAAAAATGGAAGATCCTGTTAATTTCCTGAAATTCTAAAGTGTTGAAAGATAATAATAGCATTTATTGTTTTACCGCGGAGAGCTAGCGATGGAGCTTCTTTTTTGAAGCTAATAACACCGTTCTTATTTATTTTTTTCTTTTTTCAGAACCCCATTAAAGCAGAAATTACTTTGTTCGGAAATTATTACTCGGTTCCGCCAAGAAAAGAAACACAGAGTTAACTCTCGTACCGCTTTGCTTCGGAACTGTTCTTGGGGATTTAGAATTTTATTTATTTTTTATAAAATCTTGATGAGGTGCACACATTAACCCACGCTTTTTTTAAACTGTTCGTTATTTAAAGAGAACGTTTTCTTTTCTTGCTAGTTGTGAAATTTTGATATTCAATTATAGCGTCCTTATGAGATTTTTTTTTAAGTTACTCATATGTTTTGAAATTCATCGACAGATCAAGTATAAAACATTTCACTTTTTGATATTTTACACTCATTTTATTCAAAGACCAGGGTATAATTTTCATTATGTTCTTTACCTAATAATGAAAGAGTCATTTTTATCGAATATATTGTTAGGAACTTGAATGAATGTTAGGGATTGAATGAATTTTAAGTAAGACAGCACGAAAACATTTATTTGCAGTCAATTGAAAAATACAATATCAGAAAGGCATCAAGGTTACAGTACTGCGCTTTCGTACCAAGCTTACAAAATCATTGGTAAATAACTAGAGCAGAATGACGTGGGCTTCTGTACATCTTTCTGAATAAAAACAAAACAAAAGCACCGGTAAAACATAGCATTCCGTGCATACTCTGTATACTCAGAAATCCATTTAGGTTTGGTTTAGTTTTTTTGGTGTGCTATGGTCTACTTTTTGCAACACGAGGGCTAATGAGACCGGGACCCACTGCTTAAAGCCGATTCCGAACGGCTACGAACATCCATGCCATAGTGGGATTCGAACCCACGAACTCCGGTTCCGAAGGCCAGCACCCTCACCATTCGGCCATCGTTCGGCTCAGAAATCCACTTAGAGACTTCCGTTTGGGGCTCATCCGAACGAGCGGTTAGGATGCTGGCCTTCGGAACCGGATTTCGTGGGTTCGAACCCCTTTATGGCACGGATGTCAGTAGCCATTCGGAATCGGCTTTAAACAGTAGGCCCCGGTCTCATTAGCCCTCGTGTTGCAAAAAGTAGACCGTAGCATTCCAAACCAAACCAAACAGTTTGGGGTTTAGACTGCCTTATATAGGTCCAGAGAAACTGCTCGAATATTCCAGATTAGATCAGAAACCGGAACTGGAAGTTGTAAAATATCGCCACATTTGGCAAAACTTGGAGACACTTGGCGATATTTGGCAACGAACTTGCCGACAAAAATAAGCTGTAAAAAATGTCGCCAATTAGCCGGTATCTGGGTAATTTGGCGAGATACACATAGAGTCCCATGTTAAATACAAGATTCACTAACAAATTCGTAACAATATATTGATGCGTGCCTTAAATTTACGTTGTATGAACTGTACAGGGTAAATCAAATGACATATAATTTTTTTTTATATTATATGAATATTATAGTATGTCATCGTTAAAAATAATCTCTCATTTTATAAGTTGTAATAAACGTTTATAAAAAAACATCGTTATAGCAAATTTATTTGATATTACTTGTCAAAAATCAACTGTAAATTTACGTTGTATGAACTGTACAGGGTAAATCAAATGACATTAAATTTCTTTTATATTAAAATTATAGTATGTCCTCATTAGGAATAATCTCTCATTAAAAAATTGTAATAAAGTTTATAATAAAACATCGTAAAAATTTATTACTTGTCAAAAATCAACTGTAAATTTACGTTGTATGAACTGTACAGGGTAAATCAAATGACATTAAATTTCTTTTATATTATATGACTATTATAGTATGTCCTTATTAGGAATAATCTTTCATTTTAAAAATTGTAATAAACGTTTATAAAAAAACATCGTTATAGCAAATTTATTTGATATTACTTGTCAAAAATCAACTGTAAATTTACGTTGTATGAACTGTACAGGGTAAATCAAATGACATTAATTTTTTTTTATATTATATGACTATTATAGTATGTCCTCATTAGGAATAATCTCTCATTTTAAAAATTGTAATAAACGTTTATAAAAAAACATCTTGATAGCAAATTTATTTGATATTACTTGTCAAAAATCAACTGTAAATTTACGATGTATGAACTGTACAGAGTAAATCAAATGGCATTTAAATTTTTTTAAATATTATATGAATATTGTAGTATGTCCTCATTAGTGATAATCTCACATTTAAAAAATTACAAGACAACATTTATAAAAAAAATATCGTGATAGCAAATTTATTTGATATATCACTTGTCAAAATTCTACTGTAAAATGTATCTTTATAATATAAAAAGCTATTTGTCATGATTTTAGTTTGTTTCTGCCGAAAATGTAAATTTACGTAGAAGTTTCGAAAATTCATAAAATATCTATCCGATTAAGAAAATTCCTTATACAATAATAGCCAAAGTTTTCTGTTCGTCTGTCCGCCAATTTATGAAGCCGTTGTACCTGGAATGGATAAAAGCATCCATATTGGATTTTTTATGAATTAGGGTTAGCAAAATTCAAAGCGAGTTCGAAATCCATCCCATCCCCCTTTTCAAACGTTTAATGCTATTATTTCAAGCTTTATTCTCCCTCTTATTCTATACTAAATTCATTCTTGATACGATGGCTAGGGCGGAAAGTAATTTTTGAATTTCTGGATTGTTTTTACTCGACCTCATATACGTTAATTAGTTCCTGCACCATGTGTAGGCGTGGTACGTTCGGTAGAGTGTCTGTTTATTTGATCGTCTTGCTTTTCGGGTTGACGGTTCTGTCCCCGACGCAGCCGGATTTTTCTAACTGTGTAATTAATTTGGTATTATCTGTTTTTCCTTTTAAATTCTTATTCATAAAGTTGTTTTATTATTTTTAAAATATATTTTTGCTATTTTTTCAAATTTTTAGGATTTTTATTATTTTTATTTTATTAAATTCACGTATTGTTGTATGGATGTCCCTGGCGACATAAACATTTCCTGTTTTGTATCCTTAAATTTTCTTCTCGTAATGTAATATTATCTTAAATTCAGTCTGTCCTCGAATTTATGAAGCGGTTGGACCTGGAATGGATAGAGCATCCATACTGGATTTGTGATGAGTTAGGGTTAGCAAAATTCAAAGCGAGTAAAGTTAATCTTTTTCTAAACTATAGATCCGATTATAAAATAAATTAGTATGAATAAGCTTTGCATCACAGCGAAAAATAATGTCTTCTTTAAAACGTTCGAAATTCTCCCCTTTTTCACTTTTCGAGCGTTTAATGCAATTATATCAAGCCCCATTTTAAAAGCAGGTGATTAAATTTATCAAATTATCACTTAATAAATAGGTAAAAATAACAATTTTTTCTAGCATTATGACGTCATCTCTTTAACCATCTCATTTAATAATTTATTTTAGGTTATTTAAATATCTTCTGCATTATTTCTATACGTTTTATCACTAAACTTAGATATTACTTAAATAATTTTCTTATATATTTGGCTTAAATAATAGATTAGGTACATAAGTGATAATTTCAGTCGATTATTTTTGTTGCAAGATAATTCTCAGCCAAAAAACAAACCTTTTTTTTTACTTTTGTAGGATACTTTACACTTCTGGAAAATTAAAAATTTTACCGATTCCGTCGTATGGCGGGGTTTATGCTATTTATATATAATAGGAGGTTTTCGTAAATTTGGAAGATTGTTTATGAGATCGTCATTTAACTTCACTGAAAAACCTCAAGGCAAGAAAACATGAATATTCTTTAAACTAGTTCTTGATTGTCCCTTAAAATCATTCTCGGCTTTGACGGATTAAATTCAGTGACAGAATTATTCAGCCATAGATATATCGTTTTTAAATTTTTAAGATAGTCTAAAACAATTAATTTGTCTGGACATTAATAAAAAATTGAAACATACACACTAGTTGCTTAGTTAATTTACTATAATTATGCTTTTGCCATATTGATTGATAATTAAGCACTGAATTGGACAAAATAATTTGTTTTAAGTGCATTTTTGGAGTAAATTACATGAAAAAATATTTATCTATGAAAAAAGTAGTAATTATATTTCCCTGTTTAATATATTCTTTTATTCCCCTGAATTTCCTTAAAACTTCTAAATTGCTAAAAGATAATAACAGCCCTTAATAAGCTCGGCAAATGATAAAGATTCTTTTGTAAAGTTAATAATTCATTCTATGTTTATTTATTCTTGTTTCTTTTCTAGAGCCCCCATTAAAGGGGAAATTACTTTGTTTGAAAATTATTACCCGAGTTTGCTAACAAAGGGACGAAGAACGCAAACAAATGGGTTTTGTATCACTTTCCCTTCCGAAATTTTCTTATAAAGTTATAAAAATTTAATTTTTTGTGTAATTTTGGTGAGAGGCATACATTAAACCGTACTGTTCATTGATGATAATTTCCGCTGTAGCAGAGATGGTTTTACTTGGAGACCCAATACTGCGCCATATAATTTTTTTCTTTTTTTTTCATTTTTCTAAAAATTACTGGTTTTACAGCGTATAGTTCCCAACAGCCCGATTATAATAAATATAGAGAGCTAAGTAGAGCATGTAATAAAAATGTTGACTGCTGGGTTTTTATATGTCCAACCTCAAATGTCTAATGGACACATATATCATAGCCCTTAGAGCAACAGAGTGTGCCCTACATTCATAAAATTATCATTTCTTGGTATTAGTTTCCATACTTGCATAAAACCTAACTTCAGATATAACACAAGTAAACGTAAAATAAACTCCGAAGGGTTAAAGGGCATTACGAGAAAGTTCTTTATTCATTTGAAAGCTCTTACATACAGAGCTTCACAAAATGGATCTGAAATGTAATGAACTTATTTATATACAATTGCGTTTGGTTTGGTTTTAAGAGCAAAATGTCTGAAAAATATCACTGGAGTGCCTACGATTGTGAATGAGCAGTCAAACTTCATAAAGCAGATCAAAGTATCACTATTGTGACCACAGCAATGATATAACTATAATAGTAATCAATATCAGATGATGGTGGAAATACTGTGCAAAAGCTTGTCACTGGTCATGAAATGAAAACCATATCTCTAAAGGAGGATACATATGTATATATATATATATATAGATATATAGATATATATATATAGAATATATATAAATATAGATAGAGATATCTATATATATATA
>CM063504.1:141652407-141657407 GCA_032207245.1 Pardosa pseudoannulata | reverse complement strand
TAGACAGAGTCAATAAAAAATACAAAATAGACACTACTTTCCGATGATGTCATATTTCTTATAGAGAGATTATATCTATCATCCATAAAAAGGTAATAATACTTGTGAGACAATGAAGTTATTTACTGAAGAATTACACTTTTTGTTATTCCAATTTCCTTTATGGAGAAATTACATCAATTTGAATTAATGTAACACTTTACCTCTATAACATATCTCATTAGTGTCATTTCTTCAATCATTTCTTATGCTTATTCATGAAAAATATACCCCTGTTTCTTAGAAACTATCAAACACTTTAAGTACTGTTATCAATACAGTATGTTTGTCTCCTTTTGCTTTTAATTTCAAAGAATTCATTTATTTTTAGAAATTGCTATAAAATTTCTCGAGACCTTTATTGTCAATAAATCTAACTCCAATCTAATACAATTCCCTGCCGTAGGATTTTTAACATCGGATTTTTTTAATGGGATTCTTTCTTCTGGACTCGTAAACTTTAAAGTAAAAGGTTTGAGTTTACGGAATATTTGCTTCCCAATTCTCTAAAATACCTTGCAAACGAAAATCTAAAAATATATAGAGAAATGTAGTCTGTAGAAGGGACGAAATTTCTCATGACGTACTTCGCAATGCCTCTCGGAGATCCCCTTCAGAAACAAGCCAAACATTTCTTATAAGGGAAACATATATTTCTTTTTTTTGTTACTGTAAAGTAAATAGAACGAAATAACGTTATGAGTTTACTCCTTCGAAATATATCTGAGTTGTTATAAACGAAAGAACATATACGTATATATTCATATATACATGTTTGCAAAACTCATATATATATATATATATATATAATATATTGTGTGTATATATGTATGTATGTATATATTTATATGTATTATATATATATATATATGTATGCATATATGTATGTATGTATATATGTATGTATATGTATGTGTATGTATATATGTATGCTATGTTATGTATAAATATATATATATATATGTATGTATGTATATGTATGTAATATGTATGTATAAATATGTATGTATGTATGTATATGTATATATGTATATGTATGAATATATGTATGCATATATGTGTATGTATATTTGTATGCATGTATATGTATATATATATATATATAAAAATATATATATAAATATATATATATATATTTATGCATATATGTATATGCTGTAATATTATGCATATATATGTATGTATATATGTGCATATATGTATATGTATAATATGTATATAAATGTATATGTATATATGTATATGTATGTATATATGTATATATATGTATATGTATGTATATATGTATATATGTATATATGTCTATATATGTATATGTATGTATATATGTATGTATATATGTCTATATATGTATATGTATGTATATATGTATGTATATATGTCTATATATATGTGTGTGTGTGCATGTGTGTAATCTATCAAAATAATACCTGCCGAACACAAATGATTATGTATCCCCTATTATTTTTACTTGCCTTACCTACTTGGCAAGCAGACGCCTAATCAGCTAGCAGTAATAACGAACGATGCAGTCTAGTCCCATTGAAAAGAACGGCACAAGTCTAGATTAAACTTTATTTTAGAGTTGTAAAAACGGACATGTTTACTAGTCAACGACAGAAAAAAGAAAGGCCCAAAAATCCCTCTGCTCGAACAGAGATGCACCCAAGAGCGGAGTAAAAAAGACATTTTCCCAAGGGACAAGAAACTTAGTTAGCGAATTAAACTGCTAAGACCAGGAAAAACGCTGAGCTATTTGCCGGCGACAGCTGGAAAACGTGTTAAATAGACAGAATATTTACATCTATATGACAGAAAGCTTTGGGAAATGTATCGAAAGAATTTTAAGTCGAGGATGTTCCTTTGATTAAGACATTTAGAGACTGGGAGAAGATTTTAAGGAATTGGAATGGGTGAGAGGAGGTTTTTAAGGAAATATTAAAGTTAAATAATTTCGACATATTACATATATACACATACATACATATAGACAAACATACATACACAACTTTCTAAAAAATTATTAATAATTTTTCTAGAGGCCAAGCGAGCATATTTACAAATATACGCACACACAAATAAAAATCAGAGGAAATAAGAAATTAGGATAATTTAAAATAGAATTATTAAATCAACTCTAGAAATTGAACATGAAGTAATAAAACTTTTGACTTACTCTGGCTAATCCCATAATTATATCAAAATTATTTTAAATATCAGAATTAAGATTATGACAAAGAGATGAAGATTATGCAACCGGAATAATTTATCACAGTTATTGACAAAACAATTTTAAAAAATCTCAAAACAGTCAATCATAATAAGAAATTATTCTATGTTTGCAAGATGGCCGAATGGTTAGGGTGCTGGCCTTCGGAACCGTAGTTCGGGGGTTCGAATCCCACTGTGGCATGGATGTTTGTAGCCGTTCGGAATCGGCTTTAAGCAGCAGGTCCCGGTCTCAGTAGCCCTCGTGTTGCACAAAGTAGACCGTAGTGCTCCAAACCAAACCAAACTATATTTGCAAACACCTTTGGAGAAGTAGACCTCTGAATTGGGTTGAAAATGATTTTGTTGACCATAAACTTCTTCGCAGCAGAAACGTAGTAGAATCAGGTATTTTATCGTATTACATCTAGAGTTCTTATTTGAGGACAACAGTACATAATATATTCAATTTTTAGTTATACTAGAAACGATTGTACATTTTTATGAAGGTTGAAAGCAACCCTAAAAGAAATTTTCATGTATATGCTATTATTTATAATTTTGTCATTTGTATCTACATTTTTTGATTTTCAAACCCCGCATATGAATTTAGTTTTTAGAAGGTTCATCGACTAGTACATCGGATAGTTACATCTATTATATAATTTCTTTTTACTGTAAGTACTGTGTCCATATGTGATAGCACATAAATCTCATAAGTTTTCTTTTTTATGCAATGATTTAATGATGAATAATTTTAAATTGACAGCTATCACCACTAATGAAGATTATCATATTCAAAATTATTTCAATTTCATATTTTGTTTTTTCTACCAGGTCTACATAATAAATTCTATGTTAGATATTTATAATATATAATGTTCAGAAATCATCCAGTCGTTCATAGTTTTTTCGGTAATTAATTGAACTAAATGTTTTCATAATTAAAAATAGAAAATTTTCAAATCATACAGAAATATTAGTTAAACAAGGAAAAATTTATAATTCCACATGAGTAGCTCTTCCATAGAAATAACCGATTCAACCTTCTAAATAAGTATTGCCAATAAATAAAATATGAAATTTAACTTCACCAAAAACACTTACATGAAATACAAACATTTTAATCATCTTAAAACAGATTTTTACTGCTATGTATTTAAATATAGAAAACTAACCTAAGCATGATGAATTTAAGACCTACTTAATTTTTTTTTTACATCCTGTGAATAATTTAAGTACTGCTATTTACCTAAAAAATAAATAAGTATTTTAATATAGTGTATTAGTAAGATGGGGAATCAAATAGATTTTAAAACAATTTATAACTAATATTCAAGGAAAACAATTTATTATAACGATAACTATTAACAAAACATTAAAACAAATATATTAGTAAGACAATACTAATGGCATAGATTACCAAAGTACGATCTTATAGTGGCTAGAGTTACTCTCAAGTACAATGCGTCGTGTAGTTTAATTATTACTGTGAATGCTAAAATTAAATTCTATGTAGGATTTTTACAGAATAAATCATTTACACTGGAAAATAGACAGAGCTGTATCTAAATTTAAAATAATGATATTTATTCAATGTTAGTAATATCTCCTTCACTCACATATATTTAATATTTATCATAATGAATTGGTCTAGCACTTGTGAGTTAATCTATGAACAAAATTATGCTTTATGTCCAAAGAATATATAAATAATATACGCTGATATTCTATGAGCTCTATTAACAAATATTGTGGCAAATGTAGTTTCAACTTGCAAATTTTAGTTTGCGGCAAAATATCTTACTGTAGCTGAGACAAATGCTTATATGGGACTTTATTCTTTGAACAGACATTACCTGGATGTAGGTCTGACTGCAAGTTATATATATCAAAATGACAAAAAGATAAATATCATCTGCTGGTACAGAATTTCTACTTGAGAACCTCTCGTCCACTCTCTGCTTGCGACTCAAGTCTATCTCTGAAGACGTTAGTTTTCCCTAAAATTGCGTATTTTTTCGTAGTCACTTCTTGGCCTTGTTGTGTGCAGAGTTGACCATTTTTCCTTTTGTTCATGGACCACATTTGTTCGTAGTGTCCCCCGAGCATCTGTGAGTCCGGCATGTCTACTCTGCACGTACATTACGTGTCTTGGCTCCAATGCTGTACATATTTATTTCTCCTTGAAAAATGTCCTTGATTCCATGTCCATTTGCCTTTCTAGGGCAACCTATGTACATTTATTTGGACAAGTCAGTTTGTTTTATTACCTCCTGTATCTTTCTTAAACCTTGCGTCGACTGAAACTTGTTGTGAACTCGTAGAATATTTAGTAGTAGGTAGTTTAATAAATTATAATTATACTTACATATATAATTCTTATTAAGATACCATTAGGAAGTATATACTTTATATTTATCACATTGTATTCGGGTCACGTACTAGTATGTTTTCTGACGAATGATACTTGAGCACGGGTCACGTAATAGTACGGGTTAGTGCAACAACATAGTATTGTTTGTGGGTACAAAAATATCGGTATATACAGGAAAACGAAGCCGAATATTCTTGTCATCTACATAGATTCTGGAAAAATTTAGACAAATAAAAACAAGTTGATGAAAAAAGTTGATTAAAAAATTAAATAATCTTCGATCTATTGAGAATTAACTGAATAACTAATTTTACGCGCAAAATGCCCTTTCGAGGTACAATTCTGCTGCGAAATGTACCCGCACACAATTTGTTAA
>CM063504.1:141627407-141644907 GCA_032207245.1 Pardosa pseudoannulata | reverse complement strand
TTCCTAAAATTATAAAAAACAGGTTTTTTCCCCAAAAATTTGGGAAAAATGATTCTAAAAATTGAAAAAAAAATTTAAAAACCATCTTCAGCTTCAATATATAAATGAATTTTGTAGATAATCAGAAAATCATATCTGTTCTCACAATTTTATCTTTTTTGCCGAGTCAACAAATATTTTTTCTACCGAAGAACAGTAATAATACGTTATGTAATTTTCTTTTTTTAATAAATATGTTAAAATTTAAATACATGTATTCAGATTAACAAATGGAATTTTTGTTTTCTAGATAACCAACACATACATTGATATATGTGTGTTTGTATTATTTTATACAGAACACACTTATATTTGCAACTCTATAATAAGGTGGTATATATATTAGAATATATTATATTGATATTTGGTAAACGATAAATAACAATATTAAAATTCAGATATCATCCAGCTCGAGTCTTGACATCCAAAAATTAACCTTAATATACTTTTTATTTTAAAATTAGTAGTATATACTTTTTCCTAAAATTTGTAGGATGTTCAGAAAATATTTTCTTATTTAGAATCCCCCATGAGTTATAGGAAGGATTTAAGGAAATCGGACTGAACTATTATACATTGGTTTGAATGTTTTTATTTCTGTTTATTCAATAAAAGAAGAGTGTTTTGTGATAAAGTACGATAGATAAAAGAACTAATTATATTTCAGTATTTAAGTTGCAAATAATGCAGTTGGTGACATTAAATATTCACCGTGTTTCAGGTCATCTGAATTTGGGAATTCAGATGAGTTATAGGAAGGATTTAAGGAAATCGGACTGAACTATTATACATTGGTTTGAATGTTTTTATTTCTGTTTATTCAATAAAAGAAGAGTGTTTTGTGATAAAGTACGATAGATAAAAGAACTAATTATATTTCAGTATTTAAGTTGCAAATAATGCAGTTGGTGACATTAAATATTCACTGCGTTTCAGGTCATCTGAATTTGGGAATTTCAAAGCTAATAATTAGTGTTACTAGTACTTTTAAATAAAAATTCAAATTAAGAGGGAAATATAGGTACAACAGTAATTTTTATTTGTCTTTATTAATACATATATCACTTGTTTACAGGAAGCTGTGAAAATTATTAATTTCTCAATGTACACTTTAATTTTTCACTCGAAAGTTTCACTCGAAATAAAGTACACATTATATTAGAGTACATGCAGTATAACTCAATTTTTTCATAGAATTAAATTTTAGTTAACATTTAATATCAGTTTTATATTACTTCTCTACCTTTATCCATATAGTGTTCTAATTTTTTAAGGCGTTATTTACCAAAAATATTTTATAGAAGTGTTTTTAGAAATATTTCAATCAAGGGATACATTTTATTCCGATTTACAGAACACGCTTACATTTGCAACTCTATAATAATGTGATATATATTAGAACATATTAATTTGTTATTTGGTAAATGATAAATCACAATATTAAAATTCAGATATCATCCAGATCTAGTTTTGACATCCAGAGATTAACCTTAATATCGTCATTATTTTAAATTAGTAGCTTATACTTTTTCCGAAAATTTGTAGGATGTTCAGGAAATATTTTCTTATTTAGAATCACCCATGAGTTACTGGGAGGGTTTATGAAAGTCGGATTGAACTATTATACATTGGATTGATTTTTTTTATTTCTGTTTATTCAATAAGAAAAGTGTTTTGTGACAAAGTAAGATAGAGAAAAAAACTAAATCTACTTCAGTATTTAAATTCCTAATAATGCCATTGGCGACATTATATATTATCTGTTTTTCAGGTCATCTAAATTTGGGAATTTCAAAGTTAATAACTAGTGTTACTATTACTTTTATATAAAAATTCAAATTAGGAGGGAGCAGTAATTTTTACTTTTATTTGTCTTTATTTATACACTAGCATATAGCCCGTCATATGATAGGATCAGTAAAATTTTTAATTTTCTAGAATTGTAAAGTACCCTATAAGGCAGGTAATAAAAATTATTTGTTTTTGGCTGAAAATTATCTGGTACACGCTTATAGGTACATCAGTACTTTTTATTTTTATTTGTCTTTGTTCATACATATATCACTTGTTTACAGGAAGTTGTGGAAATTATTAATTTCTTAATGTACACTTTAAATTTCACCCTAAATTTTCGAAATGAAGTACACATTATATTCGAGTGCATGATGTATGACTCAATTTTTTCACGGAAATAAAATTTTAGTAAACCTGCATATCAGTTTTACATTACTTCTCTAGATTTATCCATATAGTGTTTTAATTTCTTATTGTTTTATTTAACAAAAATATTTTATAGGAGAATGTTTTTAGAAATATTTATGTTAAGGGATACATTTTATTCCGATTTACAGAACATGTTTATATTTGCAACTCTATAATTGATATATATTAGAACATGTTAATATATTGATATTTTTATACATGTTATATTTTTATACATGTTAATATATTGATATGACTCAGTTTTTCTTACTTAGACCCACCCATGCAATCATGGTTTCGAGTCTAGACATATGCAGGAAATTCAGTAATAAAAGAATACAGAACTAGAATAAGTTATATTGTATTATTTTATTGAAAAACACTTTTATTTGCAAGTCTATAATAAGGTAATATATATATATATATATATATATATATATATATATATATATATATATATATATATATATTATATTGATAATTGGTAAACGATAAATCCCAAAATTAAAATTCAAATATCATCCGGGTCTAATTTTGACATCCAACATTAACCTTAATATAGCTTTCATTTTAAATTCGTAGCATATACTGTTTCAGAAAATTTTGTAGGATGTTCAGAAAATTTTTTCTTACTTAGACCCACCCATGCAATCATGGTTTCGAGTCTAGACATATGCAGAAAAGGCAGTAAAATAAGAATACAGAACTCGGATAAGCTATAGTGTATTATTTTATAAGGAAATCACTTATATTTGCAAATCTATAATAAAGTGATATATATTGGAATATATTATATTCATATATGGTAAACGATAAATCCCAATATTAAAACACTGGTATCATCCAGTTATAGTTTTGATATCCAAAAATTAACCTTAATATAATTTTTATTTTAAATTCTTGGCGTATACTTTTTCAGAAAATTTTGTAGAATGTTCAGAAAATTTTTTCTTACTTAGAACCACCTATACAATCATGGTTTCGAGTCTAGACATATGCAGGAAAGGCAGTAGAATAAGAATATAGAACTGGGATGAGTTATAGGATTTAGATGTAAGTTGTGATAAAATGCGTTTAGAAATTTTGCACTCTTTGTTTTCAAATCAAACATGTTTCTATGGCTTCCAGAAGATGAATAAAAGAATCTTTGCGATTGCGTGCTGTAGAACATTGGAGGGCAGGTCAGGAGATCCTTGTTTGCATGATATAAAATGGTTGGAAAAAAAAATCTGTCAAAAAATAACTTCTTGGTTATAGTCATCATAATATCTGAAACAATTATCTATTAAAAATTGTAGAAAATATCACACTTATATTTCTTCTTTGATGATATCGTGCTGCTTTGTTTGGCGATATATCACATTTAGTAATATAAATGTATGTTCTGTTTCTTACTACGAGGTGTGATAGTTATATAACTAATTTCTGTTTTAATAAAATAATCTTTATTTTGGATCTTCATTTATACATTCCGTAAGCTGAGTGCAAAGCTATCAGTATATAAAGGGAAAAGAAATTGCTTTTTAAAGAGTAATGCTCAATACTAGTACAATTTTCCAAGTTAATTTACTTTAAAATAACAGGAGTTTTTATTTGTAATCACAACGTACATGTACGAATTCTCACGGATGTTTTATAAAACATCGCGTTAATGAAACAAAATTTAAAGATTGACTTGCACCTGGCATATAATAATAAAAAAATATAGCAAATTTTACTGTTTCTGTTGTGTGAATAATTTCCTGATAAAAGCTAGCCGAATTTATCCTAATTATGAGAAAAACGTATAAGGGTATTAATAAAAACACCATAACACGCAATGCTAGCTTGAATATTCGTCAGAGAATATTGCATAATAAAAACAGAGGTCTTACATTTAGCATCGTGTTTTCACACTACATTAGGGACCAGAACAACTATTGAGCATTATTTTATCTGTGTACTCATGAAAGTATACAGGTTTCATTCAGTAAAACTGAAGTTCAAATATTAATTCTCTGAAACTACTATCAATCTCTCGTAAAGGAAATGTTTTAAGAGTGCATAGTTGTATTTCAATTTTATTTTAACTTTACGCATTACAGTAAGCGTTTAAAAATACAAAAGAAAATTTCTTCGGGAAAGTAAAGCTTATTTAAATTGATATGGTTGGGTCACTCATTCGAAAATGCGTCAAAATCCGCTTATGGGTGTGTATATTACTTTTCGATCTGAAAATTCTTCATTTATAATATCCTATTTCTGATTCAATTTAAGATAGAAAATTCTGCTTTTTTTTAATACATTTTTTCGTGGGCGAATAAGGTTACAGTATTATGAAAAATTACTTAGTTTTTTTAATATGAACCAATGCACTCTTTTTACTCATGAAATATGTACACAAGTAATAAAAGTAAAAATCCACTTCTCCTGAAAATGACTCTGTAAATTAAAATTGAATTTTTTATATCAAATAAGTTATTTTTTCTGTGAACATCAGTTATGGTATTATGAATAATATTTTTTTTATAATTTTTGTAACTTTAAAATATCCGATGCTATTAAAGTTTTAATTTTACAGACTAAAACAAATTTATTACTTAAATTTGCTATAAAAATTGAGTTTCTGATATATCCTTTTTTAAAATAAAGTATGGGGCGAGTTTTTTATTTTTCATTTCGGGTATATTATCTATGTTATTTTTTAAAAATATCACTATTAGAAATTAAATACTTAAATTTAAGTCTACAGCGTTATAAAAAAACTCTGAAAAAATTCATTGTAAAAGATGTAGAACTTTTTATGATTAATTGCACAAAATAATTGTACAATGAAAGTTAACAGTTTTTAAAGGTAATTTTGTCTCATTAAACTTTAAATAAAGTAAAACCCCATTCCAATTTTCGTATTCCATATTTCGACTTCCAAAATTTTCGAATACCGTCACTTAGAATCTTCACTCAATTTCATGCATGTATGTCTGTTTCTGATTACATAGACAGCAATCTTGTTTATATACATTTGTAATAAACTTTTAAAGCATAAAATGCTTACGTTTGATAATTTATGCTTTTAGAAACATTGCACATAAATTTGCTTTTTAAGGTGGGATATAAACTAGAAGAGAAGAGGATTAACTATCTTACAAGGTTTCACTATAAGTAAATTTGCTAGCATGTGCTAATAAATAAGTCTATAGTCTTATATTTTTGTTTATTGTTGGGTATTTTTCTTTAATTTCTTATACAAAGTAAAAGAATTATTAAAATTCAAACTTCCGATCTTCAGCTTTTGATGTAAATATATACTTTAACTATGACTGGATACATTCTGATAACTTCAAGTGTAGCGTTTGTAAGTGTGTATTATGAAACATACTATTTTCAGCGCTTTATCCCAGGAACTGTGATTATTTTGAGTGGAAAATTGTAATATTTTGACACTTCTATTGTGAACAACACAAACGAGAACGGACTCTAATATTAAGGCTAACAGGAGAGATACTTTCTTTTAAAGTTTATTTCAATCTCAGGTGTACATTAATTATATTTAAGATATATATCAATATATATATATGTAATAATTATTTTCTCTAGTCACACTAATTATGTATTCTCTATTATTTTTACTTGCTCTGGCTACTGGGTAAGGAGAAGAAACCTAATTAGCTAGCAGTAATAACGAAAGATACAGTCTGGCCACATTTAAGTGAAGAGCACAAGTCTAATTAAAACTTTATTTAGAGCTGCTAAAACAGACATATTAAAAGTGAACGACAGACAAAAAAAAGACATAAAAATCACTCTGCTCGGATAGAGGTGCACCCAAGTGAGAGGACAGAATTTTCCCAAGGGACAAGAAACTTACTCAGCGAATTTAAGTTTTAAGATCAGAAAGAACGCGGAGCCGTTTGCCGGCGACCGCTGGAAAACATATTTAATAGACAGAAAGTTTACATCTATAATACAGAAAGCTTTGGGAAATGTATCGATAGAATTTTAAGTCGAGGACGCTCCTTTGATTATGACATTTAGAGGCTTGGAAAAAGATTTTAAGTAATTAGAATGGGATAGAGGTGGCTTTTAAGGAAACATTAAAATTAAATAATTTTGATATATTACATATATACACATACAAAAATACATACACAACTTTGTAAAAATGTATTAATATCTTAATGCCATTAAGATTTTCTCATCAGAGAAAAAATAAATCTCTTTTCTCTTTTCTAGAGGATAGAAAGCTTTGGGAAATGTATCGATATAATTTTAAGTCGAGGACACTCCTTTAATTAAGACATTTTGTGGCTGTGAAAAATATTTTAAGGAATTAGAATGGGAGAGAGGAATTTTTTATGGAAATATTAAAGTTAAATTATTTTTATATATTGCATATTATATATATTCAAGCCAAAATGGTCAAATGTATATTTTCGTCTAAATCTGAAGATTGAATGTTAAAAACTCTCCATTAAAAGTTTTTTTTATCTCGAAAACATACTTTTCGGCCTTAAAGCAAAGCTTTACCACATACCTAATTTGATGTTACACTGAATTGTTCAATTTACCCCTCTGTCGTTAAATTTTACTATCATAACTATTTCATTTACAAAATTTCAGGTTGACAGTTTTGAAGTAGTTAACTGAATCATAAAACTAGCATTATATTTAAAGACTTTCATCACAAGACATTTTCGTCAGATATTTTAAAGCCGGCTGTAAAATAAGTAATTTTCTATTCACTTAAAGATTTCAGTGTTTTTTCTGGCTTTTCTGGAAACAGGAGTCGTTTGAAAAACACTAGATATACCTTTCATAGAAGTTGAATTTTATTTATGCCACAACTATTTCAATTTCATAGGAAACAGATGGACAACTATGTATATCGTATACTTCGAGTATGCATGTAATATTCTTCTAAATATTATTACGCTTTTCATATCCATATATATTATACATTCACTACTACTATTCTCAAAAGTCTTCGAACATCTCATAACATTTTATTCTCAGAAAAGTAGTAGAAACACATGTGACATTTACCAGTCCCGTAAAATGGAGAAAAATCCCTCCCCTACTCCGGAAAAAAAATCTCCAGAAATGTCCAGTGTCTTTCAGGGGCAGGGGGGCGGAATTGGGAAAAGAAAAATCATTCAATTTCCGTTTATTCTGCCATGAATTTTAAGTGTTGGACGCCAAGGTATTGGATGTATTTTTATGGCGAAGCAAAAGTCGCATTTTATAGGAATATTATAGTTTTTATTAGAAAGGTTTTCCCTTTATAAGAGTGATTTATATTCGGGAAAATATACGTGGCTAAGAATGGCCAAATGTTCTTTGTCGCATGTAAAATGAAATAATATATTTTACATGTGATCTGTTCTGTCTCCATTTTTGTTGTGAAACTCTTTTAACCAATGGCTGTATATTACCTGCATTTGAGGTATAAAATATTGTTGCAATATTATGCACCCCCACACATATACATATATGTAATATATCAAAATTATTTAACTTTAATAATTTCTTTAAAAACTACTTCTTTCCCATTCTAATTCGACGAAAGCAATCCGCATCATTTTCTGTATATATATATATATATATATATATATATATATATAATATATATATATATATATATATATATATATCAAAATTAATTTTAATATTCCCTTAAAATTTCCTCTGTCCCATTCTAATTCCTTAAAATCTTTTTCCCAGCCTTATGTGTCTTGAAGGGTCTTTGGGAAATGTCTTAATCATAGGAACGTACTCGACTTAAAATTCTTTCAATCCATTTTCCAAAACTTTCTATCCTATAGATGTAAATTTTCTGTCTATTCAACACATTTCCCAGCTGTCACCGGCAAATGGCTCCGCTTGTTTACTGATCTCACACTTAAATTCGCTGATTAAGTCTTCGCTCTGGGTGCACCTCTGTTTGATCAGTGATTTTTGTGTCTTTCTCTTGTCTGTCGTAGAGTAGTAAAGATGTCCATTTTAGCAGTTCTAAAATAAAGCTTTGATTAAACTTATGCCGTTCCCTTCAATGTGGCTAGACTGCATCGTTCGTTATTACTGCTAGCAGGAAAGGCTTTCTCTTTGCCCAGTAGCCAGGTAAGTAAAAACAATAGGAGCTATATAATTATTGTGACTAGAATAAATAATAATAATTATTATTATATATATATATATATATATATATATATATATATATATATATAAGCAAGAAAATTCCAGAGCGGTCATTTAATATGTTTCATACCCGCTAATGGAAACCGGTGCAATGCAAAAGTCTCTTTTATGCCCTACCATAAGTATCCAAATACTTAATGTAGAATAATAATAATGTAGAATTAAATAATGTAGAATAAATTAAAACTGTTTTATCATTATCCGTAAAATTTAATTAATTCTTCTTAAAAGATAAGTCTAAGTTTTCTAGTATTTGTTCATACATTTTGTATATTATCAATAGAATTAATTAATATCTATCATACAATTAAACTGATAGATTATTTTTAATGTTTATTAGTTATAACTTAATTCATCCTCTACTTTTCTCAAATTTTTATGAGCTTTTGGATTTTTTTTGTAATATATTTTTGTAATACTAATTCATTTTATAGAATGCTCTTTCATATCACTGACATTTACGTTGTATGTTAATAACTATTTTCTAAATTAAGCTACTGGGCAGACCATAATATAATACAGGATTTTTTTAAATCCTTATGAATTAATACTTATTTTATATTTTTACATTACGAATATTTAAAATGAATTTTTTCATTATAATAGTTTAAAATGTCATGAACGTCTCAATTTTTGTATAATTGTATTAAGCATAACTTAAGGTTCCTCATACAATATAAGTACGGTATGCACTGAGACTAGAAGTTGTGAGACCCGTTTAAGAGTAGTTGAGGCCAAAATCGCTGTATTAATTTCTTAAATAATATAAAATATTCACTAATATAAATTATATATGAGTAGAAAAAAAGAGATGTCGATATGTACGAATCTAGAAAATTGCTCAAGCTTTTATGATTCAAAACATTTACCAAGGGGCTTAGTAATCAATCTCAGGAATATGTACTCACATTTGGCTCCTCAATTTCTTGCACTGACCACCAGGTTGGAAACGGTCTTAATTTATCAGGTGTCTTCTGAGTAGTGAAATTAATTATGAATGGTAACTTCAGAATAGGTGCTAAAAGAGAAAATTCATGAGGTTGTTATTTTCCTTTTTTTTCCAACATTTTAAAACTCTTAGCAACAGGTATCAAGCTAGCTGATCCGAGGTTTGGCTTTGCATTCATGACACAAACTTATTTTCTCAAATTATTATAATTAACTCCTGCAATATACTATTGGTGAACTGAAAGTTGTTTCTTAAATTTCATAGGTTTCGCATTTCATTCATTTTTTTCTAACCTACACAAACGTTGAAATATGCTTACTTTAGAAGTTAACTTTTTGAAGCAGACCGCAGAGACATTTCTCGAGGGAACCCCAAACGATGCAATTTTAGGATTAATCTCCTTAATGTTTGAACTCGTAACTGTTACAGGAAGTCCTATTCCATCTTCTATACGCTCCCACTTCAGTAAATATCATTCACCCCATAAACGGGAAAAAATAATAATAAAGAAAAATAATCATCAATTATGGGTTAGAACAAAAAACAATATAGTTTATTCACTCGATTTTGTCACCTCTGTGGTATACCTAGTCAGTCGACCTTGACCTACACAGTTTCTTTCACCTCCCCCCTGCTATTTTGTAACCACAGATTTTCTGGTGTTTACTTTCTTCTTTATCTTTTCCACTTACGATGGGGATATTTCTAGGCATTGTTTAGGTTTACCACTAGAAAGGTCCGTTGGAGTTATTTCGACTTCTGTCATATATATTCTCTTATAAATCCAGTGATATTTATTTATGTATGAATGTACGTATGTATCTATCTGTATATATATATATATATATATATATATATATATGTGTGTGAATTTCCAGATTTTGGAATATTATTTTGGTAATGCTTCCGTACCTTTCTTCGATTTCACACCGGTCTGAGTAGTACTTTTAGTTTTGTATTACAGGAAGTATCTTCGGTTTTGAAACTGACTGTAATTTTAAAATAGGATACTTTTCTGTTTGTGTGAGAAAAAATTACCAAATAAAGTATTTTTACAACAATTTATTTAAAGTTAATTTAGCCCACAATCAATCACATGATTTAACTAATTATACATATATATATATATATATATATATATATATATATATATATATATATATATACGTAAAAGATAATTTAGTATTAGAAGGTAAGGAGCTACAGTTGGTCATTTGCACTTTATGAAAAACATTTTATTATTTTATTTACAAAGGCATGTATATACAGAAATTTACATACATATATAGAAGGAACAAATATTCAAAAATTTGTTTTAACTAATTGCCTTGATACTTAGAATGTTCTAAAGGTTAAATTCTTCATGATAATTAGTTCCTCACCCTCATTATGTCGATTTTAATGAAATCCGCGATTGAACTTTGTGTTGGAATAGTTGTTTGTAGAAGTTTGGAATTGTGTGTAAGAAGTCAATCTTGGTCCCACTAGCTTCCTGTAAGTAAAAAACTAGATCGTAGCTCTCCAAACCAAATCAAATGTAAATTTTATTCCTTATGTAAATTTTATCCCTTTGCTCTTGGGTCATTTCTTAAAATGCTATATGGGGGCTTTTTCCTAATATGTATGTAAATAAAATACAATTCAAAAGTTAATATGGTAAGAGGTGATTTTTAGCAATATTTCATTACATAGGATATATTTTGTTGATGTGTCTCATCTTTCATGATATACAAAAGCTGCTGTTTATTTAGACCTGTGACGAGAGACTTCGTCCAAATGCATCAGAATTTTATTCCTAACCTTTAGTAAAGGAGTGATGGTATATTTAGCTTTCAGGTACGGCGGACTGTGCTTGTTACTTGTGGTGCCATGAAGAAGATGAATTCAGAGATCGCATACAGGAAGTGTGTCTTGTCAAACCATCGTGCTCATGTATTTTATTGCAGCCTTAGAATAAGGTGCTCTCTTTGTGTCACGAAGCTAAGGTAATGGAAATGTCCATTCTATACCTTCATTTCATGCTGTAAAATTCCTGAGGTTCTTCTGAAATAAAATTTGACTTTGAACTGTCAAGGGGTTTATTGGGATTAATTTATCCTGAACAATCAAAGTTCATGGTTATATAAGATGCTGGAAGTTCTACTTCAAAAATTTGTTCTGATAACCTGATAATATCTTGATAAATAACCTGATCATTGTAATAACCTAAAAGAGTATTAGTTTTCCTGTACTAGAGATTATTTTGTGTTTTAACCCTTTGCAGTCAAAGGCTCCGTAGCGGAGCCATTTAAAATTTTCTTCAAACTCGAAGACTTGCTACGGAGACAATGCAAATAATTTTCAGTTTTTATCATAAGAACAAAAACAAATCGCAAAAACTAATTATTTTGCATTGTCTCCGTAGCGGAAACCTCGAGTTTGAAGACAAGTTTTAAATGGCTCCACTCCGGAGCCCTCGAGTTCAAAGGGTTAATTTACTTTTCGAATACTCTTTAAAAGTTTTATTCTGTCTTTATTTTTAACACTTTCAATTTTTTTAGGTGTCATGTAAATCGAATCCCTTTCAAATTTAAATATCAAAAATACCTTTCTTTGAAATGCAATAATTTGGATACTTAGATCGATTTTTAATTTCCTGGTACAAATGGTGTCTTTCTCTAATCTTCTAGTTCAGCCATCAGCTGAATTTAAGAGAAATTTAATTTACAGGTAGATACAGGCGGGCTCTCAAAGGAAGGGTAGAGAAGCTTGAGTTTCTCCAGAAGCCCATAATCGAAATTTTCAACATAGAGATGCTTGAAAACCTATTTGAGATACACAGAAGAATTCAACGTTGAGATGCTTGAAAACCTATCTGAGAAAAACAAATTGGCAAGGTTAAAATTTCTTTGCCAATTTTTAAAATTAAATTTTAATTAAATTTTTTTTGCAATACTTCCTAGATTTAGTGCTGTTTTACGTGTTTCGATTTAAAAAGTACAGTGTAAAAATGATTAATTAAAATAGAATTTCGATTTCAGGTAAATTTTCTGTTTCTTATTATTTATTACGACGTAATCAGCTTTGTGAAATAGTTGCTCATTAGTTGGTTGATTCCTACCTAAAATAACTCGTGTGCAAAACAGTAGACAGTAGAGCTCCAAACGAAACGAAACCAAACCTGCCTAAAATAAAATCCTATGTAAAATAAATCCTATGTATATGTATGTATACATATACAATAGATCTCTCCGTTAACCTAAGTCGGTTTCTCCTTCAGTTTTATTTTCACTTTCTACTCTCATCCAAAGTTTTCTCTTTACAAGCATTCATTTTTAAATTTTGTTTTTTCTCACATTCCTTTTGTATGTAAACCATCCTTTCCAAACTGCTAGTGAGGATAAATATTTTGGAATTCCCTTTTTTAGAATTCCTTCCCGTAAGTACAATACTCAGTATGAGTGTACTCTTCCCCACTTTCAAACGTCCTTGTTCTAAACAAAAACACACCCCATTTCGGAATTTGGAAGGACATACTGCCTAGTCCCAGAACAATCGAATGTTATTTCACCAATAACGATACTACATATTAAACTAAATGAGTATTAATGAAATCGATTATCTGAAGCAGGTTTGGTCCCAATTACTTTGTTTAACCCTTTCGTGGGCCATGGGAAGATTTCTTCCCTCCTACACGATTTTACAAAATACACCTGTGGGAAGTGCAAAACCCATTATGAAATATTGGTCTTGTTAATGAAACGACGGGAAGACTAATTTTCGCTTCGTTTTTGTGCTGTCATCAATTGTTCGATCGATTGAATAAAATTAGTAGCTCTGTTTTGAAAGTTTGGAAACGTGGAGTGAGAAATAAATGGCAGACGAAAGGGTTAATCGAGGTTCTACTGCATATTCATATTTATATATTAAACACTTTTTTATTATTCTCATTATATTAAATATTTATATACATAGATATAACATATCAGTGACTCTTCTCGGATGAACAGAAAATGTTAATTTTGCTGATAGATAATTTTAAGGACGAGTCGAAATGAAAGTGTGAATGTGCACTGAATGTAGATAAAGTTTTGATTATTTCGTTTTGCCGTAGTGTAAGGAATTTATTAATGAAACAATCACCGGAACGAAAACTTTGGATATCCTTACTAGGCAACGCCAAAATCAATGAGAAAATTGGCTCAATTTTAGTGGTTCTTGTTTCGAAACTACTCTTACGAACCATCCATGAATTTCACATTCTATCATCTTCGTAAATCGAACACAGAACGCTAAATAACGTAATTCTTTCCCTTTTCATTAACGATAGAAATCGTGTGCCTCTGCGGGGCGAATCGTGATACCTAAAAAATGCCTATCTGTTTTTGTCGAGAAAGGCGACAAACCGCTAAATGCTTGCCACAACTTCTAATGACCCGTTTTTACAAGAAAAAAAACCACTAATAGCCACGTCAATTTTTTTATCGTACATGAAATAATGCTCAATTTAGTCTCGAAGAATTGTCTAAACCGATGTTTTGTTCATGATAGTACGATTATAACACGGCACCATTTCTCACAATTGACTCTCCGAAAATAACACGTTACAAATAGTACACGATAGAACGGACTGTTTAACCCATTAATGCAAAACAACCCTTTGTATGGATAGTTAAATATAGTTTGTATAATATTTGTGCTTTTCACTTTACAGCGAATGTAGAAAGCCATCCTATCAATAATTTACCATATTTTCGAATTTTTACTATAATTTTTGTTATTTTGATCGACATTTTAAAATTGCTCGACCCATGCCCATAATGTTTTTGTAAGTATATCGACTGTAATAGTGATTCACCAACCATACACCGCTTTCGATATATGCTTACAGCTACACGCGAACAGCCCACTAATCACGCCGTTTCTGATATTGATGTTACCAGTCATCGAGTCATAACGATTTGACATTTATCGAAGTTTGATAAATCAGCCGTTTTTACATTATGTTGATAATCATGCTATATTTGGATAAAGAATGCATAGCCTCTTTTTATATATTCCAACATCAGATGGATTTTCGGTGTATTTACACAACATATATGCATAAACACATACACACACACACTATATACATACATACATACTTAATGTGCGAAGAATATTTTCAGTTACTTTAACTGCGATTTCGCAAAAGTGCTCACTAAATTTTCATTACGGTGTAATGATGAGGCGTTTTAAAAGAAACATAAATTGGATTCCCACTTAAAAGATAAAAACGGGAAAAAAATATTTATATTTTTAACATCTGCGAGAGACGTTTGTGGTTTTACGCGGAATTCCAGGGAAAAAAGAAAGAAATTAAACAAGTAAAAAGCTGCTAATGACTTCTTAAGCCGTTGTTGTGACATTTACCGCGTTTTAGGAAAAACAATTTCATGTTTCACGGAAATCTCTTTTTACACTCGTTTTATTCGCTTGTACGTGACAAGCTCAAACTCTTAATCTAGTAAAAACAACTTAATTTTACATAACTCTGAGAATTTTGTTTAATTTAGTTTTAGATTCAACGAGGGAATTTCTAATTTCTGAAATCTCATTTTCATATATGACTTCGACTAGACAGAGAAAGCTGTGTTTGTTTGTACTTCTAATTACGTTTGCAAACATACTTATAGAAGTATATATGTGTATAGGCATAATATATTAAAACTTTTCTAAAAACTAAATTATTTCTTTTAATTCTCCAACGTGGTAACGAAAAGAACCTCTCTCCAAGGACGTATTCCATACATTTTCCCTTGAATGATATCCCTAACTTGCATGTTTTACTCTTTTCCACGTAGCTCTCATGAGGTACACATGAATTAGCTGAACCTTGAGCCCTGATCAGGCATATACAATAAATATTTGGCCCATTTTACATTTAACTAATTCACCAGAGAAAATGGTGTAAATGTGGTAAGTGCCTCCTAAGTTTCTAAGTTCCGGCTTAGTAATATGGAGCTTTTAAAAGAGTTATACTTCGAGTGAAAATGTAGTTCGAGATGCTTCCTAAATTTATTGGCGATTTTTTTGTGCCAATAGTATTGAGATGCCATTTAACCCCTTTCCTGTTTTGCCCGTACGCCGTGTGGGCAATCTGATTTCTATTTCGCTTGCACTGTTTCGGCCGTATTTTTCCAATTTTAGTACCATATTATTCCTATATATGTCCAGTAAATGATAGTTTGTAGTTTATTGTATTTTCTACTCTGATTGGTTCAAAAGCTCGTGTTTTTTCGCATGTATTGTATCAGAAGACGAATTGATATCTTTCAGTGTATAGCTTTCTGGTAATATTTTACTAACTGCCTGTTAATTTATTGATGTAAGAGTTGAATAATAAATTTTTACTTTTAAATAATGGATAATTAAGAACGTATGGAGGTAATTTCTTGTGATTTGAACTGTGACTCGGAACCAGAAACTGAATTATCTCTAAATGATAGTAGTGGAAGTTTACTAGATGACCTGGATAGTAGTGACTCTGATAGTAGTACAGATGGAATCAGTCAAGCAAGATAATTTTTTAAAATTAATTGTGATAATCCTTGTGATCAGCCTCCTAGATTTGCTCTCAGTGGAATTCCAAAAATTAACTTGGATATCGATGACTCTAAGGGTAAACTTCAGTTCTATGATGATTTCATAGAAGGAAAAAAAAGTTACAATATATGCATAAAAATATTAGAAATTTTAATTTTAATGACATATCTTTACTTAAAAATGTAAAATGAACAAAAAAATGCAATAAAAAAGTGACATTTTTTGACCGAATTCTAGAGAAAAAATGAAACTGTCAAAGGGTTAAGATCACTACAGTAAATATAAGAGTAATAAAAATGCAATAAAGGCGTAAACTAAAGTATTAAAATAGTAAAAGACACAGCATAGATAAAATTTATTCTCAGATTTTACAAATACATACATTTTTAAAAGTATGGAGAACAATTTTTAAATTTTTCTAAATCGTATGGGTGCTTATTTTATAAAAACAATGAAAAGGGAACAAAAAGCATGAATTATGAGTATTCAAATATTTAAAACAGCATAAGAAAATTTCAATTTACAATTGCTGTCGTAAAACAATCGGGTTGCCATGTGTGAGAAAGTTCGCATATTGGCGATGATACATATAGATAATGAATCAAAAACAGAGGCAACTTAAACTTCGGTGAAGCTCTGTTTCGAAGGCATATAAATTCATTTGAAATGTATGACGTGTAATGTGCTCTTTACAACCAAAAAGTTTTAGGAAATCCGAAAAGTTTTACAATAAGTATTTCTTAAATATTCTACAAAATGTTTAAAATCAAAAGCGATATAGTGCCATACATACATACATACATACATACATACATAAATAAATATATATATATATATATATATATATATATATATATATATATATATATATATGTATATATATATATATATATATATATATATATATGTATATGTATATATGTGTATGTATATCTATGTATATGTATATATATATATATATATATGTATATATATATGTATATAAAGACAAACGATGGTCGAATGGTAGAGCGCTGCTCTTCGGATAGGATATCATGGGTTTTGAATCCCGCTACTAGCATGAATGTTTGTAGCCGTTCAGGGTCGGCTTTAAGTAGTAGGTCCCGGTGTTATTTTCCCCCGTGTACCAAAATAGTAGACCGTAGTTCTACAAGCCATGAGAAATTAAGCTGTATTATGTACGTGTAATCAGTTATGAAACTCGAAAAATAAACATAGCTTATATCATATATAAATATATAAGTTCATATGTAAGTCATATGTAAGTATATATATAAATATAAGTTTCATATGTAAGTGATACATAAGTATATATATATATATATATATATATATATATATATATATATAAGTTCATATGTAAGTCATTATATAAGTATATATATATATAAGTGTCATATATAAGTGTGGTATATATAATTATATATATATATATATATAATATGTACATTTGCATGCATACATGTAGAGAAATACCTGTGTTCGTCCCTGTAAACATGCACGATCGAGCGTATAGACGTTCCCTGCTGTGACATTTGAGAATAAATTTAGGACCATAACTAAACTAAACAA
>CM063504.1:141607407-141622407 GCA_032207245.1 Pardosa pseudoannulata | reverse complement strand
TAAAGCCCCGTGGCTCTACCATCAGCGTCTCCAGCAGAAGAGTCTCCGAGAGAGCCTAGAACTTCTACGAGTCAAGTGAGAGCCTCTCCTCCGCCACCAACAAGACTCTTCGTCTCTCCCAGAAAGCAATGTTGATTATTGTTTATTACTCTATACGGTTTTGTAATTAACCTTATTAGTTAGAACTGACACGTTTAAGTAAATACACATACTGTTGTCATTTTTGTTTTAAATGTGTTAAGTATAAATACTGTTTACATATTTAAAACATTCGTGTACCTGCAAACACGAAATCTTCTAGGGGCAAAATCCTGCTTCGGGGTTTTTCAGTTTTCGCGGAAGGTTCTTGTCCCCATTAACCTCGAAAAATAAGCAATCACTGTAAAAATAATGCTGTAATAATTTCCCATGATATGGGGTATGGTAGAGCAGATGGTGTAATTTATTACATAAAATGTATTGAGTAATAAACATCTTATTGTTTTAGAGTATTATTTTGAAATTTCTATTAAGAAAAAGTATAATATCTGTGCTTCACGCATTTATTTATTTTTAGAGCCCTAGAAGCTCAGTCGTCAAAGGCAGTGATCTCGCGACTGAAAGGTTATGGGTTCGGGACTCAATCCAGCATAAGACTGCCCTGTTCGTTAACTCGTTTGTGACCAACGTCTTGTACATGCGACGCAGAGATTCCACTCTTATCATCCCAGCGTCGACCCCACGCGAAGAGCTCCGGTTTATATTGAGAGACCATTGTCGCATATGTGTAATCGGAGATCGGAACGTTTTATTTGAATTTTTAAATGTTAGATTTAATTACTAGATGGCATAAAATGGCAACGGTTTTAACTACGGTCGGCTCGTATAGCATTTGTGTTGGTCCTCAATGGTTAAAGGTGACTGGGGCACGTAAATATGTTCGTAGTCACAATGTCCTCCAAGTTCTCAAACGATGCCACTGGGGGTGGCAAGCCGAGCTTGTCGGTTTTCTGTTCTTTTTATTTCTCTTTTTGATTTACTTTGTCTTAATTATTATACCTTACTGTGTTTAATTATTATTCCCGGTTTTTTTTTGTCTCTCATTATTGTCGCACATGTTCGTCATCACTACTGACATGCGTATTTAACAAACTACTGTAAAACAGCAGATCAAACTGCACCATCCATGTAAAAAGGCTGGACCTCTGTGAAGGAATCCCACTCTCGCTGCCGAATTATGTACTTTATCTTACTGTATCAGGAATCGGCCGTATACAGGGGCTAGACTCCTGTGGAGCCCCCCCCCCAAAGGGATGCCGGGACTTGTTACTGTAACACTCACTAAATTCTTTTGCTTTTAATAAACGTCCGATGGGCGGATAGCTCGGAGTTCTGATTTTGTCGCTGGACGGGTACTCCGAATTGGCACCCAACGCCCTACACTGACTCCGCCTGGTGGGCGGCAAATTACAGGTCAGCTCAATTCTAAGTTACGAGGACCCACTACAAGTAAAGTTGTACCCGTCATAAAAAAACGAAAGGCGCACCCCTTACCTTAAATCGAGTAGCTTACGTCCTTGGCTTATTTAAGAGGCATAAGTATATTCAACATTAACTTGATTTTACAAGCTAGTCTGGTTAACCGCAATAACAACTGTTTGAACAATTTTTATAAATATAAATTTTGTCATACGTAGATTAATGATCGACAGCCCATTATTTTTAACAAAAACCGCATTGAAGTCACGTTGTTGGCCGTCTGTATTTTAAATAGGGTGTGCAGTATATTGTGTGCAGAATAAGTCCTTGTCTTTGCCACAAGAAACTTGTTTAGAAGACTATTTCCTTGATTTCATGTCACTTGGAATTCTTGATTTTTATAATCATGAGAAATGCTTTTCTCATTGTTCCTTGCCGTTTTACGGTTTTATCTCGAAAATTTTTATTTGTAAAATTATCAAGATGGTTTTTCCATCCGTTTCCACTTGGAAACCAATTTATTTTCTGCTGCAGTACGATATGGCTTTATTTCTTAATAGTTATAATTATGCCCGTTTTAATGTTGAAATATCTGCTTTTGATATAGAAGAACTTGTTTTAATTTAGGACGACCTCATTAAGATGTAGAGATAGCTTCTAAATCACTGGTGTTTGTTGAATTTTCATGGGATTCCAGGGAATCTCTTGGGGATACCAAAAAATAACGACATTCGACTGTTTGTGCTGTTTTCAAAAGAACGTTCTTGGATTTCTTGACCTTATTTTAAGAATTGTAAAATTAATTGAATTTTTAATGAACACTGTCCCACGACTGCGTTGTTAAATTGTGTGGAATTTTGCGGTGTCTGGCCTTGGTAAGTCATTTGATTTATCGAGGAGTTATCGAGACTTAAGGATTTGATTTTTTTTTCCTCAAAAATACACGTCTAAACTTGTGGACGTGATACCCACAAACACATACACCCGAAATCACATCTTGCTTCTTCAGGAGATTATCGGCTGCCAAGAAAATGTATACCGCACCCGTTGTGATTCGTTTACAGTACGAGAACGCGAGAAAAAAAAAGAGCAACGATACTTATTCATTTTCGCTGTAGAACCACCCCTGCAACCACCCCGCTCCTGCAAAGACAATCGAAACACCCATTCTCCCACCCCTGGCACGTGTTGAAAACATGACAGGAATCGTCTGCGCAAACACGAAACAAAAACAAAAGGAAAAAGGGGAAGGGCGCGTTTAGCGAAACGTTTTACCCCGGTTTACCTGCCACTACCTTTGGTACACACCTGTTCGGCGTAGACCTCCCTTTCCCTACATAGGTTGGGGAGTGAATATGCAGTTACGTTCGCTCCAAAGTTGAGAAACGAACAACTAGTAATTCAACAGACAGCCTAGACTTTTTTTACTCTTAGATTAATGTATTTCAGTTTGAGTTTGCATACATATGTGTATATATGCATGCTTTTGTTTATGAATGATCAAATAATGCATATTTCTAAATTTGTGTGCGTAAACGCTATGTACTAAGAGATATATACATATCAGGCTTTATATGTAGCCTGATATGGACATGTGAGTCAAAAAGAGTAAAACAGCGATATTCTTCACAAATATTATCTTTAAAATGTGTTTTATATTTATCTTTTTTGGAATATATATATATTGATAGCCTTTTAACCGATATAGAATTTATTTATTTGAAGTGACTCCTCTTTTTACAAATTAAGATATTCAGCTTGCATGCTTAAAAATACTTAATCTTTTTTTTCATTAAGAATAACAAATTTTCAAGTGCTCTTAAATATTGGCAAGTTATAACATTTAATAAAAATTGTTACTTAAAATTTTTTTAAAGTTTTCTTTTTCTGAAATCATCGAATGGAATTTTTCATTGAACTTTTTTCCTCATTAAAAATTTTGATGAACTCAATTCTACTAAAAATGAGCTTTTGTTTGTTAAATAATGTATAGTTCTCAAAATAGGAACAGTGGAAAATTGTTTTCCTTCTTTTAATAGAAATTAGAAAAATGTTTAAGAAAAGAATATTTTTTTTTTCAAATCTTCCCCATAAATATATCGGGTTTTATCTTTAAAAATATGTCATATTTTAGTGCCTGATGTTGAATTATTAATTTAGATTTTGTTCAATATTTTCGGCTAGACTATATCAATCTCAGTAAATACTTAATTCTTCTGTCAGTTTTTAAGTGTCTAGTTCGAACTGAAGAAAATACTGTGGAGAAATTCAAATTAATAAATTATTTCAAGTTACATATAATAGTTTTTTCTCCAGATTACAAGAATGAATCGCGTTAAACATCCTTAAATGTGTATGTTTTTATAAGAAATATGTATATACATACATACTAGACGACCCTACCCGACAGACGTTGTCTTGTTTTAAAGCTGTAAATCAAAAAATTGTAAAATGTTTTTAAATTATAAATTGACCATTTTGATGGTAAAGTCTCTCTCTCTCTATCTATCTATCTCTATCCGTCTCTATCTATCTCTCTCTCTCTCTCTTTCTCTCTCTATCTATCTCTATCTCTATCTCTATCTATCTCTATACCTCTCTATCTATCTATCTATCTATGTCACTATCTCTCTCTTACTCTCTCTCTCTATCTATATCTATATATCTCTCTCTATCTCTATCTATATCTATATATCTCTCTCTCTCCCCCCCCTCCCTTTATCTCTCTCACTGTATCTATATATATATATATCTCTCACTCTCTATCTCTCTATCTCTATCTCTCTCTCACTCTCTCTCACTCTTCTCACTCTCTATCTCTCTCTCTCTCTCTATCTCTCTCTATTTCTCTCTATCTCTCTCTATCTCTCTCTCTCTCTCTCTCTCTCTCTCTCTCTCTCTCTCTCTCTCTCTCTCTCTCTCTCTCTCTCTCTCCCTCTCTCCCTCTCTCTCTCTCGCTCTCTCTCTCTCTATCTATCTATCTATATCTATCTATCTCTATATCTATATCTATATATATATCTCTCTCTGTCTGTCTCCCTCTCAGTCTCTCTGTCTCTCTCTCACACACACACAAACAAACAAACAAACTACATATATGTATATATATATATATATATATATATATATATATATATATATATATATATATATATTATATATATATATATATATGTATATATATATATATATATATATATATACACAATATGGTAATTATAAAAAGAATCTTGAGTAATTAATTCTGTGCGAATTAATTAAGGAAAGACCGAACGAAAATTTTCGAAGATATACGGTAAAACTCTTGGATTTGCAGTCATTTTTTTTTCTTTACGGTCAGGCATTTCAAAAATAGAGTAAGATTGAAAATAATTACTGCGAGATGGCAACGTATCAGTCTGCACCTCCTCTCCAATACGTGTCCGTCACAATTTATATTTAGAACGAAATAAGGAGAGACAGCTGAAGATGGGTGCGAGAACATGTGTGACTAGGCGTCACTTCAAACTTTTTTTTTATTTCAATTTAACCCGTCACTCCATTTTCGAGTAAGAAAACATAAATCTCTCGCCTTTTTCTCTCGGGATGCAGATGATTCCAAATGAAACGCACCGCGAAATCTTTGGGGATTTTCCAAATTCAAAAGGTTTTCAAAATGTGACAGCATAAAGCAAGTTCAGGTTTACTTGGTTATTTCCGGGCTGTTGTTAAATTCTAAAGATATCATTTGAAAAGCCGAAAGATTATGTATATAAACTTACTACGAGAATCTGAAACTCATCATGTATTTATTTCGAGGTCACTATATAGATATCTCTAGAGGGAAAATCGACACGCCTTTCACCGATTCTAAAAGTTCATTTGATTCCAACAACAATAAACAAACTGTCTGTTCAAATAAAAACAGTACTAATCAGTAATTAATCGCTATTCATCTGTATTCAAATTTAATATACACTTAAAGAGCTCCATTGCTTTAAAGGTCTTTTAATAAGGTATAATTGCCAAGTCATGTTTTTAATACATCATTATCTTCAAATAAAATTTAACTTGAATTTGATGTTGAAAACTTAGCGGTATTTCATTCCAGTCAGCAGAAGTCAGTGATGTTGAAGGGAAAGTCATCATAGATCTTCAAAAGACTAAGAAGTCTCTTAGAGTCATTGCTGAAGCTATTATCAAGAGACTAGGATATAGCCCGTCATATGACGAGATCAGTAAAATTTTTAATTTTCTAGAATTGTAAATTACCCTATCAGGCAGGTAAAAAAATGGTTTGTTTTTTGGTTGAGAATTATCTGGTACACGCTCAATAATTTGTTTATCTTTACTGACAGTATGTTAGTTGCCAACTTTAATTTATCTTGTCATATTACGTGATAGGATGGACAGCAGAGGTTTTAATATTGACAGTGATTATTTGGCGGTATATATGAATGATGTCCAAAATTTAGCAAATCGATTGCAAACCGTGTAGTTATGTATAAAAAACAAACACACAAACGAACAAACTTTTTAATTTTCAAAGATATATAACTTAAACGCTAGATATTTATTAGTCCGTGAAATAGACTCCTAGAATTTTATGAAAAGAATTTGTTGTTAATACCGGTGATAAAATTTTCATTGAAACAGAAAATAATCGATGATTAAATTTAAAATTATCACATATGTACCTAATCTATTATTTAAGCCAAATGTTATTTACGTAATATCTAAGTTCAGTGATAAAACGTAGGAAAATAATGATGACGATATTTAAATAATTTAAAAGAAGAAATGATTAAAGGAGAGGGTTCAAGGAATGATGTCATAATGTTAGAAAAAAAGTTGCTTTTACCTATTTACACTATTATGTGATAAATTGATATGAAAATGTTCTGCTCTTAACCGGGGACAACAGAACTTGAAATAATGGTATTAAATTCTTGAAAAGTGAGGAAGGGGTGGATTTCGAACGTTTTCGATCTCGCTGTGAAATTTGCTAATACTAACTCATCAAAAATACCATATGGATACCTATGTCCATTCCAGATACAACCGCTTTATAAATTCGAGGATGACAACTTAGGCTATTATTATATAGGGGATATTTATTGATTCGCAAGGTTATCCTGAAATGCAAATCCACTGGACTTCTGGTATGTCCACTGGACTATGGGATCTGGTCTCCCGCCTGCTTTCTAACTTGGTATTCCGGCTTTATAATCTACTCTATGAAAATAATTTCAAGACTACCAGTTTAAAAAAATTATAAAGTTGTGATGAGAGATTCCTAGAAATAAGTGAGTTTAGCTATGAGTGAATAAACATGACATTAATATCGGATTATATTGGAAGAACTTTAGTGAACTAGTGTAGAGACTTACAAAGAGGTTCATCCAGGAGAGTCTGAATTAGTAGAGGGGAAATTTTGGGAAATCTTCGAATGAAAGTAAAGTCTGCATCAAAAGATAAAAATATGTTTAAAGAAAATTCTGTACAAAGATAAAAAAGAGAATTTTTTGTATATGGAGGATGTGACGTTATATTTCTGGGGAGCATGGTTTGGTTTGGTTTGCAGAGCTACGGTCTACCTTTTGCTACACAAGTGCTAATAACACCAGGACATTCTGCTTAAAGCCAATTATGAACAACTAAGGAAAACTATGCCTTGAGCGGGATTCAAACCCGCCGAGTCCGATACATAAGAAAAGAGTCTTTCCTTTCAGCCATCGTTCGACTTTGGGGATCATGGAAAGAAGTAAGATCGTTAATGTGAAATGTATTGATTTCATAATGAAAAAACTAATTTACTTTAACTTACTGAAGATTAAAAGAGCCAAAAAGTTTGGAATGAAGGATATTACCTTCTAGTGGGACAAACACCCTCAATATAAGGCCTAAATTGTGCTAATTTATGGGTGTTCTACCATGTGCTAAACCAGCTCCAAACAATACCCAAAATTATCAGATTTTAACCCAAAATTATATTTGAGGAATTTGTTTGAGCAGAGAATTAGGAAGCATAATACAACACTTAAAAAGTGCTCAAATTCAGTAATCGTGAACAGAAAAACAACAGAAGAGAGGTCTGCTGTAGTTAACCCATGCTAAATAGGTTCAGAGAATGTTTACAAACAAGAGAATACCTTTCAATGTATTAATTTTTAGTTATAATATATAAGCATTTGCCCCTGTACACAGACTTTCTATGCACAGAAGTTGTATCACTTTTAAGTTATGCATATATTTGTACTATTTTACTTTACAATTAAGTGATTGTTGCATGTACGATTTCAACTTAAGATGTTTGAGGGATCCAATAAAAGATGTATTGATTCAAAAACACATAATTTACTGCGATTTTTGGTTTAACATGGAAGACCTTTTGATTGCATGCAGATATATATATATATATATATATATATATATATATATATATATATATATATATATATATATATATATATATATATATATATATATATAACACATATAAATTTGAAGTTCTGGTGTCGCTTGTTTATATGAATCTTTACTGCTGTCCTGACTTGGAAGCGTTCCATCCATCGGAGCGTGTCCGAGAGAAACCGAACACCTCCGACACCGACGGGTTTGAATTTCGGATCGAGTGGTCCCGACCTTCGGACGCACGTGACTCATTGCGACGCTTTTCTCTCTCTCTCTTCGAAGGGATATTTCTTGAATGTTTCGAAATATCACTTGGACGTATATTTAATTTCCCTTTCTAGTATAAATATGAATATATTATAAATAAATATTTAAATATGTGTGTGTAAGGAAAAAGTAAACTAAATTGGTAATCACATGTAGATATTTTGTATTAATCCCTTAAACAGTCCTTTATGGAATATACTGTTAGAATAGATCCTGTAATGTGATAGATCAATAGTACCGAAGTAAATCAGTAGAATATCCAAAAGCCCTAATTACGGTCCGAGAAAATTCTCAGGGATTTCGAAATCTAAAGTCAAGGACGAAAACCAGCTTTTACCCCTTTAAACCCCTAATCTAACGTGATCTCTAAGGCTAAAGTTCAATCCCTGAGTCAAGGGGTCTAACCAGTTAAAAGTTCACAAGGACCTAACGTCAAAAATAAATCCTGGATATAAAGGGGATGCAATTTATAGGAGACAAATTTTTTTCTTAGAATTTTCTAGAGATTTACCTTAGTCTTTTATTGCTAACTATATATGCGAAATGATCTCATTCAGATATTGGAATAGAGACAGTCTCTATAAACCGTCATTTTTCAACTTTGTTCTCCATGACATTATTAAGAAATATACCAGCACAACATATATTTATCGATTAATTTATTTATTTTATATTCTCTGCTACCTTAATTCTGAATCTGCATACTTTAGAGCCTCGATCTATCGTTCCTGCATTAATCGTTCATTTCATTTGGTTCCTAATTTCTTTCCATTGAACCAATATTCATTCTATCGTATTTATCGTTCTCAATTTTTTTTCACTTAGATCATCAAAAGATTTTAGTCTCCTGTCTTTTGGTTAACTAGGAACTATAACTTCTTTGGATATTAGAAGAACTGTTAATTAAAATGTTTCAAGATAATTGTGGATGTAATTGTACACAAAATCTTGTGGGTAAATTCTGGCTCATCAGAATTTTTCTAGACCATTATATAGTTATAAACCTAACAACTAGTGGGATCACAGTAAAACAGAACGAATACACAAATCTATTCAAATATCGGTAAAGGGCAGGACGAAGATAATAACTAACTTGAATCGTTATCGGTATTCCGAGACTTTATCAAAATCCTCGAGTAGAGGCAATAATTGCCTGGTTTGGAACGCCAGGTCAATTTTTTGCTAAATGAGAGCTAATGAGCATGGGACCTAGTGCATAAAACTAATTCCAAACCACTACGAATAACCATGTCTGCAGTGAGATTCGAACGTACGAACTCTGGTACGAAGAGAAACGTCATACCCATTCCGCTATCATTCGGTGTATAGACGAAAGAATGATCAAATTTTGCAGTCAGGCTGTCAATTTTTACAGAAAAGGCAGTAATTTCAAGATATTTCGAAGTATCATTCTAAATAAAATGTTAAATTATTCTATTTAATATTTTAAATCAAGAGTTTATTCCTAGTGACACATCAAATTACCACATCAGTTTCCCGCATCCATCGTTTCATTGAAGAGCGATGGATTAAGTTTCCACTGTGTTTGCATTTGTTGTCTGTTTTTTCAATGTCTTGCAGTACTTTTTTTTTCATGTGTATCTCACATTGCCTTCTAGAGACCTATTTCGCATTAACGTACTTTAAAAAGGCTTTCAAGCAAATTCTTAATAAAATTTAAGGCTCCGTGAATAAAAAGAAATTGTGATAGAGGGACAAAATTTCGCAACTTATGAACTCGGAACTCCTTTGGAGAAAAAAAGAAAAAAATTCAAATATCTGAAGGACACAACTTCTATTTTTGGATTCGAAGATACAAAAAAAAATCCGAGAGAAAGGAAAGGGGTTTTCTTTTTCGGATAAACTCTTGGAAAGAAGTAACTCTTATATGAAGATAATCAAAATTATTCCTAAAAATATACTTACAGAAAAGAAACTAAAAAATTTAAAGATTTCAATAAAATAATCAAATTTAAAAGAGGCCAGTGATGTTTCTTTCCAATATAAACAGAAAATCGAAAAAAGGGAATTTATATGTAATTTCTATATACATAAATGCAAATAAAATAAATCTTATTTTCCTATTTGGAAATATGCAATATTTATCATATTAAATAAATATAGTTTTAGCTTAAAATTTAAGACTCATTTTTTCCCACAGGATTCACATTTTTCTCATAAATGAGTCATTGGCACTCGAGTTGTTTAAAGTTCAACTTGAATACTGTAGAGTTATCGAGCGGTTGATTGTAAAATATAAATCTAGGTCTCATTTTAAAGGCTAGAAGTTATTTTATAAAACTTAAAATCACGGTTTTAAAATAGTGGTTTTTTTATTGCTCTGGTAAATTTCATTTTAGAATTACGGCATCGAAAATCTACTGTAATACTTTGAAATTTGTGAGTAAAATATTGAAGTAATATCCCTCTTCCTTCAAAAGGACTATAAAAATAACCATCGCGTAATTTTATGATAAATTTTTATGTTTAAAATGATCGCGGTAATTTTATGTTCTTCAGGGGGATTTAGTTATTAGAGTACGAGCGAATTCAGTGGATTTGTAAACTTATAGTGCGTATGGTGATGAAAGTATTAAACAACAAAGAGCCAATGCAGAAGAATTCGGAAATTCACAAATAAATATTTAAATTGCAATATATTACTTCCAGTAATAAAAGTTTGAAATTTGATGGAATGTTTGAAAGCTAGAATATAATAATTAAGTTAAAAAGCAATTGCATTTTCCGATGGTGGTACAGAAAATAGATGGAAAAGGATATAGTGATAACGCACATGCAGTTTTTTTTTTTAAATGAAAAGCCTGTCAACCCGGATATCTCATGTAAAATAAGTCCAAGTAGTTTTTGTGAGCAAAACAGTGCACCGTAGCACTCCAAACCAAATCAAGCCAAGCAGTTATTATAGAGTTACATAATACAGTTATTTTGTATAAATAAGCCATCTAGATCACTGGTGTCTAAATGAAGCTTCTTAACGACTGTCCTGTTTTTATATTATACTAAAAAAGACACTAGAAAAAAATGAGATGTTATTTTCAAATCTTTAATATGCTTTTGCTCATAAACACACATTTCTTGTAAATTTGAAATCGACATATAATAAATTATATTAAAATGAAATTGAAATTGAATTATATGTAAGAAAATAATTGTGTAGATAGTACCAAATTAGAAATGAACTGATTTTTCAACATTAGCGCCCCAAAACCAAACCAAGCCAAGCACTTATTATAGAGTTACATAATACAGTTATTTTGTATAAATAAGCCATCTAGATCACTGGTGTCTAAATGAAGCTTCTTAACGACTGTCCTGTTTTTATATTATACTAAAAAAGACACTAGAAAAAAATGAGATGTTATTTTCAAATCTTTAATATGCTTTTGCTCATAAACACACATTTCTTGTAAATTTGAAATCGACATATAATAAATTATATTAAAATGAAATTGAAATTGAATTATATGTAAGAAAATAATTGTGTAGATAGTACCAAATTAGAAATGAACTAATTTTTTGACATACTTTAAGTTTAAAAAGAAAAATAACGTTCTTTTTAGTCATCATCGAATTTTTAATGTTGGGAGAGCAGGAAGTAGCTGCTGTTCAAATAAAGCTTTTCTAATATCCCCCAATCTATCTGTCTCTGCACTTTGTTTTTATAAAATTTATACTGAAAAAGGACATCTCATAAAGATATATAGAGCTGAATATTGGTTTATTAATTATTGTTTATTGAATATTTTTTTCAAGACCAACCTGGACTATATGTGATTATTCTTCTTTAGAAACATGGGGCCAAATGTTTTTCGGAGTTTGAAAAAAAGTGCGACAGCAGTCAGAGTGACTTTTTGAATCAACTATCCGAGCTCAATAGAGCATCTCCAGGTGAATCAACCTGAGTCAGACACTGCTATCTACTAAATATTTCTTCTATCTAGCGATCAACTAGTTTTGGCGATCCCTGATCTAGATACAAGAAAGCATCGCCTTAAAAATATCATGGATTTTACTGGCCGCCTTTGATAAGCAAACAATTCCTCATCAGTTAGTAAACAGCAAAAATTTTTAACGAAAACTTGATATTTCTATTTACATACACTTGGCAAAAATGCCGTTTGATCTAATCTTAATAATTTCATCAAAGTTGACAGAAAGGATGATTTTCGTTCATTTTTGACACATCATTAATGAGACCTCATTCATAAAAATGTCTTTATAATTGTAAATGAAACACCCCGTAAATAACATATGTATACTTAATGATCTCTTGCCGAATATACTTTTCTATACAGCATTTCAACAAGTGTGTCTTAGAGAATTTGAAAAATTAAATTTTTCACTTTAAATTAGTCCTGAAAATAAAACTTTAGTTTTGTAAAATCTTTTGAAGAAATGAGTTTGTTTTAAAGAGATTATTTTTTGTCGTTTGCCGAAAACCAAAGCTGTTGGTATCTATAAAAAAATGAAGATATCTTACCTGGCATTGAAACCGACCTATAGCATGAAAGTCGAGCGTTATACCATGCCATCCACTAATCCCTAACTAAGCCATATACTAAGAGGTTTAGAAATAGGGCAGAAAAGATTTGAAAACTGATGTTTATAGAAACGCGTTTATTTAACTATTTACCATCTCAAGAGCGAAGTAATATACTTAGGGTTGGGATGGGGTTTTCTAAAAACAGATATGTAATATGAGTTTCATAAAAACAGGTAAGAAGGGTAAATTATACACGTAAATATTTTGAAAAAATAGTCATTTGATTTTAAATTGTTTTTTTTCGTTTTTTTTTATGTTTTAGAGCTACCTTAATCATTTAACTGCAGTTAAAACTATATAAGATTATAATTCAAAAATCAAATGGCAAAAGTCAATTTTAACATTATTGTTATTGTTATTTATAAATTAATTAAGCGATTTCAATTATGATTTACAGCATGTCTTAGATAAAAAATAAATTAATTTTAATAATTTTGTTAAAAAAATATAAATAAAATATTATTAGAGATATACTGAAGGGCTAAGAATTTTGCTTATATAAAAAATATTACATATAACAAATTTTTTTTCATTCAAAAATTTTATTGGTGTGATGAATTTTTAGCAGTTGCCCCTCCCTCCACCGTACACACACATACAAAAAGGTTAAGTGGTATTATTGACATCATGCTTTACATATTTTCCTTTCAAACTCTCTTTCAGAGTAAACACGATATACAAGTGTATACTCATCAAATAAATACCATAACTGTTTTGTTTTTCAAGTTTATTGGTTTGTGTCATGTCCATTTAGAAGCTATATGGATCCATGCGCTTTTATTACTGCTTTTGAGAACCCCACAATAATCTCTGAATACAGATCTCTCTAAAAATTAAACTCCCCTAACCAGACAATTTCTAGAATTTCCAGACAATTGAATATATATTGTAGAGAGAGCTCGTCCCCAGGGCAAGTGTTGGAAATTCTATATATTTTTGTAGCGTCTTTATTAACTTTTCTGTCACTGAAGTGACGAAGTTCTCAGTCTAGCCATGTCTAGGTCTTATATATTTCTCTATTTGCTTTAATCTCGCATATCTAACGTTTCATCAAAATATATTTCTCTCAGTCTATATCTGACAATGAGATTACCTTCGTCAAGGATGACTAGATTTCAGTTGTTTTCTTCCACGAGAAGTCAGATTGAATTTATTGACATTTTCCAAATGTAAACTCAGCGTACTATAAATATAATAGTAAATATAATAGTATTCTTCATTTGATGTTATAAATTCATCTAATCAGTTATTTCATTTGTTAAACAAGTTTTGAAAATTAATTGGGATATTCTTTTTTATCGCGTTTTCATTTTTCTTTATTCGTTTTCACATCTTAAAATGCTTTCTTTAAACTACCTCTTGACTAATAGGAACAATACACCATCAAGGGAATCAAGTATGATGAATAAAGACAGTAGGTGCACACAATACACTTCTTAGAATTCGATTGACGAAGAATATACAGAGAAGTGAGTGTAGGAGCGTTATCATGGTGCAAGAACAAACTGCAAAACGTTGCAATTCTGCTTTATCTACCTCACGTGATCAGGAAAATGTGTCATAACCTCTAAATACTTGGGTCATCCAGAAAGTCAGTCTCCCAGTTCCCGTAAAAATGGATTGCAAAAGATGCATCAGTATTTCAGTTACTTCTCAACATAACCATTCAAAATTGGTTACATTTATCATGCCGGATTAAGTCTTCATAGTACAATAAGTAAATCCTCTAGAAAAAGAACCAGTGTCTAACAATTTGTGTGCAGGTCTTCGTTTATATTAACGAAACAGGATTTTCTACAGTCCATCTGTTTGCTCATCACATTCGGTTTATAAACTACATTCAATATTGATCGATTTCTATTGACACTACCTTTTATGTGTTCAGATACTGCCAGTAAGGAGACGTGACACCGAACACTTTAACAGACTACAAAAACGTTAATGTGGCACGATCGAGAAACTACAACTGAATCATACGATAGTCTCACAATCTACCTAATTTGATGCATATTGACGAGGAAGAATATTTTCTTTTAGCAAAAGTATCTCAATTTCACTATATTTCAGTATGCTTATATCAATTTGTGGGGAACACTCAGTATGAGTAAAACAAAGACCACTCCAACATAACTCATATGGATGGAGCTACAAAATTTTCTAGTTACTTTGAGGAACCATTCGTATCTGCTGTACATATATATATGCTTATGAAAATAGATAAATAAGATATTTGTACGTCTGTTACTGACTTCCATGTATAATAATAATAATTTAAACTTCAATCATCTATTCTTGATTGCCGGAACGTATGGAAGACT
>CM063504.1:141589907-141602407 GCA_032207245.1 Pardosa pseudoannulata | reverse complement strand
TAAATTTTACTATATTTGAGACTTTTCTATATTTCAACATAATGTTGAAGAAAACTCTGCAGCTATTACGATATCTTTTGAAACTTTCGCGTACATTATAGAATCTATTTTCGAACGATCATTTATCCAGCTTTCGATACTGGCTCTTATTTTATTACAGTTACATAAATACACCCATTCCTCTTCGGGTGTTGCATAAATTTATTATTTTAATAGTTAGATATTTATCCTATAATTTTATCCTATGTATTACTTTTTTCTCAAGTGATTTTATGTGGATATTATTTTGATTATATAGAGAGCATTAAACATATCGTGCATTAGGACATTTGCCCGTGTGTTATACGAGGAAATTTCATAATTTTTTTCATTCTGTAATAAAATAATGTTATTAAGGTGGAAGAAAGATTTAATTATACTGTAGTGTTTAAGTAATCATTTCTGTATGCAGAAGATAATAGCTTCTAAAAGTAGAAAAATAAGCTTTTGATTTTAGAAATTCGTGTTGCTAGCACTGTTATACAGAAAAGTTCAATAAAAATTAAATATAGACGCAAAACTTTTTTATTGAGTAAAATTACTACCTCTTTATTTCTTTTCTCGTATAACTGTTTAATTCTATTCATACGGATATTTTGTGATTATAGGAATAACTACTAATTATTTCTTCTATAAAAAAGCATTTTCAGATTTTAGTCTAAATTTAAAAAAAATGGTATACGTATGATAACGGTACTTTTAATTGGAAAGTGCATATTGTAACCTCTCCTTCTTTATCTTTATCTCTATCTCTATCTCTATCTCTCTCTATCTCTCTATCTCTATCTGTCTCTATCTGTCTCTCTCTCTCTCTCTGTCTATCTATCTCTATCTCTATCTATCTCTATCTCTCTCTCTCTCTCTCTCTCTCTCTCTCTCTCTCTCTATATATATATATATATATATATATATATATATATATATATTTCTATATCTCTCTCTATATATCTCTATATCTCTCTATATATCTCTATATCTCTATCTCTCTCTCTCTCTCTCTCTCTCTCTCTATATATATATATATATATATATATATATATATATATATATATATATATATCTCTCTCTCTCTCTCTCTCTCTCTCTCTCTATATATATATATATATATATATATATATATATATATATATATATCTCTATATCTCTCTCTATATATATCTCTATATCTCTCTATATCTCTCTATATCTCTATATCTCTCTCTCTCTCTCTCTCTCTCTCTCTCTCTCTCTCTATCTCTCTATCTCTCTCTCTCTCTCTCTCTCTCTCTCTCTCTGTATATATATATATATATATATATATATATATATATATATATATATATATATATATATATATATATATATATATATATCAATTTGGAGTCACTTTCGAATAAAATGTTTATATTTTAATCAATGATACAGAAAATTCAAAATCTTTAATTTGGTCAAACGCGATACATAAGGAATGATGGCCGAAAAACTAGAACGCTGACCTTCACTACTGGAGTTCGTGCGTTCGATCACACTGAAGCATGGGTGACTGTAGCCATTCGGAATTGGATTTAAGCAGTAGGTCCCAGTCTCATTAGCCTTTGTGTTGAAAAAAAAGTAGGCCGTAATGCTCCAGACCAAAACCAAACGAGAAACATAAATACAAAAATATTTCTATAAAAAGTTCAAACAGCAATCGTCTCGATAAACGCCTCAATTTTCTCACACTTTTTGGCCTTCCCACACGGAAATCGTAACCAGTGTCTTAAAAGCGAAAGTAGAAGTAACTCTTTACATTCCGTGAACTATTCATAACCTCTCGCCCCTCCTCCCGAAACGCCTGTCACATGATTCGGGAATGAGGAACGACTTGATCGAGTAGTACTTCCCGTATTCTCAATCTAAACAGGTGTAGAGAATAAAAAAGAGAGATAACATAACAATACCGCTCCCTGTTCATAAGCTTTTTATCGTCTCCCCCTCTCGCTCTCTCTCCTCGAAATTTGATTGTTGCGGAATGGTAACAAACAAGAAGAGAAAAAAAACTTTTCTTTCTTTCTTCAATAGCTCTCGAGGCTAAGCCTTTTCACTCTTTATACACCGTTCATCCGATGCTTTCTGACGGATTACGGTTGCAGTGACGTTCTTTAAAATTTTATTTTCTATTTTTGGGGAGGTTCATAGAATGAGATCTGCGATTCGAGTGTGTTTGGAATAGAAAACGAAAGAAATATGTAAGAAAAAAAGACGAAATAATCCATAATCTGTCTATTGGAGCAAAGAAGAATAGATTAATCTCTTTCATGTCAGATATTTTTTATTATGAAATATTTTATTTCTATCGAGAAGGGGGAAGCACTCAATAGACCTTCAAAATGACATAATAGACCGAAAATAGGATTTTTATTTCATTTTTAAAAGCTTATGGGAGTCGTACTTTCTCACAGAATGCTAAATTTAACATGTTACAAACTATTTATCCTTTTTACATGCTGCCGAAAGATGGCCGAATGGTTAGGATGCAAGCCTTCGGAACCGGAATTCGTGGGTTCGAATCCCACTGAGGCATAATGTTCGTAGCCTTTCGGAATCGGCTTTAGGCAGTAGTCCCCGGTCTCATTAGCCCTCGTGTTGGAAAAAGTAGACCGTACGTCTCCAAACCAAACTTCTTTACATACTCATCAAATTATCGCCGAACGATGGACGAATGGTAGAGTGCTACTCTTCAAACGAATTCGCGGTTTCGAATCATGCTGCTGGCATAAATGTTTGTAGCCGTTCGGAATCGGCTTTAAACTGTAGGTGTCGTTCTCATTAACCCTCGTGTGCAAAACAGTAGACCGTAGCGCTCCAAACCAAACCATCAAATTATCCTGTTATTTTTACCAACAAATGCTTGAACTGTCCAACATATATATATATATATATATATATATATATATATATATATATATATATTTCAGATCATAGAAAATAAATTTAAATACCATACTTATCCATATGGATAAGTTTGGTTTATATTTTAAGATCAAAATTTTGTTTATACGTCATCTGCGCAGCATTCTAATAAATATATTGGTGCCAGACGCAGAATTCCACTTGTTAAGAAAAAGAACATAGTGTATTCTGAACTGATACCTCAAACTGCATTTTCGAAATCATCCCCTATATAATAATAGCCTAAGTTATCTGTCCGTCTCTTCTCGAATTTATGAAGCTGTTGGACCTAAAATGGATAGAGACATCCATATTGGATGCATGATGAGTTAGAGATAGCAAAATTCAAAGCGTTTAAAGTTTATCTTCTTCTGCACTATCGATCCGTGTCATTCCAAAATAAGTTGGTATAAATACGCTTCATATTACACCGAAAAATACTGTCGTCTTTAAAACATTCGAAATGCACCCCGTAGATATTTATTTTTTCTATCGTAATTTATTTGATTGTGTTGGTAGCATATCCCCTATATAATAATAGCCTAAGTTGTCTGTCCATCTCTCCGTGAATTGAAGAAGTGGTTGTACCTGGAATGGACAAAGGCATTCATATTGTATTTTTGATGAGTTAGGGTTAGCAAAATTCAAATCGAGTTCGAAAACTTTAGAAATCCCTTCTTCCCAACCTTTTCGAACATTAAAGGCCTTTATTTCAATCCTTATTTTCCCCGAGTTAAGAGCAGGCGATTAAATTTTTCCATTTATCACATAATAAATAGGTAAAAATAATTTTTTTAGCATTATGACGTCATTCCTTTAACCATCTCATTTAATCATCTTATTTCAAATTACTTAAAATTATTCTGCATTATTTTCATACTTTTTATCACTGAACTTAAATAATACGTAAATAATTATTTTTTATATTTTTCTTCAATAAGAAATTAAGTACACATGTGATAATTTTAAGTTTAAACATCAATTATTTTTTGTTGCAAGATAATTCTCCGCCAAAACACAAAGCATTTTTTTACCTGCCTCATTGGGTACTTTACAATTCTGAAAAATTAAAAACTTTACTGATCCCGTCATATGACGGGCTATATGCTAGTTTTAACAAAATTAATACATTTTTCAATAAAATATGATTCAGGCACTATTTTTAAAATAATATATTTTAAAAGTATATGCAAAAATAAAATACAGTTATTTAATGTGCCAATTAGTTTGATTTAAACGGTATTCTACTAAACAAACTGAATGCGTCTATTAAATTATATTAAATTATTTGATATAGTTTTCGAAATACAATGCAAGAGTAAATTTTAGAAAATGAGAAAATGCAATAACGATAAACATTCGTCCACAATTGTGACAGAGTAATTATACTCTTAATCATTACTCGAGTTCTATTTGGAATTTCAACAAAAGAATGGTACAAAAATTCACAGAAAACATTGTAGTTTAATATGTATATAAAAATTGAAAAAACAAATTTTTTGCAGTTTTAAGCCCTGTGACTTTATGAAATATACATACAATTCGTCATGCAATAAACTTTTTCCAAGAGAATGATTGGTTGATAATTGATTTCATGTCCCTTTAGAAGCTGTACAACTTCACCTGAAAAAATGTTGCTATATTCTCGAGAGGTTAAACTGCTGGTCCTCGTAATTTAGAAGTTTGAACCAATTAATAGACTCAACACTTGGTTTGCCACCTCCAGAAGTATCGTGTGGGAACTTTGATTGGATAGGACATTGCGATCACGGATCTATTTTACGTGTCTCAACCGCCTTTAATAAACACGATGGGTTTTTAGGTGGCTCGAGCCATGGTTACAAAATTTCTTCTTATTTTAAAACTTAAGTTTTTTAGTAAATATAATTTAATAATCTTTCTGGCTAATTATTTCTGCAATATATTAAGAAATTCAGTATAATACATTAGTTATTACATAATTTAATATATATTGAATACTTACATTTTGCATGCATATTTAGTCTATAAAATGAATATATATATATGTGTGTGTGTGTGTGTGTGTATATATATGTATGTGTATATGTATATATACATAAATATATATATATATGTGTGTGTATATATATATATATATATATATATATATATATATATATATGTATGTGTATATGTATATATACATAAATATATATATATGAATGTATGTGTAAATATATATATATGTATATATGTATATATGTATATATATATATATATATATATATATATATATATATATAATTTTTAATAAAATATTTTAAAACATATTTAATACACTAAACATATTTTATATATAATATATGCTCAGTATTAAATACATTTATATATATATATATATATATATATATTATATATATATATATATATATATTCATATATTTATTTTTACATTCAATATTTTACACAAAGTAATAGTTCAATGTTGAATTATTCTATTCATAATGACTCAATATATTATTAAATCCTCAGATCAGTCAAATTTATATGTTTTTTATTTCTTAAAAACTTCTTAATATGGTATAAAGGAATTTTTTATAATATATACAAACAGACTGAAAGTTTTATTGAATTTCAGGTTGCGAGGGAGGGTTAAAACGTTCTAGAGCCTGCGGTCAACCTTCTTTTGATCGGACCTAGACAGATGTCACGACTAAACTTAGTCAAAATGTGCTCAGGAATAGTCAAAATGAATATTTAAAGTTTCACAATTACAGCTAAAATTCTTCCTTTCTATATCTTCTAATTTTGATTGTCCCTGAATGGCAACAAAAGAGAAAGTAGGTTTTTTTTTAGTTTTTTTTCTTTCTGAAGGTTGAGCCATTTCACTCTGCCCTACCGTTCGACCATCGAAAGCGATCCTGTGCTGCGGTATACGGTTGCAGAGTTATTTATTTATGTTCTTCTCCTGACCTTCGCAAAATGAGGTCTCCGCTTCAAAAGGGTTCTGAAAAAAGAAGGAAGAATGATCCATAATCTGTCCATTTGAGCAAGTAGGGGCACGGTTTAACCTTCTAGCTCATCCAAATCTCACATAAGGCTTCTATTTTATGTAATAAAAGTAGTTTTAAATATTTTTTCAACAAACTTTTGCATCAACAGGTTTAGAAAAAAGGAAGAATGATCTATAATCTGTCCTTTTGAGCAAGTAGGAGCAAGGTTTAACCTTCTAGTTCATCCAAATCTCACATAAGGCTTCTATTTTATGTAATAAAAGTAGTTTTAAATATTTTTTCAACAAACTTTTGCATCAACAGGTTTAGAAAAAAGAAAGAATGATTCATAATCTGTTCGTTTGAGCAAGTAGGAGCAAGGTTTAACCTTCTAGCTTATCCAAATCTCACATAAATCTTCTATTTTATGTAATAAAAGTAGTTTTAAATAATTTTCAACAAACTTTTGCATCAACAGGTTTAGAAAAAAGAAAGAATGATTCATAATCGGTTCGTTTGAGCAAGTAGGAGCAAGGTTTAACCTTCTAGCTCAACCAAATCTCACATAAAGCTTCTATTTTATGTAATAAAAGTAGTTTTAAATATTTTTCAACAAACTTTTGCATCAACAGGTTTAGAAAAAAGAAAGAATGGTTCATAATGTGTTCGTTTGAGTACGTAGGAGCAAGGTTTAACCTTCTAGCTCATCCAAATCTCACATAAGGCTTCTAATTTATGTAATAAAAAATAGTTTTAAATATTTTTGTCAACAAACTTTTGCCTTCAGTGAGTTCATAAAAAGAAAAAATGATCTATAATATGTCCATTTGAACATGTTGTAAGAAGGTGTAACCCTCTAGCTCAGTGGTCGGCAAAGTGCGGCTCCAGAGCCGTATGTGGCACTTTGGTTCCTTTAGTGCAGCTCTGGCGCAAATATCCACGGAAGGCGCAATTTCTCATTTGACTTTCTTAATTGTATGGAGTTATAGTCTGAAACTTGTCAAGCTGAAATGCATCTTGAGTGATATAAAACTCAGACAAAAGTTGGAAAAGAACCTTTTAAAGTATTCATTGCAAACTAGAATATTCTTAAGGCACCTTCAACTGAGCATCGATGGTCCCCACTCGTTTTCTACCCAAATATTTCTAGTTTATTTTAGTTTTCTATACCATGTTCCTATTCGTTTCTAGAAATGCTGTGCTGTGTTGATATTTTATTGCACAGTCTTCAATTTTTTGGCTGCCTATAAGATCATGTTTCGCTTCTAGGAAATATCAGTCACAGCAGAAAAGTGCCTGCTACCGCTTGGAGCATGGAATTTATTATTTTGCGATTGTTACGCACTCTCTTAGCAGAATTTTTTCTTCTATCGAAAAGAACAACAAAACTGTTAACAAGGTTTAAATTTACAGGTTTTTACGGTAGATACTTCTTTTGAGACAGAAGTATAAACTCGTTTATGTAGGCGGAATTAATACAATTCACAAGATTTGACAGAGTTTCTAATCATATGCTTCGAGAATCTTGGTAGATCACGAGTTGGATGAGGCATACTTAAACTTTAAGCTGCGAATTTTAACTACATTAGATCTCAGTGTCTAGAACTATAATTTATATCATTTAGATAAAGCAGGAAAAAGAAAATATTTCATCTACTTTCAGCAATAATATAATTATTAATTTTATGCTTCTTTTAGTAATCTTCCTTTAAAATGTTATAACTGTATTTCTTTGTAAGTTATATATATATATATATATATATATATATATATATATATATATATATATATATATATATATATATATATATATATATATATATATATATATATATATATATATATTAGCCTATAGCCCGTGATTTGACGGGACCAGTAATTTTTTTAATTTTCCAGAACTGTAAAGTACCCTATGAGGCAGGTAAAAAAATGGTTTGTTTTTTGGCTGAGAATTATCTCATACACGCTCGATAATTTGATTATCTTCATACTCCTCTAAAGTATCCCGATACTGTGAATGCAGTTTAAAATCGCGTTGAATTCATACATTCAGTCAAACAGCCTAGTTATGTATAAAAAACAAACTCAGAAACGAAAAAACAAAGATTTCAAAGATATATAACTTAAATGCTAGAAATTTATTAGTTCGTCAAATACAGTACTAGATTTATTATAAAAATAGTTTGTTGTTAAAACCGGTGATAAAATTTTCATTGGAACAAAAAGTGATGGACGATTAAATTTAAAATTATCACATATGTACCTAATCTATTATTTAAGCCAAATATAAAAAAAAATTATTTACGTAATATCTAAGTTCAATGATAAAAAGTATGCAAATAATGCAGATTATATTTAAATAATTTAAAATAAATGATTATATGAGATGGTTAAAGTTATGACGTCATAATGCTAAAAAAATGTTATTTTTACCTATTTATGTGATAAATTGATAAATTTAATCGCCTGCTCTTAACCGGGGAAAATAGGGCTTGAAATAATGGCATTAAACGCTCGAAAATGGGAGAAGGAGTGGATTGTAAACGTTTTAAAGACGACAGTACTTTTCGCTGTGATATGAAGTATATTTATACCAATTTATTTTAGAATTGGATCGATAGTTTAGGAGAAGATTTTTATCTATTTTTACCTACTTATTAGTGATAAACTTAATCACCTGCTGTTAATTGGGGAAAATAGGGCTTGATATAATGGCATCAAATGCTCGAAAATGGGGAAGGGGGTGATTTCGAGCATTTTAAAGACTAGCTTTGAATATTGCTAACCCTAATTCCTCAAGAATCCAGTATGGATACCTCTATCCAATATCAAGTCCAATCATTTCATAAATTCTAGGACAGATAAATTAAGCTATTATTGTATAGGGGCTATATAAGTACACACAAAAAGAAAGTACTTCCTATATTTCTAAGATTCTAATTTTATTCATACCGTCATATACAAAATATGTATCTCTTACACCCTGTGAAGAAGAAAAGATTGATATATGTGAAGAGACTTGAAAACAATCAACTACAAATAACGTAAACACATTTTGAATGTCGCCTGGGGTTCCACGTTTTTAAATAATTTAAAATTATCATAAATAGGGATAAAAATTAACAAAAATATTTATTACTAAAAATAAAGTACTTAGTTCAAATTTCGACCCATTGCTCTTCATTTCCATAAGAAAATCAGAGCAGTTTTTTTGTTCCAGTTAATTGCATTTTATCCATTTTCCCTTTCATCTCCTGAAATCTTTAGGTATATAGCATATGAAGCATATTTTTACCAATTTAATTTAGAATCTGACCGGTAGTTTAGAAGAAGATAAACTTTACTTGCGTTTAATTTTGCTAAACCTTACTAATCAAGAATGCAATATGGATGCCTCTTTCCATTCCAGATCCAACCGCTTCATAAATTCTACTAGAGTGCTAGCCTTCGGTACCGGAGTTCGTGGGTTCGAATCCCACTGTGGCATGGATGTTCGTACCCATTCGGAATAGCCTTTAAGCTGTAGGTCCCGGTCTCATTAGCCATCGTGTTGAAAAAAAGTAGACCGTAGCACTCCAAACTAAAACAAAAAAAAAATCATAAATTCTAAGATAGACGGACAGATAAATTAGGCTATTATTACATAGGGGATATATAAATACACACAGTGAGAAAGTACTTCATATATTTCTAAGATTCTAATTTTATTCATACCGTCATAACATGTGCCTTTTAGACCCTGTGAAGAAGAAAAGATTGACATATTTGGACAGACTTAAAAAAAATCAAATGCAATTAACGTAAACACATTTTGAATGTCGCCTGAGGGTCCCTGATTTTAAATAGTAATTCAAAATTATACATGGTGGTAAAATTTTACAAAAATATATATTACTAAAAATAAAGTATCTGGTTCAAATATCAATCCATTGCTCTTCATTTCCATAAGAAAATCAGATCAGTTCTTTCTTTTTTTTGTTCTAGTTAATTGCATTTTATCCATTTCCCCTTTCAGCTCCTGAAATCTTTCGATATCGCTTTACGACATAATCCGTGATAAATATTCACTTTAGCTTAACTGCCTTCCAAGGGTGTTCGATACAAATTGTTATGCAAAGCCATTTTAAAAAAGCAATCGATAAAGACATTCACCATATTAAAAATTTCACCCCGGGCTCGAGTTTATTCTTATTATACGAAGAGTTATTACTATGCAGAGAGCAAACCTGTTTTAGTAATAGAATTAAAAAGAAAACTAAAGCCATATAGTGATCTTAAAGAAAGATGGGAAGGGTACTTAAGTGATGTTTAATCATGTAATCTACCCACTCCCAATTCTCTAGGTTTTTCTTTTCTTTCGAAAAAGAAATTGTCGCTCGTAATATTTTATAATCATATAATTGTCTTATGATATACACTGGGTCCAAAACTTAATTTGTAATTCATAATAAGTGAAAAATTTTAAGAAATATTAAAAGAGGGTTATTTTTAGATGAAAATATTGCGCGTATGCAAAACATTTCAGTAGATGTCGATAGGTACAAAACATGTGCAGATATCGCACCGGGTTTAAAACAGGTACACGCTCAATAATTTATCTTCATACTTCTCTAAAGTCTCCCGATACTGTAAATGCAGTTTAGAATCACGTTGAATTCATTTAGTCAAACCACGTGGTTATGTATAAAACACAAACGAACAAACAAAGATTTCAAAGATATATAACTTAAATGCTAGATATTTATTAGCCCGTAAAATACACACTTAGACTGTTAATACAGGTGATAAAATTTTCATTGCAACAAAAATTAATCGATGATTAAATTTAAAATTATCACACATGTACCTAATCTATTATTTAAGCCAAATATAAAAGAAAATTATTTGCGTAGTATCTAAGTTCAGAGATAAAAAGTATGAAAATATAGCAGACGGTATTTAAATAATTTAAAATAAGAAATGATTATATGAGAAGGTTAAAGAAATGATGTCATAATGCTAAAAAATGTTATTTTTACCTATTTATTATGAGCCGAGCGATGGCCGAATGGTAGAGTGCTGCTCTTCGGAACCGGAGTTTGTGGGTTCGAATCCCGCTGATGGCATGGATGTTTGTAGCCGTTCGGAATCGGCTTTAAACTGTAGGTCCCGGTCTCATTAGCCCTCGTGTGCAAAACAGTAGACCGTAGCGCTCCAAACCAAACCTATTTATTATGTGATAAATTGATAAATTTCATCGCCTGCTCTTAACAGGGGAAAATAGGGCATGAAATAATGACATTAAACGCTCGAAAATGGGAGAAGGGGTGGATTTTGAACGTTTTAAAGACGACAGTACTTTTCGCTCTGATATGAAGCATATTTTTACTGATTTATTTTAGAATCGGAGAAGATAAACTTTACTCGCTTTGAATTTTGCTAACCATTACTCATCAAGAATGCAATTTGGATATACTGGGTCTAAAACTCAATTTGTAATTCACAATAAGTGAAAAATTGTTGGAAATATTAAAACATTGCTAAAAATCTTTTATAGAGAATTATTTTTAGACGAAAATATTGTGCGTATGCAAAACATTTCAGTAGATGTCGATAGGAACAAAATATGTTAGGACATCGGACCGAGTTTGAAACAGGCTCACCCAACGTAAGGGCATGAAGCTAGTTTTGTATAAATGCTATGCTAAGAATGGCAAAAAATATGCTTATAAAAGAGAGATTTGCTAGAATTCTCGAATCTGAAATCGATGAAACTGAAGTACTCTTATTTTAACCCTCCGAGTGAAACACACCGTTGGAAAAAAGGTCTCCAAAAATACGCTAAAGTTTTATTGTGTCAGTTACCAAAGTGTTCTATGATTTTTTACTTCACCCTTTGCCCCACCCTCGTTATTGTCTCATTACTTCCGGTTATAAATATATATATATAAATAGACATTATTGATTGTTAATTTTTAATACACATAAAGCTCGTCAAGTCTCGAAGATCATCACATAAGAAATAACGTATTCTAAAATTACGAATAATTTTTTTTTTAGAATTATTTATGTTTTTTTTACTAAAGTCATCCAAGATATTTCAGTGGTGCAATTAGAGATATATATGTTGCCGCAAACAAAATACTTCGAAATAGAGATTGACAAAGCCATGAGAAGGTATCAGCGTTTTTGTTCCTCAGAGAGTAGGGGTGCATCCCTCAATAAATGTCAGTCAAAGAGGGGTGCAGTTCCTAAGCAATCGACCTGACCCTCCTACCTCATAATTTCGTATGGGAAAAGCACTGTCAGAAATGTACAATACATTTATTTTTGGAACATTTTGGGGGGTTGAAAATTGTCTGTTACAGCTGGCGGAATTGTACGTGCAAACCGCTTAGAGGGTTAAATATGTCTCAGGATGTGATCTCAAGACTGTGGTGGAATTTTCAAAGTAATAAAGATATTACTCGGTGACTAGTGCCAGGTCTAACCAAGAATAACAATTGGTTGTGAAGACAAATATTTCACAAAAGCGTTTTCAAATCATATAGAAGTTGTGCCAGAGATCTGCAATCAGCCCTGATAATCCTTAAAGAGTAAGACTTTCGAGACAAGCTC
>CM063504.1:141574907-141584907 GCA_032207245.1 Pardosa pseudoannulata | reverse complement strand
TTTTTATACATAACCACACGGTTCGCAATCGATTCGCTAAATATTTTACATCAGTCATATATACCGCCAAATAATCCCTATCAATATTAAAACCTCTGCTGTTCACCCTACCACGTAAAATGATAAGATAAATTAATATTGGCAACTAACATGCGGTCACTAAAGATAAATAAATTATTTAGCGTGTACCAGATAATTCTCAACCAAATAACAATTTTTTTTGCCTGCCTCATAGAGTACTTTACAATCGTAGAAAATTAAAAATTTTACTGACCCCGTCATATGACGGGTTGTATGCTAGTTTTTGAAATATTTTTAAAACTGTCTAATCTTTCAAAAAAAAGGAAAGAAAAGTAGAAACATTAAAAAATTAATTTTTCGAAAGTTGATAAGGGATAACTTCTCTTAGAGGGATCTCTGGTCTGTTATATCTTCAAAAATTAGATTTTTGAAATTTGTCTATATAGATTAACCCCTTCCGGTATGATTTAATAATGAAAAACTGTGCATGAAATAACCATTTAATTTTTATTTAAAAAACTTGTTTCATTTTACAATTCTTACATATTTTTAATTAAAATCCACTTTTTACATAGTGTTAAATAATATCAGAAACAGTAAAATTAAGAAAATATCAAAGCAAAACATTAATAAGGTATACAGATAATAGTCTTCAAGCTAGTGGTACTTTTCAAAACAAAGTGCAAAGGAATTCTTAATTGTTTACACCGCCAAGTAGTCTCACTTTTAATTTGATTCTTGTAACACACACGGCATTTCTTAGTAGGTTTTCTTTTATTCCGACTCATTAATTTGGCAATGACTTGTACCAAGAAATTCTAAGTAAACAATATGCAATAGTGACTTGTGATTTTCACAAGTGATAAAAGTGTTGCCAAATTCAGTACACTAGAAATTTTAAACTAAATTAATTATCATATTTAACAGTAACTTTAATCGCATGACGAGTGTAGCTCGTCATTGTGCGGTACGGAATGAAAAACTAATGACGAGCTAGACTCGTCATTTTACCGGAATGGGTTAAATTTCAAACAATCTTCATATTGCTTCATATGACGCTATTGCTTTTTCAGTACCTCAAATTCAATTACAGTTACCGCACTTTAAATTGCCACGTTCGTACATTAATTAAAACTTTTTTTTAATCTTATTCCATCTTTTTTTTATGCTATGCGTGTGATATGTTATAAACATATTCCAATAGCGTCATGAAATTTTAAGCAAGTAATACTCTATGTAAGCGGAAAACATCTATTAATTTTAATTTCTTCTAGCCCTCATACATTTGATAAGGATTAAAAAAAAGTTGTAAAAACGCTGACTTTTGAGATAATATTGCAAATTGGACAGATATTTTATGCTTCAGCTGGAAGAAAAAAAAATTAAAACGTGGCAGTCAAATTAGTTTTTTTTTAATGAGATTGTAATCGCCTTTTATCCGATAATATCAAAGAAAAATCCAGATAAATAATTCAACACCAGGCGCTACAGTAAAAGTCATTATAGTTAGAAAGAAAAAAAGCCAATATATTTATGAGGAAGATTCGAGAAGTAAAAAAAAAAAAATCCTTTGTCAAACTTTTTTTTAAAAATTTCTATTAAAAGAAGTAAAACTTTTTGTTGCTGTTCATATCTTAAGGAAAAGAACAATATTTAACAATGGAATTTTTCTATGAAGCTTTCATTATAAAAGTTTTTTATTTTTTTTATTTTGCTTGAATTGACTTCAAAGTTTTTAATACAGAAAGAAACTTCAATAAAATTTCCATTTGGTGGCTCTTTAGTGAAAGAAAAATAATTTTAATAAAAAAATTATGTTAAATAAAGAATTTTTTTATGTGTTGTTTCCTGTCAATATGAAGAGCATATAGGTTTAATTTTTTGCTTTATTAGAGGAAAAAGTTATATTTTATTCTGTGTAAAGAGGATTGCTCAATTATGGGGTTTCAGGCTATTTATTAAGCAGTTCAAAGCAGGACAAAATTTAGCATACATCTTTTTAACAAAATTTTTATGATACATTTCCAAATATTATTTTTTTTCCTTATATGCATTGAGGTACCTAGTTTCTATTGAGTTTTTTTTTCTCTGTATATTATTATACAAAATCATATTCTTGCTATCAAGATATCTTGCATTCACAATAAAAATTCTTTCAGAAATATAATTGGCAATAATACAAACTTTACAGCATATTATAATAATTTAAAAACCATATATTAACTAAATTTTACAGTGAAAAAAGAAAAGGGTAGAGTACGTTCTCAGGTAGTTTAGCTGCTGTTACCTTTGACTAACGCCTGTTCAATGATTTCTTTATCCCCACATGGGCTTTGCCTTGTTAGTGCTTGCGTTCCCAGTTACACACAACAGAAATTTCAGGATTTTACTTAAAGTTGTAAAGATTAGGTATATATTTATCTTTTAAAATATTCGGATACCGACTGATTGTGCAGTGGTTACCGTATTGTGGTCTCACAAGAAGGGTTTCAGTTTGCTGTCCGAGGAACGATTGGTTATATTTGTGTATAGTCCTCTCATATGGAGCTATGTTTTCCTACCTATGCAGTGCTCTCACAAAAAGAAAACATCAGCGGAGTGCATGGTAAAATGCTCTTAAAGTATCACTACATTTAATAAAAAATTCAGATTATTCATTTAAAATTCCTCTATTTAGAGAGATTGTTCAAAACTTACCCCTTATTAAATTACAAATTAATCAGAAATCTACTAAGGAATAAAAGAAACATTTTTCAACATCAAAACTTAGTCAACGGTTCTTTGTTAGTCGAATCAGCAAAATTGTATATACATTTTCGATGAAAGCAGCAAAAGTTAAAAATGGTAATATTCTAAGTACTTATTGTAAGATGATCCACGTACTTTCCAAATCCATAATATTGGCTCATAAAGGTTTAGTATGAAACAGATAGCTTCTTAATTACTGTAGAATATATAAAGAAAAAATGCTCCAACAAGTCACCTAATCATAAAAACAAATGATGTACGGAGAAATTTGTAGAGAAAACGAGAGGATTCTTTATATTTATCAAGAAAAATATGTCATTTTATTTATTTTGCTGTTGTTTGAGCCAAAATTACCACAAACCATTAACATTTCCTCTATATGTGAAAATATTAAACATATTAATTATTTAGTTTAAAATTTTGTTTTCTATAAAATAGTGAACAAAATTAAAGAGTAAAAATTCCATTTTTGGCACGTTTCTCTCAAATATATTCCACAGCCAAGGGGTTAATTATTTTTAATATGATTGATTTGCTTCTATTTTAATCTACATGTTTGCCAAGTTTTATAACTAAGCGTTTAGTAACGTCAGTTGTCTTTCTAACACATTGTTGACCGGCAATTTTACTGAAAATTTATGTCATGTCACCGTTATTAGCACATTTTGATTCGTAATCACTCGGTCAATCAGATAAATCTTCCGCGTATAATTCATTGAAAGATTCTTCATTACGTTCCGCCATCGTTTTTTTTAATTTTTTTATTTATTAAATATTTTTTACAACAAAAGATTTGGCGGGTCTTATAAGCGAGAAAAACAGCTTGTGTTATACTGACCAAAACTTGCACTGTATAGTCGCCAACACAGAAAACAACAGCGATGCGAAAAACAAAACACATCACGAGTCTACTCGTGGCCTGTCAGCAACGTTCGGCCATAAAAACGAGTTAACTCGTGACCAGTCAACAATGTGTTAAGTAAAATTTGTATTATTTACGTGTTACTTGATAAACTTCTAAAATCCTGTACTACGTCACATACAAAGCAAACACTTTTTACACGCAGGAATGTCCACGTGAAATCTATTTTGCCGTTACCTGAGGGTGGATACTACCGAACGGACTTACGTCATTATTTACGTCTTACTTGATAAACTTCTAAAATCCTGTACTACGTCACATACAAAGCAAACACTTTTTACACGCAGGAATGTAGACAAGAAATCTATTTTCCGTTACCTGAGGATGGATACTGCCAAACGTACTTACGTCATTATTTACGTCTTACTTGATAAACTTCTAAAATCCTGTACTACGTCACATACAAAGCAAACACTTTTTACACGCAGGAATGTCTGCGTGAAATCTATTTTGCCGTTACCTGAGGGTGGATTCTGCCAAACAGACTTATGTCATTATTTATGTGCTACTGGATAAACTTCTAAATTCCTGTACTACGTTACATACAAAGCAAACACTTTTTACATACAGAAATGTCGACGTGAAATCTATTTTGCTGTTACCTGAGGGTGGATACTACCGAACGGCCTTACGTCATTATTTACGTGTTACTTCATAAACTTCTAAAATCCTGTACTACGTCCCATACAAACTAAACACTTTTTACAAGCAGGAATGTCCACGTGAAATCTATTTTGCCATTACCTGAGGGTGGATATTACCGAACGGACTTACGTCATTCTCACAAAGGAGGAAAAAAAACACAAATTCAATTCCACACGAGAAATGAATGTACACTTCGAATTCCAAAACATAACTGATATTTCTTTAATTGGCGCTAGAGATAATCATTTAAATTTTTTTCCCCAGTTCATTACGCTTTTCCAGTACGTTCTCCCAAATCTACGATATCGCATTACGAAAAATCGAAGATCCTCTTTCCGTGATAAATATGCACTCAGTTAACTGCCTTTCAGCGGTATTCGATAAAATTGTTATTCAAAGCCATTTAAAAAAACAATCGATAAAAGCTTTCGCCACATTAAAATTTCACCTCGGGATAAATTTTTATTTTTATATTCGGAGTTATTATTCTTTTAGGGTGAAACCGCTAATAGTAATAAAATTGAAATAAAAAAAGGGGAGAAATAAGGAAGCCCTGTAATGATCTTAAAAGAAGAAATATGAGGAGGGTGTTTAGAGATGCTTAATCACGTGATCGATTCAGTCATCCTCCTCCCGTCTGCTTTTTATTTTTCTAATTTTATCTTAATTTAATTTTTTCCGATGCTTCAACATCGGTTTTGAGAATGCTGCAAAGTCGAGATACACTCTGAGGTGAATTTTGAAAAAAACATTGCAGAATATTCACTTCCTTTTGCAGTTTTTCGGAAAGCATCTTTCGTTTGAACATCAATTATATCCTCTAGTACTTCACTTGAAATTACTTATACACACAGTGTAATGTATAAAAAATTATCCTACTAAGTAGCTAAATTGCCTTCTATAATTTTAATTACCCATTATGATAAAAAAAGACCTCAATTTTTAGAGCACAATAGTTTCTATTTCTCATGGGCAATACATTAACTTGCAAATCTTTCCCTACATCAACATCGTTCTACTGAGGTTTTCGTGATTCATTTTGGCTTTCATACCTTGAGGACTCCAATTTTATCCAGCTGGCATTTTTTGCACCACAAAACTGATTTCCCTTAAGAGGTGGTGCAAGTCTTGGATGATATAGCCTACTCACTTTCTTCGGCCGATTTTGGGGACAAAAGACGTATGAGACTGCCGTCCGAATTCATAATTGTTTCTTTTGTCTTACAGAATTTTAGCACTGCGTGAGATTAATAAAGGCTGGGAAGTATATTAAATCTAGCCCGAGAAAACTAAGAAAGGACTGATGTTTGGTCCCTAAATTGCATGTGTAAATTTGAAGCATGTTTCATACATACATACATACATCTATGTATATACATGACAAGTCAGAGAGCCGATGATGTCTTGATAATATCTTTATTCATGGCTATTGCACAGATTCACATCCAAACATCAAACATGGCGTCGGTCAATTGGCGGGCAAAAGCTAACGAGCCTTGCTCAGTATGGATTCATTAACGACCCTACCTCAAGACGTTCTCTCCCAATTCTCACTTGTCAAGCTCTTTTATATGAAGTTCTTAGTGATTATATAGAATTATTAACATGCGCATGCATTAAAGAATGAACTGCGTTTTATGCTTTTAAATCCCTAAATTATTAATTTTATGTTTTCAAACCCCCATATATATATTATTAAAATTTAATATTATAAAAGAATGCTACTTAAGAAATTAATGTACTGGACGTTTCTTTGGTATTCATAGAAGTCCAGTGTAATGTGTGTACTCTTACTCAATGTCATGATATATTTACGTGAGTCTTGTAATGTCATGTAAAATTAAGCTCTCTATATCACAAAGTAAATCAAATACAACCCATGGGTTTCCGTATGGCATATTAGTATATAATAAAAATTTTATATATCATATCGATTCTGGGAAGGAGAAGCGATATTTATACATTCTCTTTCGGGAATCACCCCCTGCAAAAACCCTACTCCTGAAAGACACTTTGATCTATATTAGGCCATTTCCTCTACCACATTTGGGATATTATAACGTTTAGAGTCTTGCTTTACAGTCTCACATGGTCTTAGTAATAAATTCATAAATAAAGAAAATAAAAACCCTTTTTAATTATGTTTTTACAGCTAAACGCTATTAACTGTTGCACATTGTTATTAACTAAACTAAAAGATTGGCACGATGCATTCTTACCATGATCGTACAGTTATCTACATTTGTCTATAAATTTGGTGGCAAATACCTTAAGCGTCAAACAAATTTCAAGAAGTCTTCAAGACTAACAATCCTAAAATGTACTACACCTAACACCGGTATTATAAAAAGGACACCAGTATTAGTTAGTCATTTTATTGCTAACTACAAGGCTATCCTCCCAGCCGGAGCCAATAGAGCTGGTACGGCCAACCTGCGGCTCGCAAGCCACATGCGTCTCTCTAAAAGATTACTTGTGGCTCTCGATAAATGTACTCGAGTTCCCTTTTCCTTTTTGTGTTGTTATATTTTAAAAATTCATTACAACTGATGGACCTTCAGCAATGCTGGGTAAAAAATCGGTTTCATTGGTCTTTTAAGAGATGATTCTTAAATTCCCCAATTCATACCGATTCACTGCATAATTCACCGAGAACATCTCGTTACAAAATATTTATAATATCATGATATTATGAAAACAGTGTAACACATTGTAAATTACATTCCCACCAATACAAAAAAATCATCGGCAATTCAAAAATTACCTTGAAAAATTAAATAACGTAGAACTTAATGACATTAAATAATGAAAAATATTTATAATTTCTTTAACCTGTTTAAATGATAAAAACCTTTTGCATACCTTTAAATACGTATTTAATTTAGGCTGGCTAAAAATTTCAAATTTTGAAAAATGGCTCGGACTATCAAGGAGCTTGGCCATCCCTGCAATAGAGTATTGATGATAAAGCAAACTTATCTCTTTTACATCGATAGTGGAAAAGCTATTGTGTATTTGGTGGACCCTAATTCTTTAAATTTGTAGACTATAAGCTGATTTTTTTTCTGGGGTTATATTAGCAGTTGTGAACCAATTGTTTCATTGTGTTTTATGCTTTAATAAAAGTGTATTAATAAGAGTTTATAAACAAAGTCATTTTATTGCAAACTACAGGTGATTACTTTATTTGGAAACTCTATCACGCAACAGTTTCATAGTAAATGTTTAAAACTGTTATATAATTCCAATTAAGTCAAATCATATCATATTCTATCATGGGCTATATGAGATTTTGGCTACAAGAAAGTCTTTCCATTTATTTCAGTAACATCCAAACACGAAAACCGGAAAATCATAAATAATGGAATTTTATAAGATTCATTGCAAGCTAATTCCATTATCGTCTAGCTTCTCGATAAATTCTTTGTTATTAGCTGTGACACTAATACAGATGATTCATAAATGCTCTTATCTCCTTTTGCGCTTCACACGTCTTATACTCATTTCTTCTTTCTATTTCAGGTGAGTAACACTTATCCGGAAAGGATTTTCTTTCTGTAATGGATTGTTGACGAGACAATGGAGAGGTGAGAGTTTGTGTTAACTTTGTATTTATTGATAGTGTGGAATAGAATTTAATGGAATTTTTAAGATTCCGCTTCGGTGTTCCGAGAAATATAAATGGTTTCTGCGGAAATACGTGTTATTAGGCTAAATATTTATTTGAAACTAGCCCGGTGCTTGTAATTTAGAGATTTTGTATGTATTATGAAAACCGTATGATCTTAAAACTTAATTTTATAAAGTGACTTGATTAAGGAGAGCGTATTTTTTTTTAATTGGCTATATCTGTTTTTCGGCTTTAGGCTATTGGAGACTGGGATAATAGAAATATAAGTAAACTTATCTTCTTTTTAATCAGGATAGCGAAACATTCATTCTTTCGTGTAAGTATTTTGTATCATTCACTTTATTCTTATTTATATACATTATAGTCTTATTACAATATATCGTATGCTCTTAAAACTTAATTTTATGTGATGAGATAACAAAGTGAGCTTCTAAATTATTTTTAGCTAAAAATATGCTTAAAAAATAAGAACATTCATAAATATAGAAACTCTCCATTCTAACATATATAACTATTAAATCTCGCTGCTAATGGATTTTTATAAGAATATTAATTATTAGCTCTCTGTATATTTTGTTTTTTTAATATTTTTCCAAACGCAACCCATCTAAACTAAATTCTTTTAAAATATGTGTTATTAGAAATATATTTATGTAAGAGTGATTAAAATTATTCAGTAATGTTTTTCTTTTTGTAATGGATTGCTGTCGAGACAATGGGTAGGTGAGAATTTGTGTTAACTTTGTATAGTGTGGAATAGAATTTAATGGAATTTTTAAAGTTCCATTTCAGTGTTCCTAGAAATATAACTGTTTTATTTTTCCGGGGAAATACTTGTTTTTAGGCTAAATATTTATTCGAAACTACCCAGGTGCCTGTATTTTAGAGATTTTGTAAGTATTATGAAAACCGTATGCTCTTAAAATTTAATTTTAATTTTTTAAAGTGACTTAAGACGAACAAATGGTAAGGAGCTATCTTTGCCGAGATAGCAAATTTAGTTTGCATCAAACTTGCAGCAATTTTGCTTTACAAGCCTGCACACTTACAGCAAGTTCAGCATGTCAAGTGTGCAAGTTTGAAACAAGACTGAAGTGAGTCTAAGAATTTTTGCTTGTTTCAAGGTTATCATGACAAGGTTGTCACAGTTTTGCAGAAAAATAACGTTACAAAAGTGTAGTCACTTTATGTTCCGTCTAACTTGCAGTAGTTTTGCTGCAAGTTTGTCAAGTCAAATTTGTTATGACAATATATGCATAGAATGTGTTAAGAATACAACGAATTAAAAATCCCTTTGTTTTTTGTGGCCTTCTTCGAGTCTCCTACGGATGAGGATCTGCTGTTCGACAGCAAAGTGTAAGGATTCAAATATCACTTCTGGCCTGCCTCTTCGTAGGTGTTCGGAATTGGCTTCAATGAGTAGGTAACGATAGCCCTCGTGCAGCAAAAAACAAATTCAAAGCGAATGAAACCAAACCAAACCAAATCAAATCAAATCTCTTAAAACTTATCTTTGAAGGCGAATACACTGCAAAATGAAAAAGATAAAGGGCGTCATTAATCATGTTAAGATCTCATTTGTTTAAAGTAGGAAGCAAATTTAAGCAGAAGAGAGGAAGAGAGATAGAGAGAAAAGTTGAGACGACTAGAGGGAGAAAAGAAAGTTGAGAGGATGGGAAGGGAAAAGAAAGTGGAGAGAAAAAGTGAGGGAGAGAAAGTGTGTGTGAGAGAGAGAGAGTAAAAAAAAATGCGAAATTCCTTTTGCCGTTACAAGGTGAAATTATCCCCTATTACGCTTAATTGCTCGGGCTTGCTGGGCAATAAGAAAACTTACATAGTTTTCTGTCCCTCGATTCCATAAAAAAAATCATGTTCAATGTGAAACATCGTGAAATTTATTTTAGACTAAAAGAAATATACATTTTTTCAAGACGAAAGATCAGTATGCAATGGCACACGAAATCACTTTACTATTACGAATTTCTCCCAACAGCGAGAGATGAAGCGGAGTTATTCCCATGAGACGGGCACCT
>CM063504.1:141562407-141567407 GCA_032207245.1 Pardosa pseudoannulata | reverse complement strand
TGTCCCCAAAGCGATTTTTGAAACGAATTCTTTTTCTTAGAATGAAAAGCTTAGTCTGCGTTCTTAATAGTCAGAAAGAAAGTGAGATTAGTAGAAAATTAACCATTCGCCTAGGAGAGCTAGAAATTGTGGCGACGAAGAGAAAGTTAGCATGTATTTTAGAATTGCCTTTTGGGAAATAGGTTGAAAGAATTCAAGACAAGTTGGGCATTTCTTTTAATTCTGGTTTTTATGGCTGAGAAAATATATGAGAGAATAAGAATGGTGAAATGAAAATCTTAGATATGGTTTTTAAGGACAAGGAGTTTGATGTATTACACACAAGCACACGTATATGTATATATGAAAAATATTATTAATTTACCCTAAACAGAAATAATTTTAACTAATCTTAGTTTGATGTTCTGATGAAGAAAACAACCTCAGTTCAAATGTGTAATTGATTCATTTTATCTTGAACAATTTTTTGCTCTTTCTCATACGTGATTCTCTTTGAATTCACATGAACCACCCGAACTTCGAGTCTGCTCGCAAAAAACCTCAATAATGCTTAAGTAAATAAATTCACATGAAAAAATCTACATCTGTCTCGCAGTTTGACCATAAAATCCATTTAGTTCATTGGTAACTGTTTATTTAGGTGGGCATGCGGTAAGTGCCATCCACGATATCTCCGGTTTGGCGGAATGAAATTGAGTTTTAAAAAAGTGTCCTGTTCCGACCATCGTCTCCTAGGCTTTCAAGTGAAATAATGCCGAATTAAGACACCCACAGACTTTACCTGTCCAAGACGCATAAAAGCAGTAATGGACTAGTTTTAACAAATTATAATCTGTATAAGATGGCTGCATTGAAAGATCGAGTGTATAATATATGTATGTATGTGTGTGTATGTATGTGTATGTGTGTGTATTTATATATGTATATGTATGTATATATGTGTGTATATATATGTATATATGTATTTATATATATATATATATATATATATATATATATATATGTGTGTGTGTGTGTGTGTGTGTGTGTGTTTGTATGTATGTGTGTGTGTGAAAAATTTAATACTTTAATCCTGAACTAAAATTACTAACTCTTCTATTAAAAAATCACTAAATCCACAATTTGATCATCTTTTTAGTGGCCTCTCCGCGTTAAACTCTTTTGTTTCCTTCCTGTTGGCGAGCTTAACTACCCAACCTATTTTTCTGATTAAGAGCATTTGTACTTTGCTGATTAAACAAATTCCTTTTTCACACTGTTGGAGTCCCCAAGGTTATAAAAGGCAGTGCGACCATCCTTTGTTGCATTTTTGCTGTGGACATTGTCAAATAAAGTTACTGCGAAACGTGTCCTGAAAAATCGTATTCTTTTTCTACTACGATACATTCTTGAAGTATGACAGTCCACGCTACGTTTCATATATATATATATATATATATATATATATATATATATATATATATATATATATATATATATATATATATTAGTTGCTTTTTAAAACATGACAAATATAGGGCTAGTAATTTATGTATAATTCAAATTTGAAGCGCAAATTGCTCCTATTATGTATTTTGACCGTTCTGACTGGGTAAACAGGAGTCTGGAAATCGTGACATTAGTAATACTCAATCCAAAGAATCTTGTAACTTCACACATATTTAATACCCACATTCATCGGTTTACCGAACGACTTTACAGTGCATGAACCCTACATAGAATGCTATAGTAGTATACACACTTGCGTTTGAAGTCAGTCGAACAGCGAGAGAGTCACATGGTGTTGTTCTCATGAGAATTAATACAGGTCTTTTATGAGGAAAAAGTGAACCTTGAGCATTTAATTCAGCTATCTGGAAAACACACATGAAGCAATTATTGCATAAGTAGTACCATTTTCCAGGGATAACTGTACATTTCGCGGTAAAATTTCAATAGATAATAGTTAGCATTTAGTCCTGTGCCAGTTTTGAGACATGGGTAAAGTTGGAGAATCCTCCTTTATCTTACATTTTACCGCTGGGAAAGTTTGGTGCAAAAATGAGAAAGAAGAAGAGAATTCAGGATATCTATTTTAGGTGTAATAATTTTGATGCATTACATACATACTTACATATAGAAATACATTCTTTAATTACACACACACACACACACATATTCCCATATATGTGTGTGTGTGAGAATAAGAGTGAGTGAGTGAGTGAGTGAGTGAGTGAGTGAGTGAGACGGTCAGTCAGTTAATCAATCAGTCAAGCCGTCCGTCCGTTCTTGCTATTTCTCAAATATTACATATCTATTAATGACTATGTATGTTTCCGTCTCACCTGTATTATAAAAATGAAATTTGAAAATATGAGCGAAATCAGTTAATTAAAAATGTATCCTTACCTTTTTAGTATTACCTTTGCATTAAATAGTATATAGTAGTTATAGTAGGTTTATATATATATATATATATATATATATATATATATATATATATATATATATATATATATATATATATATATTTCAACCAGGATGAAATAAGTTTACAGTCGAAAGCCCACATTACGACCGGAAAAAATTCTCAGAGTTTTCAAATCTAAAGTCAAGGGCAAAAACCCCAAACCCGGAGTCACTTTCCTTACCCCTTTTTAACCCCTAATCTAAACTGACCACTGAGGCTACAGTTCACGCCCTTGGAAAAGGGATTTAATCAATTAAAATTTTATATTGCCCTGGTGACCAATTTAGAAAATTCTGAATACAAAAGAGATACAGGCTATAGGTAACAGATTTTTATTTATATTTCTCTTAGGTTTTTGCTCAGATTCTTCCTCAGATTTTCCCGTCCCTTTAATGAGGGGGAATCTGACCAACCGACTCTAAGAAAATAAAGATATTTTGTGATTTAAACGGTGTCTTTATCTGACCATGACTTCAAAACTCAATTTTTCTCTTAGATTTTTATTCAGACTCTTACTCAGATTTTCCTGTCCCTTTAATGAAGGGGGAACCTGACCAACCGACAGATTTTTATTCAGACTCTTACTCAGATTTTCCTGTCCCTTTAATGAAGGGGGAACCTGACCAACCGACGCTATAGAAAAAAAGATATTTCATGACTAAAACGGTGTCTTGATCTGACCATGACTGCAGATTTTTATTCAGACTCTTACTCAGATTTTCCTGTCCATTTAATGAAGGAGGAACACGACCAACCGACGCTATGGAAATAAAGATATTTCATGACTAAAACGGTGTCTTGATCAGGCCATGACTGCAAAACTCAATTTTTCGTATACTCTGTCTTACGACATATATATAATATATGTAGATAGATGGGCAGTTTTAGATGTGCACACATAAAAAATATGTATTGTTTTTATGTATGTTATAGTTAAGTGGAAGTTCAGGAAATAGAAGTGATAAACAATTTCTCTTTTAAATTACTATTCTAAGTTCTTTCGGTAAACATTAATTCCGCTAAGAAAATAATTTTGACAAATATGCTCCACTTTCACCGTCTCTTTTGAAACGTGATAGAAAGTTTTCTCCACTCCCAAAAGAACAAATTCTCGTTAGAATATGAATACTTTCTTTGTGTCTAAGTGCCTCCCTGAAGGTATTGCCGAAAGTAATTACCCGTTTTGTCATTTTTTAGTAAATAAATCTTATTTTCCAGGTATTCCGCGATATCGCCAAGTAATTTTGGAGCTTAAACTACACAAAATCACTTTCAGAGATATTTACTGGTAAAGAAGATATTGCCGAGTTTCTGTTATTAAACTCTTTGAAATGATAAAAATCCGCTTTTCCCAAAGTGAAATGAATGTGGGATTGTATTTTAATGTGCTGTATCTTTAGCAAAATAATCTCGTTTAAGAGAATAAACCCTCGTTTAATAGCTTCTGCTTGAAGTGCATTAAGTTTATTGAATATTTGATGGTAGGATACAGTTTTTCTTCTTAGATTTATTTTTATTTTCGTTACGTCAACAGTATAACGTATTATGCCATTTATTGCAAACTTGTATATTCCTTCTACCCAAGACATGCTTATAAGTTTAAAGCAAATAAACACGTACACTATCTCTCCATCTTAAAATTATATAATATTTCAACTATTAGTAAGACATAAACTAAATATCTACGTAAAACTTAGCATGGATTAAATTTTTTGGATTAAGTAATGGTTTAAATAACAACTATTTTTGTTCATTTCAGTAAACCACAGTTTGAAGTAATTTGCCAAATTAGGGAGACAGAGGCTAACAGTGTGATTATCGTAAAGTTTTCATAATTTCCAAGAAAGACAGTAGATATTGGAGTAAAATCATATCAATAGAATTTCTGTATATTGATTGTTATGTGCATGATAGTCTTAAATTAGTGCATATTAGTGTTGATTTGGTTGGTGTCGGCGATTTGTTCATTGATATAACTTTAGTATGGAGAAGATAGTCTCACAGTGTAACTATACAAAGACTACCATCAAAAGTTCAGAAATGTCTTGAAAATGTTATATTGTATACTGTGGTGCTATAGAATAACAAATAAAAATTAAGTTACAAGATTAAATAGTTTTTAGTAATAATTAAGCTAATATATAAATACATATACAATGTATAACATACAAACACACACACACACACACACACACACACACATATATATATATATATATATATATATATATATATATATATATATATATATAGAGAGAGAGAGAGAGAGAGAGAGGTAAAGAGAGGGGTAGAGCGAGAGAGAGTGATAGAGAGAGGGATAGAGAGAGATGACAGAGAGAGAGAGGTAGAGAGAGGTAGAGAGATATATAGACAGATATATAGACAGAGAGGTAGACAGAGAGAGAGAGAGGTAGAGAGATAGACATATAGACAGAGTGAGAGAGGTAGAGAGAAACACAGAGACAGAGAGAGATGTAGAGAGAGACAGACAGAAAGTGAGATAGAGACAGAGAGACTGAGATAAAGGTAGAGAGAGGGACAGAGAGGGAGA
>CM063504.1:141539907-141544907 GCA_032207245.1 Pardosa pseudoannulata | reverse complement strand
CAAGCAGATATTTTCTTGTTTCAAAAACATACAATCACTTTGAAAGAAAATATTTTTAATGTATAGTAGAGAGGCAGAAACATATATCAAAAGGTATGTAAAACATTCCAGAAATGTGCGTTTCGATACACTTACCAGAAGTGGAAAAAAAGTTGGATACAAGATATTTCCAGTAAGGAATACTACTTTGTTGGGAATTGAGACTCAAATATCGTAAAATTAGTATTAATGATCTTATAGAAAAAAGTTTGGTCTTTTCTTGAATTTATCTTGTATATTAAGACATACAATAAGTAGTTAATGTCAATATATATATATATATATATATATATATATATATATATATATATATATATATATACATATACATACATATATACACATATATATATATATATATATATATATATATATATATATATATATAAATATATATATATATACATATATATATATATATTATTTTAAATCTTGAATAAGATGTTAGGCTATTTTCACATTAATAAACTTTCTTTCTTGTGTTTAAATAACTTATATAGAAACTATAAACTTTAGATAGTGTAAAGACAGAGTTATGGATTGAACTTTGCCAGTAATTAGCATTGTGTGCTATATATAAATATATATATATATATATATATATATATATATATATATATATATATATATATATATATATATATATATATATAATTAATTTTGGGCTTAATAATCCCTATAAATATTACATTCTTATATAGAGTAAAAAAAACTACTTATACAATTTCTGAAGTCACGAACATTATATATTTTTAACACACATGTGAAAATACATACTTAGATGTGCGGGGGTTTCATATAAATAGATAGACAGATAGATAGATAGATAGATACACAGATAGAGAGACAGATAGATAGAGAGAGAGAGAGACAGAGAGATAGATAGAGATAGATAGATAGATAGATAGATAGATAGATAGATAGATAGATAGATAGATAGATAGATAGATAGATAGAGAGAGAGAGAGAGAGAGAGAGAGAGAGAGAGAGAGAGATATGTATATAGATATTGGGATAGATAGATATAGATAGATAGATAGATAGATAGAGATAGAGATATATAGGGATATAGAGATAGAGATGTAGAGATAGAGATGTAGAGATAGAGATGTAGAGATATAGAGAATATATGCATGCAAGTATCTCACTTTATATGTGTTTAATTATATAAATGCTATTTTTAGTTTAATATTAGAAGGTAATCATAACAAACATATTGCAAACTTAACTTTATATATATCCAATGAAAATACCTCTAAGAATTAAGTTATTATATGCATGTACACAAATAACAAATCTCAATATAAGGCAGTTCCCTTAACGCTAAGTCCCCATCGTAAAGCTGCCATTATGCATCATCAACATGGCCTAATCACAATTCTTAATGTTTTTTTACGGCTAGCATCTCCTAAACACATAAACCGCATCTGATGCTTTATTTATTAACATTTGGTTGCTAAAGGTTTAATACAGCCTTAGGGAAAACTTAACGATAAGAAATTGCTAAAGTCTCGCCATTTACTAACATACTTCGATAAAAGGCTGAGCAACAAATAACACGGTTCAGGTTTTAATTACATTTAACGGCGTTTTTCCTCTTTTCCTGCCCCTAATAACCGATCGTTTACATAAGAGAATTCGTCGTATTAAACGAATAAATACGGGCTTCTTCAGAAGGTCAGATAATTACACGACAAGCTGCTGATTTTCTCAGCTGTGTGTACTTTTGGTTTCAATCGAAATTCTTGTAATGGAGCACCCTTCGGATCAATTTCTGACAAAAGATGGGTAGGTAACTTTAAATCGTTTATACACTTTTTTATCAAAAGCTATCGGATGTTTTGAAGTTTTCAAATTTCTTTTTACGAATATTTAAAAAATAACTTAATCGTTGTTTCGTATTTTTCGTTGTGTAAAGAATAAGATGAAGCGCAACTGTAGCACAAGTTAAAGGGCTGAGTATAAGGAACTATTCACAAATTAAAGATGCAATGAGAATTTCATCCCTTTTTTTTACATTTGGCATTTTACGAACATTTTAACAATTTTTTTAAAAAGGAGTTGAAATATGAATAATGGCAACTACAATAAATTTACAGTTTTTCTAAATATTTTAAAGTATTTTCTCCTTTTTAAATGCCTTATGGTATAGTCTATAATATTATAAGATAAAAATATTGATAAACTTCGCGGATAAGCAGTCGTATCATAATTTCTTAAGTTTTCATATGTTCAAATCAATTTACAAAAATATATTACACCCATATTCTTTGTGTTGAAAATGTACATCTTTTCCACAAGTTTTATAATTTTCTGATTAAAATTCTATCTATTATGAGAAAAACTCTTCTCGAATTAAAAATAATTTAACTATTTTCTGAATATATGTATATGTCTTGTCGTTGATCATTTAAATGTCATACAAAAATTTTAAATTATTTTCAACTTTTTAACTTACATTTTGATGAATATTTAATTTTTATTTTCAATTTGTGGATGGTCCCATTAAAATAGTGATTGTTTGTGAAAAAGTTTTTGATTAAAATTCTATCTATTACGAGAAAAAGTCATCTCGAATTAAAAATAATTTAGCTATTTGCTGAAAACATGTATATGTATTTTCATTAGTCATTAAAATGTCATGCAAAATTCAATTTTTTTTCAACTTATTAATTTACATGCTGATGAAACTTTCATTTTTATTTTTGAAACTATGGATGGTCTCTTTAAAGTAGTGAAAGTCAAGCTTTCACTAAAACTAATTATATTTATTACATTCTTTGTATGGTTAAAAAGTACAGAATGATTCCATACATTTCAGAAGTTTAAAAATGTGAAAAGAAAATTCATGTGTACAGTGACTTTAGGCAATATAGTTTATGTAAAGATACATTTATCAGCCAAAAGTAATTGAATTGTTAATTATCGATATTTTTTCGAATATCTGAAGCAATCTTTTCGTATCGATTATTAATCGTACAAATATTATGCTCACATATATGCTCTGTGATATTCCTTTAACTTTTGCATTTTGGGTACTAGTCCTAAATTAATTCATACATTTCTTGAGACTATTTGATAGTATATTTTAATAAAATATTCAAAATTTTTCTTGCCAGAATGCGCATTTCTCTTTATTAAATTATGTACATACATATTGGTAAATTTAAAATACTTTTCGAACATTCTGCTCAACGAACCCTAATTATGTTCTCGAAATCCCACATTGCTATTTATTTTGCTTACTTGCGTGTCTCCACATAACTTTCCAGTGGTTAGTATTTAATACAAACCACGGTATCTGAGTCGGCAGAAGTAGCGAACTCGTAAGTGAAAGGTTGCGATTCCGGAACTGGAGCTGGCCTAAGATCCGCCGAGTTCGTTAACGATGACTGAGGCAAGTAAAATATATTCGTGGTCAAAATATCCTCCAAGTTCTCAACTGATACCTCTGAGAGTGGAAGGCCAATCCGGGGGGGAGGGACTCCTGCCTAGTCCTTCCTTCTAAATTACGAGGACCAGAGGGGGGGGGTAGTGTTACTCGCCTCTGTATCATACCTTAAGATACGCTTGCTCCTCGGTTGGTTCTAAATGGGTAACAGCTTTTCAGCCTTGTATTGGCATAAAGGTATGTGCCTGTATTGTCAGCTTCATTTAAAAAAAAAAACATTTTTTACTTGTTTATTCACAGTATTATCTGCACCAGCAATGAATTGGTCGTGTTTCTAGACAGAATTTGATCTGGAAGTCAAATACACTTTTTCGTGTAAATAACGTAAATAAGATACTTTTTATTTACAAGAAACTTTCATAATGTTATTCTAAAAATATATTCTTTGAGTTGAAATTTGTAATTAAAACCCCATACTTATTCGTTAATAATGCATTTCTATGGACATAACAATGGACAAGTAACCATATGTAAGAGTATGCTTGTTTGTGTATGTACAAGTGTGAATTTATTCTTTACAAATAAATACATGTAGAATTTAATGTAAACTCACAAACTTAAAAAAACCCTTATATTCTGTGAAAAATATATTGTTAAAATATACTTTCTGTCACTTTGTAAGTATATTATCGTCTGCTAATATGAGCGAAAGTCAGCCAAATTCATTGGGCGCTGCATTTCGGCATTGGTGATTAGAGGGTTCGAATACCATGGCTGGAATGAAGGTTCGTAACCTTATAGGATAGAATTCAATCAGAAGATACTGGTTTCGCCTATAAGGAAAGGAGCAGACCGTAGTGCCAAATTAAATGAAACTAAACATCTAAACTCCTCGCAAAAGCCCCTAAAGGAGCTGGTGTGATTTTCCAATAATTTTCTAATAAGGTAAAGGGCTTACCTTACTTTCCAGTCCAGAATTCTTTGGCCAACTTTCCATTTCCATCATCAGGTCCATCACAAAAACATTTTATTACTAACAAGCACAGAAAAAGGTACAATGACTGAAAAAAGATAAACAAAATCATAAAGAAGAGGAGAGCGCCATCTATCGCCCTCTACAAGCGAACAATATTTAACATCTTGACCCCGGATGAACATTATATATGTTCATTTATTAAACAGTATATTTTCTTCAACAAATTCAATCAAAAATTTGAAATCAAACACAATAGTAACAAACAAAAATTAAACTTATAAGTTTTTAAGTGTTACTCAGTTCTAATGGATAGATCAGCTGAAGTGGTCTTTTTAAATTCCCAGTAGCTGTTTTCAGTTGACACGATCGAACCTTTCCGTCTCTACCGGTGAACACTTGTGTAACAAGTCCAAGTTTCCAAAGGTGTCTTGGCAATTTGTCATCATGAATTAGTACTACATCATTGACTGTGAATTCACGAACTGGGGACGGACGGTTGGTCATTGCTAATTTCAATTGAAGAAGATATTTCTTTTACCATCTTGACCAAAGATGATCCAATACACGTTCCTTCAAACTGAATGTTCAATGTAA
>CM063504.1:141507407-141532407 GCA_032207245.1 Pardosa pseudoannulata | reverse complement strand
TTCTGAAAATAGTTTCGACAATGCTTTTCCAATTGAAAGCTTCACTTGTCTTATTTTGGCTTAAATTGTTGTTTAAAAAATAAAATGTTGCAAAAGAACACACATTTAACCCTTTAATACCCGAGTGGCTTCTGCCGATTTCATATCGATGCACATCTTAAATCAGTGTAGTTATACACTAAACTGAATTAAAAAAATATGGAATCTAAACATCATTGAATAATACATCACGTCACGTTCGTGATCAACTATCGTTTTAAATATTATAGGAGATCATTAATGAAAAAAGAAAAATTTCGTGAAAAAATTATTTGGTTGTTACATGTAAAATAAATACTGTAAAATGAAGTTTTATAATAGATAAAGCAATTTATCAGGATTTCAGTCTACGTGTCTGCCGAAAAAGTAAATTTATGTGCGCTGTTCAAAAAATCATGGACTATCAATCCAAATAAAAAATTTATAAAATTGAAATTACTTGAAATTTTTATAGAATGTTTATAAAATTCCCCTCTGCCTTCTTTCAAAAGAAAAAAAACATTTTAAGAAAACAAAAATTCTATAACTTACTTTATAGCGTTATCTAAAAAGAACCCCTAAGCATTAATGGGTTAAGGTATACATCGGAGACACAAAATTGACAGTTTTCAAACGCTGGAAAAAAGGAACAATATATTTCGATCGTTTTAGAATTAAGAGTTCACAAACCTGTGATAGTTATTTTTACAGTTATTTTTGTTAGACGGGGAGGACACTTACATAACTCACATAAATTTCACATTGTTATTAAAGATAGTTTTCTCTTGGTGACAATTTTAAAGTGAATTTTAGCTTCCTGAACCAAACAAGATAACGTTTAGCTAAAAATTATTATTCCTTAAATTTTCATCAGCATTTTTATTATGTTTTATCCCAATATTACGTAAAAAAATCTTTTGAACACGTGTTATGTCTTGTCACTAAAAATTAAGGATTTTAAAACTTAAATTCAGCTTAATAAATTGAAAGAAGTTGAAATTTAGAACGGATTCTCAGATTTATTTTAACATATAAGTATTCGGTAAATATTTGTTGGAATTTATGGAAAATTAAGATGCAAAAGCACTCTAAAATTAGATAAAATAAAAAATAATTATTCAAAAAATTGATTTTAATCAAAAAGTTTCATGTAGTTGATTTAGTAATACTTATATTTAGAGATGTAAAAAAGTTCATAATATTAAGTTAAAAATAAAATGATATTTTAGTGTCTCCCATAACCTAAATGAATAAAATCGTAAATTTCATGTACTCATATAAGCTCAAATATGCTACGACTTTTACGTTAAATGCTTTACTAATTATCTGCGTATAATAAACTTACTGTAATATGTATCTTAAATTTTGAATTTTTACTAAAAAAAATTAGTATTACCTCAGTATTTAAGAAATTTTATCCATTAACAATAAGCAATTTCTATATAAGTTTTATGAAATGTATAATATAAATTTTATTAAATATTAAGTGATTACATAAATACTCAGTGCTTTATTTTTTAACGCTATACATAATTTAAAATTATTTTAAATGATGTAAAGTGTTCTAATCTTGTGCTGACATGAATATTTGCATCCAATCATAATCTTCTTTAGACATCATATAAAATAATTATTTCTGTTTGCAAAATTTTTAATAACCTTTTTCTTTTTTGTCGTATTGCGCAATGTATGACTGACCAAATACTACATGCTTTCAAATACTAAACCCAATTATATAACAATCACTTTAAAGGAAAAAAGTTTTAAAAATGTCTTTTAAAGAAAAAAAATATCATAAATTAATCTTATCAGCTTATGTGTGTATTATTTTATAAAAGGAAAACGCTCATAAAAAATGCATACATGAAAAAAATTACAATTTTGTGTCTAAGATCCCCTTGAACTTTTTTAAAACAAAATTAATTAGTTTATAATTTCCAACTTCTCCTTAGGGGTCTTACACTTTCTAAAAGTGTCTTGTTGCGTGATGAAAATGGATATATTTCGATAAATCATAAGATTTTGTCTCCGTAATTTACACAAAAAATTGTGAGATGCTTTAAACCTATTTTACCTCTTATAACATGAAATTATCTCACATAATTAATTAGAATCAAAAGATAGAAAAATTTAAAATCGTAGCATCGTGATCCATTAGATATAAAATATTATATACAGAGAAAAGGCTAATATTTTTGCATCTAATTTTATTACTTACAGAAAAAGAAGATAAAATCAGGTTTCATTTAGATAAATAATTGAGATGAAAAAAAAAAGCTTTGAGTAAAATTTTTATTTGTTTTTTTTAGATAAAAAAAATTTGGTTATTAGTAATATAATCAAGTAGCTACATTTATTGCTTCTACTTTTCTTTCAAATGGAGGGGGCCCTGCCATGGTGTGCAGAGCGATATTTTAGCTTGACTTGAGGCTCAACAGTTTTGAGGTCAGAGGAGAGCATTATTGTAGTGTTCTCGCAGGATATTTGTATCCCTTGCTTCAAATTTTGTTTATTGAGTATAACCTCTATTTCAAGATGAAAACACTCTTGTACACTCAGCTTACTCAATAATGTATTGATGAGTATAATTATGAGGGGAATATCTGACGTACTGTTGTCAGTCCTCTGATTTCAATATCATTAAAATTTTGTGGGGATGTTTTGAGATCCAAGTCCGTTATCGTTTTCCTTCTCCACGTAATCTACCTGAGTAAGAGAACTCTCTGCAAGAGAAGTGGTTTCAAATACCATTAAACTTTGTGCAAATTCTTTACCTGCCCATTTCACGTCTGATACATCTGTAATTTGAGCCAATGATAGTGCAACTAAAAAAATTATATTTTATTCATTGTTTATCTTATTAATTTTTTCAATATCAGTTTTTTATGTTTATGTACATATATTATATATATGCTCATGTTCTTTCTTTATCTTTATCAAGTCCGAATACACCAAAAATTAATTTTTGCTGACTCACTCTCTTCTTACATAATTTGGTGACACTTCAACTACGTTATCAGGTATACCTATGTGACTAATCATTAAAAACACCCATTGCCTGGTTCACGCACCTATAAATTGACATGTACGGGTTTTTCACTCCATAAATCTTCGGAAGATGTTGCTAAAATAAACTGCACTTTTTTTTCCCATAATTCTCTTCTTCGTTCTCTCAAGCATCTTATTATCTCAAACATCATCTCAAGCTGCACCCAAGGTAATGTGAATTCCCTTACCTTTGTGCTGGACTTGGTTTGGTTTGGAGTGTTACCATCTACTTTTCTGCAACACGAGGGTTAATAAGACAGGTACTTACTGCTTAAAGCCGATTCCGAAAGTCTACGAATATCCATCCAACAGTGCGAGTAGAACCAACTTAAATCAGGTACCGAATATCAGTGCCCTCACTATTTGGTCATCATTCGGCCTTGGTGATGGAGTAAACTACCTACTACAAATATGTGAGGTTCGACATCTGTGGATAAAGACAAACTAATACGTTTAGTAATAATACCTACTATTAATAATTCACCTAATTCTTTATTTCATCTTTAAGCCTTTTTGTGACATCTTCACAAAATGGTTATCCAATTTGTCTTGAATTACTTTATCAAAGGAGCGCATGTTAACTGTAGATAAAACAGCTCGGGTTTTTAAAGCCATTTTCGTTGAATTTGAACAAAAAAAAAATACTTTTATAAAATTAGTCGTCCAAAAACAAATTTCTTCACAAAGGAGGACTTTATATTTACTTGTTAATTTGATCTTAAATTATTTTTTTATGTTTTAAAACCTGGCACATATATATATATGTAATATATCAAAATTATTTAATTCTAATATTTCCTTAAAAATCTCCTCTCTCCCATTCTAATTCCTTAAAATAAATCTTTTTCCCAGCCTTTAAATATCTTAATCAAAATAGTATTTCGGCTTAAAATTCTTTCGATCCATTTCCCAAAGCAATCTATCCTATAGATGTAAAATTTCTGTCTATTCAACACGTTTTCGAACTATCTATTTTAATTAATTGCTTTGTATTTTACTACTTCATTACTATTTTGGGAATCAAATCATAACGTCGAAATTAACTTAATGCTAAACCGAATTTACGTAAAATAATAATTAAGTTTGAACAAAGTTTAAGCATCTTCACAATTGTTTTATCGAATGACGTTCATTATAAATAACGTAACAGACATAGTCTCCCACGGACTAAATTAATAATTATAAATAATTTTATTAAATATAAATTGCTATAAAAAACTTGGAACATTAGTTGCATTAAACACCAATTAAACTGCAGCTATTAGTTTCCTATAGAGATTCTCAGCAAATCCAGAAAAATCTTCAGTTTCATTCCTTTCTCGTCTAATTATTATCATACGTAATTTCCTTAAAGGATCAAATATAGTTAGGTAAGATTGAAACTGCAAAGCACCCTTCGAAACAATTCTTTGATCGAAAACTCCGTGATAAAGCTTATTGACACCGTTAACCTGATATTAACCCTCTATCATCCATTTGCTAACACAAATCTCTTTAAATAACCCAATACACCGGGTAAATTTGAGCTAATTTAATTTTCGGAGACACGGCAAATCGGAGCAGTCTTAAATACTTAAATGACCCAAATTGAATTTCTAAGGTAGTTACGAAAACTGTGCGTGAGAGAGCTTTCTTTCAGTGAAAGAAGTAAAATATTTTAACTAATGCATTATTATATATTCTAAATATACGTTGTAGTCTACAAAGGTTGCGAATGGGACAGTTTCTTCCACGAAGGACTCATCTACATAGTTAGTTCGTAGAACAAATAGACTTACCTTTTATATCACCATTGAACAACTTTCTCCAAAAACTCTATATTTTCTCTTTCTCATTAAACTCTAGGACGGACGAGCCCGTGCGTTAGCACACGACCACACACACACACACACAGAGGGAGCAAGAGAGGGAGAGAGAGTGAGAGAAAGGGGGAGGGGGAGAGTGAGAGAAAAGGGGAGGGCGAGAGAAAAAAGGGAAGAGCGAGATGGAAAAAGGGGAGAGAGAGAAAAAAGGGAGTGAGAAGGAGAGAGAGAAAATAGGGGAATGAGGGAGTGAGAATAGGGGTGTGAGATAGAAGGGGAGAGAGGGGGAAAGGGGGATAGAGTGAGGAGACGGGGAAAGAGGGAGGGAGGGAAAGAAGGGAGTGAGAACCGAGGGGGGAAGGAGGGGGGAGATAGAGGGAGGGAGGGAGAGAATTTTTTTGGAGGGACGGGAGATGGGAGTGAGAAGTGGGAGAGAGCGAGAGAGTGAGAAGGGGGAGGGAGGGAGAGAGCGACGAGAGACAGAGCGAGGGGAGGGAGACGCTGAGGAGGGAGAAGGGGAGATATGAGAGAGAGAGAAAGAGAGCCATATGCAGGTACAAACACAAATATACAGACCTGAGAAGACCAAAAGACTCCGCAACCGTAATCTTTTTCCGTGCTTCTAAATATCTTAATCAAAATAGCGTTCTAGGCTTAAAATTCTTTCTGTGCATTTCCCAATGCTTTCTATCCTTTAGGTGTAAATTTTTTGTCTATTTAACACGTTTTTCAGCTGTCGCCGGCAAATGGCTCCTCGTTTTTCCTGATCTTGCGCTTAAACTCGCTGAGTAAGTGGGAAAATTCTTTCTGTCTTCGCTCTTGGGTGCAGCTCTGTTCGGGCAGAGTGATTTTTCTGTCGTTGAGTAGTAAAGATGCTCATTTACGCAGTTCTGAAATAAAGTTTTAATTAGATTTGGGCCGTTCTCTGCAAAGTTCGTCCAACTGCATTTTTATTACTGCTAGATATTTAGGCTTCTTCTTGTCCAGTAGCCAAACAAGTACAATTAATAGGGGCTACATAATTATTATCACTAAAGGAAATAATTATTATTACATATATATATAATGTATATAATATATATGTATATATATACATATATATATATATATATATATATATATGTATATGTATATACGATATATATTATATAGAAAGCGGTGTAATATATATATTAAAACAATCAGTTGTCCTTATTAAAGGCATTCACTTGCGAGCTCCGTAACTTTAATACGTTGCAAACATTAGCAATGATATTATGCTACTTTTTTAATCTCTCCAAGTCAAACAAGATAACTGATTCCGGGAAAGTTATATTATGTGTAGATGCAAAGCGAACATCGTAGAATTAGTTACATCCAGTTCAGAACAGGCGTAGAATGACAGCTTCGACTACTTTGCATCTTCAAAGAAAAGGAGCGAAACTTTCCGAAATGTCTTGAACGTAAATTACGAACTGCGTCCTTAGGACTTCTTTCGATCTGACAAAAGTGTCTCTTTTGTGGGACAGTTCGATCTTTTTAGAGAGAATATCTCTTCTAAAAGCTTTCTGCAAACTTTTCAAATCTTTTCAAGTTTTCTAGACAGGCTGTTTTCTATGGTGTGTTGAAGAAATGTAAATTCACTGAGAATCGAACAATGTTTTTTTTTTATTAAATAGTATGGTTCTAGTTTTTATCAACTAAAATTTATTTAAATATATCAATTGTAATAAGAAATTTTAAGTGATATATGTATATATATATATATATATATATATATATATATATATATATATATATTTATTTATTTATATATATATATATGTATACATATATATATATACATATACATACATATATATATATATATATATATATATATATATATATATATATACATATGTATGTATGTATACATATGTATATATGTATATGTGTGTGTGTGCTTCTGTGTATATATATAAGGGAAAAGTAAAGTAAATTGGAAAAATAATGTAGGTGTTTTGTATGAAACTCCGAAGGCGGTCCTTTAAGAATTATAGTGTCACGAATCTTTTCGTAATCTGAGAGTTTAATGATACCGACGTAAATTTATAGCCGTGAGCCCTTACTGAGACTGGAGAACATTTTCAAGGGTTTTGAAATCTAAAGTCATGAAAACAAAGTCTCTTTGCTTTCCCTTTTTTGATTATTTTATTAATTGTAAATCTTGCAACACTGCAATAATCACACTTTGCCCTTAAAATTTATATTTAATGACTATCCTAAGTTTAATTTTCTTAATTTTTCACTTATCACGTAATTAAATGCACGTGATTGCAGCTGAATAAATTTTGGAACTTGAAAAATATTTATTAAAATAAATTTTTAAAACTGGAGCAACAGAAGTATATACCTAAAAAAATTTGAATTATTTTTGGAAAGAAAAATATTGTTTTATGCAGCTTGCAATATTTATAAGAAATTTATAATTTTTAAACTCACTTTCTTGCCATTTTTTAAAATTTTACGGTTTATACCATTAAAAATATTTTTGACATATTTGAATTAATGCATTTTTAAAATCTAATAAGTATTCTTTAATTCATTCTGTATGCAAAAGGTTAAGAGATAACTAGAATATTTTGAGCATAGTTAGTAAGCATATTATAAAGAGAATGTCTTGCAATATTTGATTAGTCGCGTGATAATTTCACATGACCTGTATAGCAGAGAAAAAGAAGTTCCCTTTCAAAATCAATTAAATTTCACTTTCGTTTTTCTTTGAGAACATTTTTCGCGATGCACGTTTTATATATAAATATATATTTTTGTTTTCGTACGAGAAAATGGCTAGACGGCCTATCCTGATATTTATCAGGAAATGGGTAGGTCCGAGAAAGGGGGTGTTGCCAACCCAACCTAACTAAACTTCACCACCGGCGGGAAAACCTGTTGCTGGAGATAATGATTAATTGAAAAGAAGGGGTGCTCTTAATCAGATTCCGATCTAATTGCGACTCGTTTTGTGTGTGCGACCGTAGATTCAATAACTTGACCCGGATTAAATATTCCAGCGAAACATAAATTTGCATACGGCCGTTGATTTTTATCAGAAAATGAATGGCTCGTAAAGAGAAAATCTCATAAGAAAAGCCATTATACGCTTTAGTGTTAACCCTGTCTTTTTTGTTTTCCGGCTGGAAATATCGTGTTTCAACAATCTTTAGGGGATTCTGTGTGAAGCGGTTGAAATAGCCGGCGTTGTTGGGGGTATATTTAATCCATCAAGACGCTGAATGATGGCCGATTGGTTAGAGCGCTGATCTTGGGTACCATAGTTTGTGGGTTCAAATCCCACAGTGGCATTGATGTACGGAATCTGCTTTAAAAAGTAGGTCCCAATGTCATTAGTCCTTGTGTGGAATAAAGTACACAATAGCTCTCCAATCTAAACTAAACCTAATCCATCAAGATACCCTATCAGAAATTAGACGTTTGCTAAAGAACTGGATTGGCTGAGAATTGAACAAGTCATTTGCCTTGGGAATTTGAGATTAGTATACTTTTAAGTTGGGAGGTGTTAATCACTCTGATTATTGTCAGTTATTTTATCCAGAGTCTTCACTGCAGCGTGAGGGGGTACAGCGTCGGTGAAGTAGCAGCAAATAATAAAAGTACAGAATTATAGTAAATATAGATACTGATATATTTTTCAATAATAACATTGATATTATAATGGTTTGAAGAAATTAATGCAATATGAAAAATACACAATTTTTCAGGCCATATTGCCATGAATCAGATTGAAACATTCAAGGAAAAGAAAAGGGAAATCAACGCAATCGGAACAATATGTCACCACTTTTTTAGTCAAATCCTTTGCTCTAAATCTTCCTAGCTACTTTGAGAATGAGAGTAATCACTTAGCAACCAAGGCACGATTGTTTGAAAAAAAAGGATAATCATAACATTTGCCTACAGCTCCGTGGGAGTCACCGGTAACCCTGTTGGGGTAAATTTTAACTTACTAGCAGAATGCCTAGTGTCATGTTATGCGTGTGGTGTGGAGATACGTAGAAAGTCCAAAACACAGTTCATTTCATGGATTAAACGTTTATTTGTTTATCTCGAACGATAAAATTATAAACAAGGTATTAAAATAAAAGCAAGCAGTCTTCAACATAGTACTTCGTATTTCCTTACTACTGACTGACTTACCAAGACAATATATTTAGTAGCACCAAACAATCAGAGTTACAGACAAGGCCCAGAAGCTAACCGGGAAACTCCATTTATACCACGGCTCATAGTTAATACATTTGTATAGGAGGAAATGCGGTTACGACGGAAATGAAAATTGTATCGATATTTTTATCGAAAAGCCTTTCCAACAAACCCCCACCACCAAAACTGCCTCAAGCATGATTTTATAACTCATTTAATCTGCTGCAAATACTGTTTCATCATATGCATCGTATAATGAAAAGTTCACGCCGGCGCATGTGGCAAACCCTCGAAAATACGTCTGGTAGTCAACGTGTTAACGAAAGTTAGTTGGTTAGTTTAGAAAGCACAACAGTTTACTGTTTTGCTATACAAGTGTCAATGAGACCGGAACCTACAGCTTAAAGCCGATTCTTAAGGGTTTTGAACATATAAGCTCATGTATACTACGACTTATAACTTAAATGGTTAACTAATTGTCCGTCTATAATAAACTTACTTTAATATATATTTTAAATTATGAATAAAAAATTTGAATATTTTTGCAGTTTCTAATCTTTTTTATCAATTAACAGCAAACAATTTCTGTATAAATTTATAATGTAAATTTATTAAATATTTAGTGCTTAAAACTTTACTTTATTTAAATACTCAATGCTTTATTTTTTAATACTATACATATTTTAAAATTATTATAAAGGATGTAAATTGTTCTAATCTTGTGATGATCCGGGACCTATAGCTTAAAGTCGATTTCCAACAGCTTCGAACATCCATGAAAGTAATGAGATTCGGACTAAGAACTGCAGTTATGAAGATAAACGTTTTACAAATTCGGACATCATTCGGCAGTTAGCAAGGGGGTGGAGTTCGATTTTTTTTTTTCAGAATTCTCAGGTAGCTTATGGTATTTCTCATATTTTAATTGAATTGTTTCTGTGCAGCATTTTTACGAAACCCTGATAAAACTATATATAATTCTTTTTTAACTTCCAATTACAGATTTACAGAAAACTGTATAAAAAGCAGTATTTAGTAAGAATAACAATTAGATAATAATAACAAAACATTAAACACTGATTCTGGGATTGGAATGTATTGTAAAGTCATTAAAATCAACCATCTTTTGTTTAGCCTTTCAAATATTTTGTTTCGTTGATGTACGAGTACAAGTTTATAGCGTTGCGACGTAAATTGGTGACGTCTATTCGTTCCCTGTCAAGTCAGTCTGTACCTATCATGTTGGATTCTTCTCGCGCATTTTCAAATTTTGAGAGATTTTCTCCGGTTGGTCCGCATCTTTAACCCTCCGAGTAGAACACACCTATTAAAAAAAGTCTCCAAAAATACGCTAAAGGTTTATTGTGTCAGTGGACAAAGCGTTCTATGAATTTTTACTTCACCCTTTGTCGACTAGCATGGAATATGGGATACTCACCATCGTTATGGTCCCTTTACTTCCGGTTATAAATAGATATATAAATACATATTATAGATTGTTAATTTTTAATACACATAAAGCTCGTCAAGTCTCTAAGATCATCCCATAAGAAATAATGGATTCTAAAAGTACAAATGAAAATATACTTTAAGAGAATTATTTATATTTTTTAAAGAAAGTTATCCAAGATATTTAAGTCCTGCAATTAGAGATATCTCTGTTGCCGCAAACGAAATACTTCGAAATAGAGATTTACAAAGCCATGAAAAGCTATCAGCGTCTTTGTGTTTCAAGGAATAGGGGTGCATCCCTCAATAAATGTCAGTCAAAGAGGGATGCAGTTTCTAAACAATCGAACTGATCCTCCTACTTCCAACACTGGCAGAAATGTACATTACATCCATTTTCTGAACGTTTTTGGAGGTCAAAAATTATACTTGACAACCGCTTTGAAGAAATAAACGGTTTGGCGGAATTGTACGTGCGAACCGCTTAGAGGGTTAAATGAACTACAGTGATCCCTCGTTTTTCTTGGTTAATGAGGACCGGTAAGTTCCGTCTGGAATTTACGAAAAGGGTGACTGTTTTGAAAGGGAAAAAGGTGGGGAGGGTGGCCGGTGGATGGGTTAATGGCAAAGGAGAAGTTCTCATTTGACTCTTAGAAGCTTTAGACTCACTCTGAGAATCTTATGTTGGAGACACTGACATTAGAGCCGGGGCTTTAACTTGGAGAGAAACATGTTAATGGGTAGTTGTCTTTGTTTTTTCTCTGATTGGTCGATGTTGCATGGCAAACCAATCACGCGCCTTTATGAGAGCCCTTGGTATGTACTCTGAGTCAACTCATCTCTTTGTTTGACATGCAGGGATCCTTCTCTCTCGCGCATCAACATGAAACAAAACTCCTTTCCTCAATGTGACTGCCAACATGGTTGTATTTTCATTTTTATTTTTTGAGGAATATTTTAAAATACCCGCGAAGAACTGAAGCCGGAAAACATGAAGCGCAAAGTGGTGATGGAACATTGTATAAGACGTGACAGAACAACAAATTCTCCATAATGCTATCTTTCCCTTTTTAAAAGATATAGAGAAAATACATTTCATTTAAAATTATTTGTGACCAATTTTAGTGTACTGTTTTTCAAACACAAATACGAACATTTAACAAACATAAACTTTAGAAAAGGAAAAGAGAGCATCCTAGAGAATTCGCTGTACCGCCATGCGGTATAATTCAAAGAAATTTTGAAATGCAATCCAGCCAGAGGACATTTTATTTTCCCGAAAGTTTACATTGCGAAAGGAATCCAATATAACATCTACAGACCGCTGTTAAGGTAGTATGATTGGCTCAGAAAACTTGAATAGATATGGATTCGAAAAAGATGCTTGAAGCGGCAGTTGTAGTCAGTAACAAGACGAAAATACTTTACTTCGAATGTAAAAGAATACATGGAACATCCAATTTCTATCTTTGTTTATCTTTTTTAATTCTAATAACTCTCCAAAAGGATTCTCTCATAGTTATTTAATTTAGCCTCTTACGGATATGGATAAAAGTATGTTGACTGGATTCTGAAAAATATAATACAAGTGTGTGTATAATGTATAATATGTATATAGATATGTATACACTTGCATCTGCATATTTAATTATTTAAAATGGTAATCAGGAAAACATTTCAAAGTTAACGTACAAAATATCTGTTCTCTTTGTAAAAAGCATAAAACAAGTTCATCCGACTTGGCGATATTGAGTTGGATTTATGATTGCAATTGTTGTTCTCAGGAGTAATGTTAAAATATAAAAAAATCGGATTATATCAAAGATATTCCTATTAATCATTTAAAAAAAAAAAAAAGAATTATTGAAACGCTGGAATTTGAATGATCTTAAGCCAAAGTGTTTCGATTTCAATTCGATATGCCTAAAACCTTTTAAAAGTTTACCTGAATCCCAATGCAAAATTTCATAAACATTGATGTTGCCACTTCGAAATGCTTAGCGAACAAATACATATGCGTATATTGAGTTGGATTTATGCTTACATTTATTATTCTCAGGAGTAATGTTAAAATATAAAAAAAAATCGGATTGTATCAAAGAGCTACCTATTAATCATTTAAAAAAAAAAAAAAAGAATTATTGAAACGCTGGAATATGAATGGTCTCAAACCAAAGTGTATCGATTCCAATTCGATGTGCCTAAAACCTTTTAAGGGTTTACCTGAATCCCGATGCAAAATAACATTGATGTTGCCATTTCGAAATGCTTAGCGAACAAATATGCATGCGTAGAGATGAGTTTGTGCACAGAGATAAATCTAGCGTTGTTAAGAAAGCCCTCACTCAACAAGCACACGTTGACAATAATCGCATCTCGTTCGGAAATAGCAACGCGTCACTCCAGCGTCATTATGTCATTTACTCCCCGCAATAGACAGAAGTCAAACGACATTCGCTGGAACCACGTGTCGGGGGGAAAAGACTCGATCTCCCCCTCCGCCATTATCTCCTGTGGCTGAACGTTTAACAGCCAAGTCCTCATCTCTGGATGTCTTTTCAGCTAAACGCATGTCCTCTTACTCTGGCAATTAGGAACACCATTCCGAAAGGGAAAATGCTCGAGTTTCTTCCACTGATGATAGGTTTTGCCGATGACCTTGACCAAATTCGTTGACCTTCGAGCTTTGTTTTTTATTTCAGTTTTACCTTTTTGTTTTTCAGTACATGGCATTAAGAAAATGAGCTTGCAGCAGGAAACATGTAAAAGTTTCGAAAATATTGTTGGTGTGAAACATTTACTAATAAATGATATGCTCAAACATTTTTGATTTATTTATTGGAGACGATTACTATACAAAGATAATATATTTTATTGAAAGGGACTCAAGAAACACTCAAAATGATAGCTTCTGAAGTAAATAATTAAATGATTTTTTTCTCATGAGAAGATCGAGCAAGGAGTACATTTTATCGAATCAAATTTGTTTTATCAAATGGTTATTTTATTACAATATTGTCATCGAATGTAACGCATCACCTTTTTCTTAAACTTAAAATAGGTTATTGTTGATATTTTAAGTACCAATGGCTTCAAATTTGGGTTTATTTTTTCTCAATGTATTTTACATATCTAATTTTGTCTATTAGTTCTTGGTCAATTAACGGGGTATGTGTTGTAAAGAACTACATAGTCAATGCTTGTCACTTTGAACGAATTGAAACAATGCATAGCTAGCCTATAATATTTCCAATGCGTATGTTACCGTTCGTCATAAATCAATAGAATTTCGACCTGCACTTTTTGAACTGCTGGTTGGAACTTGATGGGTCTTAAAAGCAACGGCTTTTTAGCCAGAAAGGTCTGGGAAGTGAGGAGTGCTTATACTATCAAATAACATTTCAAAATCCATTCCAATTTCATTCCATAATTTACTTGTATTTGTGACCTACAATAAAAAATGGAATGATCTTGGAACTCTAACATATGTGGTCGGAAGTATAATTGAAAGTAGACTATTCCAGAACTTAACATCCCTTGTATCCTTAATCATGCGAATGGGATAAAAAAAGAAGAAAATGTCCTTCTATTTCTGGATTAACGAGGAGGCTTTTAAGGGTAAATATTCTGACAATCCTCTGGGCGACTATCAAACTGGACTTTTCGCTAGAAAGAAAATTAAGAAAAGTTCGTAAGTAAAGAATTCTTGTTCATTCTTCGGGGTAGAAGGAAATTAACTTCACAAAGGTTCCACCATCATTTTCTAATAGTCAAAGGAAAAATGAACTCCACAAAGGTACTCAATTTCCCTTTACCCTTTCTTTCCTAAAATATTTCCACTTTTAGAAATCTCAAGAGATGATCTTTCTTTCCTCGATTCGCTGATTAAGATTCGTTCCGAATCTCTCCCCCATCCCCGTTTGTTCTAATGCTCTCTGCACGTATTTACATTTTAACGCTACGTTCAGGGAAAAAGGACCATCCCCTAGGCTGACATTATCTTACAAAGTCTTTTCTTTAGAACTATTATTCACTTACACACATTTATATGGTGTGTGTTCATGTGTTCAGGTGTGTGTATTGATAGCCTAGTTTTAAAGGGCAATAGCTTAAAATCCTAAGACTTAATTTAATGATGTTATAATGTTTAATACATTTCTTAAATTTATGTGATGTAAACTGAATTTTTCAGATTGGTGTAATAAGTAAATCTATGTAAGAAATACTAAAGCTGAATGAAAAAAGAAATGAAATGATGAGCACTAGATATGTATATGTACGAAGGTTGTTTATTCTGGTTTTGAAGCGCCACGGTCTATTTTGCAACACGAAGGCTAATGAGACTGGGACCTACTGCTTAAAGCCGATTCTGAACAGCTACGTACATCCATGCCATAGTGGGATTCGAACCCACGAACTCTGGTTTCGAAGGCCAGCACCCTAACCATTCGACCATCGTTCGGCGTACGAAGGTTGTACAATAAGTAATAAGTAAGTAATATAAGTAATATTTATACAGAAAGCATATTACCATCAATCATTATCATTTACAGAATATTTTCCGAAATAACTATCGTGAGAAGCAATACATTTGTCTCAACATTTAGCACAATTGAATGAAACTTTTAAGAAAGAGTAAAACTTTTAACCCCTTTCCTGTGGAATATATTTGAGAAAAAGTTCCAAAATTGGAAAAAAAATTCTCTTTAATTTTATTCGTTATGTCCACCAAAATGTTAGAAATAGATTATATTTTTAAATAATACTATACGAAATAACTAATATTTTCAATATTTTCACATATATAGAAAGTGAAATTACAGTAATTTTTTCTCAAATTACAGCAAAATAAGTGACATAATTTTCTGGATAAATATAATAAGCTAATACTACAATACCATTATCTGTATCAACTGTTACGAATTCCACGTCTCTCAGATTGCTTCGAATTTTACAAATCCTGTACAAAATCCGAGAAATAGAGACAAATGGCTTGAAACTGCCGAATTTTTCGCGGTAAAGTATCTCATTCTATTGGGAAAACTGAAATTTAAATATTATGCTTTGGACGGACCGATTTCAGGCTTCACGTAATTGAAATGGCATTTTTTCTCTTGCCCGAACTCAGATCGGACATTCCAAAATTGGCTCATTTGCGTTGCCCTAACTGAGTTCGGGCGGCACAGGTAAGTGGTTAAATATTATGAAGCAATTCCTCTACTAAAATCGTAACACATTGAAGACGTTATGATCTGAAAAGTGTCTAACCTGAGTTTCCGCACATTTTTTGTTAATGTGATAACAAAAAAATTCAAAAAACGTGAATTTCCGTCATCCGTCGCCAACAGTTGAAAAATGATAGACGGGAATTCCCGTCTCCCGTCTTCAATGTGTTAATTCTACTTGAAATACTATCTATCTAATAAAAATAGAGCAATTCCAAAAAATAAGAAAACAAACAAAATAAGCAACTGACCAGTAAAAGTATTATTCAAAATGTAATAATTTCGTAGTACTTTTCTTTTTCTAACTTCCAGAAAAAGAGACTTCAATAAAACAGTATCTCTTTTCCAGTTACCCATTCATTTCTTAGACATATGTAAAAGCTTGGTTTTTTTAAAGTTGCTTTCAAACAATCTTTCAAGTTTTATTCATGATTTGTTGTCAAACGGCTGTTTTTAGTGGTTCCTTGAGATAAGGAAAGAGCTAGAAATTATATCGTGCAGAAGGAGGCTTACATGAAGTATTGAAAATGTCCAAGGTTGTGAGTACCTGCTAGGAAATTGTAATCGCTCAAAGACCAAGACAGCCGGAGATAAAGGTTTATTTTTCAAAAAAGAATGTTAATAAATTTTAAGTCACACCGGCCCAAACACAAGAGATAGAATGACGTTGCAATGAAAAGAAAGATAAAGAAACATTCTTGGTAAAAATATGAGACAATATTATACGATATACGTTATGTTATACAATAAGGAACAAAGTGTAAAAGTTTAAAGCAGGGCTTAACCGTAATTCTATTTTTGTTCCGGTTCAACTATTATCCGGTTTTGTATCAATTCAGTTCCGGTTTTCGTTCTACTAAAAATAACGGTTTTTGGTTTTCGGTTGAGTTCCGAATGAATAATTTTATTTTATGTATGTTCTTATTTGTACTAAAAATATATTTCTATCATAAAAAATGTAATTCTTTCAAAATGGTCCAGCCGATGATTATAAACAGACCTTAACCTTTTATCAAATATTAACAATTTTTGTCTACACGTTGATCGTAATTACCAGATTTCTCCACTAAACTTTTATTTAATATATACTGATAAAAGAATTAAAATCTTACATTGTAGTGGCCAAAGTTACTTAGAACAGAGCAAGAGCAAAGAGGAGACGTAAGGTTGCGAATTAACTACTAGAGATAACTGATAGAGTATTTGCAAATTAAGAAATGTGTAAATTTTTATCTCCATACAGCTATTTCCTCTCCTAGCTACCGAAATATGAATGTTTATTCTTTTTTTTTTATCAAAATAGGAACCGCATACTCAAGAGAGCATGTATACGAAATTTGGATAAATGGATCTAGTATTTCGACCTAGAGAGAGAGTTACCTTCTGTTTAATGTGAAGTAATACTGTGGCAGCAGGTAACTTGTATAGCGTATAGGGTAAATTTAAATATTTAAATGTCCTATTTTTGGGAATTCGGCAAATGAGAGATAGCTACGGTATCATTAGCAAAAATACTTGCCTAGGGATGATTCAAACTGAGGGTAATCTCCAATATAGTATCTCTATCTCCTATTTCCTAATAAAAGTAGATTTCTCACCGCATTATATATATAAATATATATATATATATATATATATATAAATACACGCATACATACATACATATTCACATATACACATATACATACATACATATATATATATATGTACATATATACATACATATATAAATATATATATATATACATATATATACATATATATATATATATATATATATATATATATATATATATATATATATATATATATATAAATTATTTAACTTTAATATTTCCTTAAAAACCTCCTCTGTCCCATTCTAATTCCTTAAACTAATTTCCCCGCCTCTAAATATCTTAATCAAAGGAGTGTCCTCGACGTAAAATTCATTCATACATTTCCCAAAGCTTTGTGTCCTGTAGATGTAAATATTTTGTCTAATCAACATGTTTTGCACTTATCGCAGGCAAATGGCTCCGCGTTTTTCCTGATCATTAATTCGCTGACTAAGTTTCTTATCCCTTGGGAAAATTCTTTCTGTCTTCGCTCTTGGGGGCACTTCCGTTCGAGTAGAGTGATTTTTGTGTCTTTCTTTTGTCTATCGTTGACTATTAAAGATGTGCGTTTTAGCATCGCTAAAATAATGTTTTAATTAGACTTGTGCCGTTCTCTTCAGTGCTGCCCGACTGTATCTTTATTACTGCTAGCTGATTAGACTTCACCTTGTCCAGCAGTTGTATAATTCCTGGATTACATTTTTACATACATATATATGATATATACTTATATCTATCTATCTATCTGTCTCTATATATATATATATATATACATATATATATATATATATATATATATATATATATATATATATATATATATATATATATATATATATATATGTATATATATATGTATATATATATGTATATATATATATGTATATATATATATATATATATATATATATATATATATATATATATATATATATATATATATATATATATATATATATATATATATATATATATATGTGTGTGTGTGTGTGTGTGTGTGTGTCTGTTTGTGCACTCTGACTGCTGCTCAAATCAAATAAAAACCTTTTAAATCGATTATTTTTGTTAATTAATTTACAACTTAGATTTGCAAAGAAACAATCACTCGAAACAAAAACACACTGTTGTATTATAAAATAACTGTATAAATGAGTTATGAAATATTTATTTTCATAAAATACAAAGCTTGAACATGGAAAAAAACTTTTTAAGTCCAAATTTGCCATCAAAAGACATCAGAGAGTGTTAATATATATGTCATTTACATTTTATTCAGCAAAATCATCCCCTGAGTACATAAACCGAGTCTTATGCTCTATTTATTAGTGTTGTGTTGTTTAATATTCCCGAAAGGCAACTTAACGAGAAAAAATTGCTAATGTCTCGCCATTAGTAACGTACTTCGATGAGCGGCCAACAACAAATAACACGGTTCGGGTTTTAATTACATTTAACGGAGTGATTTTTTCTTCTTTTATTTGCCCTTAATAACCCGATCGTTTACATAAGAGATTCCGTCATTTAAACGAGTAAATACGGGCTTCTTCAGAAGGTAAGGTAATTATACCACAGGCTACCTAGTTTCTCAGCACCGTGTTATGATATTTTCATTGTTCGTTCAAAATGTTGTAGCGGGGTACTCCTTTGATCAATTTGTAATGGAAAAACAGATATTAATACCTTAATGCACATTTTTCGGGAAAAAGGCCGGCCAAAAAAAAATTTTTTTTTAATGTAAAAATCACAATTTAGAACTTAAATATATATTGAAAAATGAGTGAATCAGAATATGAATATAAATACACTTTCGGAAAGCGGATTTCAAGGAATAGATAAGTCGAAGTGATAAGTAGAATATATATATATATATATATATATATATATATATATATATATATATATATATATATATATATATATATATATATATATATATATATATATATATATATATATATATTTTATACTTGAATAAGTAAGTGTTATAGCTTGCAATCCCATGTATAATCCAATGATAAATATCAATAAAATATTTGTTTTTTCTGCTTTCCCATTGTTATTTTCAATTCTCGATTGCATTCGAGTGTGAAATATTATAGCAAAATAAGGTACAACGCCGCTCGAATTATCTCGAGTGTGCACAGTTTGGCCAGTTTAGAGCGCTCGAGTTAACTCGAGTACGCATCAAGGTTAAATTTTAAATTATACTTGTAATAGCCATGTCAATTGTAGGCTTATCTTTATCAGGAATATTGGTTTAACGAAATTTTTAGCTTTTATCTTTAGTTAAAATGCCATATTTTAGTTAAAACCATTGCTGAAACTATACAAAGCATAAAAAAAAATATAAGATATGGCGGAGTAAGAGGGTAATGCCTTGCCGCCTTCCGAGAATTTATATACAAATTTTAAGTATAGACCGTATAACACTTTGATATTTAGTCATTTGTAAATAAATTTACAAACCATTGTCATATCGTTCAGTAAATTTAACTGTCCGATTAATGAGGTGCACTTCTCATAGGTGTTTTTCATATGATCTCTGCATTTAAAGGATAATCCTTGAATAAAATAATAAATTATATTTTTCATTTAATAACTAAAATGCGGCTTAGTATGCCGTTAAAACCTTTTGTTTAATTTTTTAGAGTTTTTACACGGATATATCTATTACTAAACGACGAAGCAACCTGCGTATGGTTGTGTTACCTGTTTTGACAGACTACCTAAGGGTGCCAAGCCTAGTAAAGGTAATTAAGATAGGCAAAAAGAAAAGGAAAATTTTTATCTCTCCTAAAAATATAAAAGTTAATTATTTGATATATTTTAAGGCGTGATTGTTTGACACTAAATATAATTTCATAAAAGTATTTATGATATAATATTAAGAGATGTAAAGATTACATAAAGGATTAGTTTTTTTGTGATTTAACAGTTAAGTATTAATTTTTCCATTTTTCTATGTGTGAATAATGCATATTAAAGAATTTCAGTTTTGCATGTTAACCATAACTTAAAAAATTAAATCTTTAGATGCTTAACTTAAAAGAATGAATAAATAAGTCATTTGAAAAGCAAAGAAAATTTTTTCTTATGGTTTTTGGCAGTGAAATGTAGGAGCTTGGCCACTAAACCAATAAGCAGTTACCAGAAATTTCTTTCGCAACCTTAGAAGTTCATACTATGCATGATATATGGCGTGTTATTCCTTATTTGGTAACTTCTAATGTCAAAAATTTTATATGCCATAAAATATTCGAAAAGGTTGTTAAATACGTATTTATAGAAATAGTGTGCTGCGCCTACCACAGAAACTCCAATAATAGGCTGCCACTCAGTCAGTTTCGGTAGATTATAGATAGAGCAACGACAAAGAGTGGATATCATTGTGTGTGAAAGTGGAAATTTTTCTTATTTACCTTAACATAAAGGCTGATATTTCTGGGCTTTTAAGTGAAATTTTTTCTGGTTATTTGTAGTTTAGAATCCAGGTATAAAACGTAACCTCTGAACTGTTGTGTAATGAATTTACCGTAGTAGGAAGGCTGATATATATGGGATTTTAAGTGATATTGTTTTCTGGATATTTGTATTTTAGAATCAGGGTATAAACGTAACCTCTGAACTGTTGTATAACCACGAAATGATTTTACGTAAAGTTCCTTTGGTGCTAATACTCTAAATTACTGGAAAGCGTGTCACGCAAAAGCATCAGTTTCATTGGTTGCTTTGGATCGCAACAGTCTACTATTTTCTTACTCTAGCATATAGCCCGTCATATGCCGGGAACAGTAAAATTTTTAGTTTTTCAGAATTGCAAAGTACTCTATGAGGCAGGTAAAAAAATGGTTTGTTTTTTGGCTGAAAATTATTCGGTACACTCTCAATAATTTGTTTATCTTTACTGGCCATATGTTAGTTGCCCACTTTAATTTATCTTGTCATATTACGTGATAGGATGGAGAGCAGAGGTTTTAAAATTGACATTGATTATTTGGCAGTATATATGAGTGATGTTCAAAATTTAGCGAATCGATTGGAAACCGTGTGGTTATGTATAAAAAATAAAAACACAAACGAACAAACTTCTTAATTTTCAAAGATATATAACTTAAACGCTAGATATTTTTTAGTCCGTAAAATAGACTCCTAGACTTTTGTGAACAGAATTTGTTATTAATACCGGTGATAAAATTTTCAATGTAAGAAAAAATAATCAATGATTAAATTTAAAATTATCACCTGTGTACCTAATCTATTATTTAAGCCAAATATAAAAGAAAATTATTTACGTAATACCTAAGTTCAGGGATAAAACGTATGAAAATAATGCAGACTATACTTAAATAATTTAAAATAACAAATGATTAAATGAAATGGTTAGAGGGAGAACGTCATAATGCTAGAAAAAAAATGTTATTTTTACCTACGTATTAGTATTTGATAAATTGATAAATTTAATCTCCTGCTCTTAACAGGGGAAAATAGAGAGAGAAACAATGGCATTAAGCGCTCGGAAAGGATGGAAGGGTAGATTTCGAACATTTTAAAGACGATAGTATTTTTCGCTGTGATATGAAGCTTATTTATACAAATTTATTTTAGAATCGGATGGATAGTTTAGAAGAAGATAAACTTTACTCGCTTTGAATTTTGCTAATCCTAACTCATCAAGAATTCAATATGGTTCAATATCATTCCAGGTACAACCGCTTCATAAATTCGAGGACAGGTGGACAGATAACTTAGGCTATTATTATCAAGGAGATTAGTGCTGATGAGACCGAAACCTACAGCTTAAAGTAGTACGATTCGAACCCACGAACTCCGCAATATTATCAGCATAAATGTTTTAGGTCTTATCTATTAAATTATCTAACAAATTATATAGTTTGGTGTAATATTTTATTATATCCTACTATATACTATGTAGGTAGTTAATTGTTGTAATAAAACCTAATCTCCGTTTTTTATCACTATAAATATTTTAAGGAAAAAATATACTAATTCTATCATCGTCTAGTTTTACAAAAATTCTCTTTAGTCAGCCGTGATTCTTAATGCAGATAATTCATAAGAGATCTTATTCCTTTTTGTGCTTCATGCGTCATATATTTATATCTTCTTTCTATTTCAGGTGAGTAACATTAATCCGGGAATGATATCCTTTCTGTAATGGATTGCTGACGAGAAAATGGATAAGTGAGAATCGGTGAGCTTATTGTATTTGTTGTATTGTCATAATGGAAGAAGGTAGTGTTATAAATTGTGCATTATTAGGACTTAACTTTCCAAATATTAGGCGTTTATGGTGGTCACGTGGATTAGATCGTCTTACTGAGTTATCAGAATTTGGTGATATTTCGCGTTAAATTTGGCGAGATGCTCAATAACTGTGGGAACTTTATATAGTACATCAGATAAAGTTCGAGAAACTTTTAAAACAGTACTTAGCAGAATGCATTTTTATACAATGAAACCTCTCTGAGCGACCACCCCTCCATTCCGAGAATATTTGGCCGTTTAAAAGGGTTGGCCGCTCTGAAGGGTTTTATTTACTATTATAAGATAATTACTATAATGCGTAATATAAAAAAGTCTGATATATATTCCTTATGTAAATGAAATTTAAAATATATCTAAGGAGAAAATAGTACCTTGTTTCATGCTTCTTTACATTTTTTATGTAAAATTCTAAAATTTGTTTCTGTAGTCTTCAAAGTCCTTCAAAATCAAATTCTTTTCTTTAATGACTTTGTTGATTTCCGTTCTTCCGCAGTTAAATAATTCAGCTAACTTTCTTGCCTATTTGCCATTCTCATATTCACGCAGAACTTCAATGCTCTGCTCGAGATTTAGAAGAACGAATTTCGACATCGTTGCAACACAGATCACTGACCAACTAATGAAATGAAACTGGCATGAATGACATTTTTACTGAAAGAGGTGCAATTCTTCTTTAACTTTACCTATTGGAATTCCAGACAAAGGCCCTATGACACCTTCAACGCATGATTGTCCAGTTCCTCCCTCAGTTTCTATAGAAGGTGCAATAGGGATTCCCTATCTGAAGGGTGTAGGGAGAATATAAAAGCGATAACAGATTTATTCTTTCTTACAAAAAGGAGGGGCGTGAGAATGAACTTCTCAAGTTATTCCTTTGTCTTACATCCGACCATAAACCTGACCTTGAGTTTTTTAGCTCAAAATTAAAGCATAGAGTGAGTAGAATTTCCCGAAAAATGAAAGGGGAAATCCCACTTTGTGGCCGTTTAGAGGCGGTCGGGTGGTCGCTGATACAGGTTATTTTACCATTACATCTAGGAGTCGAAAAATCCGTGCCATGAAAAATTGGCCATTTAGAAGGGTGGCCACTGTTGTGGTGTAGTATATTGCTGTTGTTATTTCGAAGCCATTAATAACCCAATTTTGCTTTATATCGTCTTTAATTATTGTAAAAAATGCCCCTGATCTATATTACAATATTCATATATAGAACAAAAGACAAGGAAATATGCTAAAAAATATATAAAAAATTAAAAAATAAAAGAAGCACTCCACGTGCTACAATTGAAAGAAAAAATAGCCAAAGTCCACTCTTTTACTTCCTTCTGAACTACTCCAGCACCCCTAGACTTTTTCCATTATCCTGTGTTGATGCGTTCGTAGTTCTATTGTCCTGTGTACAATGCGTCCTTTCCCGGCTCTGTCCAGAATTACTGGAACTCCAAGGATGGTCCTGAATCGCCTCCTGGAGACCAATCACAACTCTCCAAAATTTGTTGAAGTTTAAGTGCAATCGTTTTCACATCACACGCTTCCTGGAGTCACGAAAAAATACTTGCACATGCAACCCACAACGTGCGAGTGAGGCGAGCAAATCAGTTTCGCAAACCTTATGTAAAACATCGCTGCACTCTCACAGCCGCTATATAGGGGTGGCCGCTCTGAGAAGTTTCACTGTATATGAAACTGACTGTATGTATGTCCGTGAATCTATTGGAGTCGATATAGATTGAAAGGGATTTCTACTGTGATTGATAACGATGAACTCATCGCCTGTTTAGTAAAGCATATTTATCAAATCTTTTTATAGTCTTTTGTATTTTATAATGTCATTATTACATAATTTTCTTAACTTTTGTACAGTACTAAAAATAATTTATGAATAAAGGTAATTTGCTGATGACAACGTGGGATTTTTTTTTTACTAATTTGTTCCTGTACTCTGCAATAATATTACAGTAAACGAATTCCAAGGTGAGGGATTGAGAGAGAAATGTGGAATTATTTTCGCTTTTCTGCATTCATAGCTATCAATTAGAAACTATTAGAATGGTGTGCGTGTGTTCCATTTCATCAGTCATCCATCAAATTGCATGACTTTCGGAACTGTCAGTTGGTTGACACCCCTGTCACGTGATCGAATCTTTTGCATCATAGATGATATTTCAACGTAATGAGTTCGGAATTTTTTTTCACTTAAATGTGAAGAATATGTGCTAGATTTCTATGATGTAGTATTGAACGTTTTTATATAATATAGCAGGAGTTTCCAAGCTCCTTGATAGCCCGAGCCATTTTTCAAAATTCGAAACTTTTCTCGAGCCGCAATGAAATACGTATTTAAAAGGTATGCAAAAAAGCTATTAATTTTTTTTTATAGAAATTATAT
>CM063504.1:141497407-141502407 GCA_032207245.1 Pardosa pseudoannulata | reverse complement strand
AAAAGAGCTTTTATTATTTTCTGTTACTTGCTGAATTTGTCAAAAAATACACGTCCTTCGACATGACGCCAAAAGCAAAATTGCTGAAAAAAGATACTTTTTTCTCAAAACCATGCGGGTGACCTCTCCCCCAATTTCGGCCAAAATGATGGCCACTCAACACCGCGCATGGCGAGGTCAGTGGAAAAATCCCGCCAGCGGGAACCCACGACTATCGCCAAAACTTACCGTGTGTAGGAAGAAAAGCCTAGAAATTTTATGGCGCCAAGCAATACTCAAGCTTGACAAATGGTGAAAGGCGGGGAGAGCAAAACGTCAACCCACGGATGGTCAGCAGGAGAAAATTCAAGGTGAGTTAGACTCAGACAAGCCCCATTACATAAAATAAGGGGTCAGGAAGCCGGCAATTCCCGGCATTCCCTTTTAGATGTAATGTTGCTAAACCACAACAACCTTTATTTAACTGTAGTGCAGCTATAATAAGTGTATTATTACAGTGTTCTGACTTTGGCCACATGGTCCATATGCAACTATAGTACATGGGGATTAATTCTAATCATGGCTATACCTCTTCGACGAGCTCAAGGGGGCGCCATATATTTTAGGATAGAAGAACACCTTTCATCCAGAACGATAACAGAGACGGAAGTTCATTCTACTACTACAGCCACCCTAGAACAAGAAAGAGCCAATATAATTTATAGTGCATCATAGTAATAACTAAAATAAAGTGCACTGTTCCTCATGGACTTCCTCGCTGTAGGAACCGACTAAAAGACACACGAAATGGGCAGTATCATAGCAATCGAATAATCCTTCGTCATATTCAACCATAGTAAAGTGAGCATGCCTATTGTTGCCTCCCTAACAATAGTTGCAACACGCATAAATGTTGAAATTCGGCATCCGGAAGTAAATAAGAAAATTAAAATATGTCAATACAATATCATGTTTGGGAACGATATGGGAAAGACTATGTATGGGAAAGAATAAAAACGCATTCACTCGTCCCAGCACATGCAAAACAATGAACCAAATCTGTTGAGAAAATATTGATACTAAAATATAAATAGATATAGGAAGATATAAATGAGAAAATACTTTCTCTTAACGGTAATTTATTTTACAACCTAGCTTTTATACATCATTACTCATACATTTATTATATTACGACAATTTTGCCAAGTCTACGTTACGTTAGCTCTTGTGAAGAATATTGCTGCAACAATATTCTTGAGCTGAAGAAATTTAAGGCCCATTGAGCTTTAAAATATTAGGATAACATTACTATTAGATCGAGGGATGTCATTTGATTTACTAGATACACTAAAAATGTAGTAAAAAAGGCAACACGACTTTTAAAGGAGCTTTATATTTAGCTTACGACTTCTACCTTATGTGCTACATATGGGTTCGGTGCTCCTTTTAATGATCTTTTAACCCCTTGCATGTGGAATATATTTGAGAAAAATATTTCAGAAATCGAAAATTATCGACATCTATTGTGAAATGATTAATTACACATTACGCATTGGACGAACTGAATTCGGGCTTCACGCAATTGAAACACCAATTTTTCTCTTGCCCGAACTAAATGAATTAGCACTTTTGCACTTAGCAGTTCGGACGTTGCAGGCAATGGGTTAAATAGTTTGTAGAAAATGTAGGACTATATTTTTCAGCCGGAATCTCTTTTTCAAGTTATATGTCAGTACATTTTACAGGGTTTACAAGTTCGAGTGTTGCAGGCAAGGGGTTAAATAGTTTGTAGAAAATGTAGGACTATATTTTTCAGCCGGAATCTCTTTTTCAAGTTATATGTCAGTACATTTTACAGGGTTTACAAGTTCGAGTGTTGCAGGCAAGGGGTTAAATAGTTTGTAGAAACTATAGGACTATATTTTTCAGCCGGAATCCCTTTAAGTTATAAGTCAGTACATTTTACAGGGTTACAACGTTCGGATATTGCAGGCAAGTTGCCTTAAATAGTTTGTAAAAACTGTAGGACTATAATTTTTCAGCCGAATCTCTTTTTCTAAGTTATATGTCAGTACATTTTGGGATTGACAACTGTTCAGATTTGCAGACAAGGGGTTAAATAGTTTGAAGAAACAGTAGGACTATATTTTTCAACAGGAATCTCTTTATCAAGTTATAAGTCAGCACATTTTACAGACTTTTTGATTTAATCACAACCTAAACACCTAAAAATTCTATAAATTATTGTATAAAACTAATTCAAATTTAGAAGTTTGAGCTTTGAAATTTTACTACAAATACATATGTCCTTTGTCGTTAAAAATTTGAGACATTTTTTAGACTTTTTCGAGCGCTCTTTTTAATCTAAACAACGTGACGTAGCATACCAAGAATCCCTTTTAATATCGTAAATAGATATCAAACTACTAACTGTGAAAAAAATCTTAATTTTTTTTTTTACGATATATCCTATAATAATCCAAATACTTCATTTTATCATATTACTAAATCCAAATAATTTTATCATATTACTACAATGTATTCTAGTGAAAAAAATTTCTAAAAATGATTTGTATGATCCTAAAGTCAAATATTTGTACAATAAATCATTTTTCTTCAATACTTTAACTTTGATTTCTGTACCCCGACACAGACGGACGCGATACTTACAGTACTCACAATGGAAGATATCTAAAAATTCCATAAATTATTCAATAAAACAAATTCAAATTTAGAAATTTGAGGTCTGAGATTTTTCTACAAATGTACATGTTCTTTGTCATTAAATTAAGACTCCTGTGTGCGATATTTTTATATGAATGTGACGTGGTCAAATGCCTACAAGGAATATCGTAAATAGATATCAAACTATTTATTTCTAACTTATGTGCTACTTTTAGGATCGGTACTCCTTCTCACAATCTTTTAAATAGTTTGAAGAAAGTGTAGGACTATATTTTTCAGCAGGAATCTCTTTTTGAAGTTATAAGTCAGCACATTTTTCCGGCATTTTGTTTTAATCACAACGGAACAGCCTGAAAATTCTATAAATTATTGTATAAAACTAATTCAAATTTAGGAATTTGATCTTTGAAATTTTACTACAAATACATATGTCCTTTGCCTTTAAAATTTTGAGACTTTTTTAGACTTTTTTTCGAGCATATTTAATCTTAAAATAATAAAGAATCAAAATATATATCAAAATTTATTATATATAAAAAACTTATATATATTACTAATTTTTATAAAAAAATTTCTAAAAATGATTTGTATGATCCTAAAGTCAAATATTTGTACAATAAATCATTTTTCTCCAATACTTTAACTTTGATTTCTGTAGAAAAAAATAATTTATTTTTCTGAGAATCGTGATTCTTTTGCAGGTCACGTAAAATGGAATTTTTTTGGTAAATAGTTAACAGTACGTGGTAACTTGAAAAACGAAATGAATTTTTCCTACGCGTTTATACCCGTTTTATGCACGTAGAGTAAATTTTCCTGTCACGTAAATCTGAAAGTTATATACATTTTTTTACAGAAAATCATTTTTAATATATATTTCTGAGAATATAAAAAATAATTTACTCTAGTCATAAAAATGCGTTTTTTTTTTAAATTTAACAGATGAAGAGAAATGAATTGTTTAGTTAAGTGTAAAGAGGAAATGAAAGAATATGTAAAAAGAGTTTCTTAAATATTTCAAAATATAAAAAACATAAGTCTTAAAAATGCGTTTTGGTTAGACTTAAATAAAATGAACTAATATGTGTAAAAAACAAGGATATAAAATCCTTAAGATATGCAGGAATTCTGTAAGATGTAAACGTATTTTATCTGGTCTTTGATTGTACTTAAAAATGTGAATATTGTGAATCTTTATATAGATATCATATATACTTGCGTGTGTATATGTTTATATATGTAATATATATATATGTAGTATATATATATATATATATATATATATATATATATTACACACACATGTATATGTATATATATATATATATATATATATATATATATATATATATATATATATATATATATATATATATATATATATAGTTATAGATTGATAGTTATAGTTAGAGATGGACTTGTCATGGTGGTTGCAGTTATAGCCATAAAAATGATACCGTTTTAGCTAAAGACTTATATTAAGATAACGTTGGAGTACGGGTTCCCACTTCATCATTGGGGACAGGATAAACTGAAGGGTCAGCCATCATGAAGTTCTATGTACAAGACCCGTAAAACCTGGGTCAACATATGGGGGAAAAATATCTGCCTCCGACAGTGTGTATCTTCTTTTTATTTGGAAATTTCCTAAATTGTCCATTAGTGCCATGTAGAGTTATAATTGATCAGGCCCCTTCTCTGAGGGCGTAAACTGTAGCCCCCGTGGTCAATTTAGGTTAGGGGTTAAAAAGGGGAATGCAAAAAGACGAGGGAATTTTTAGACCTTGATTTAAGTTTTGAAAACCCCTAAAATTTTTCTTACATATATATAGTTAAGAATGTTGAACAAAGCTAAAAAATCTTCATAAATCCAAAAAAAAAACACAAAAAGTACAAAAACAGTAGAGGATTTCGGAGGACCTCATCATTTTAAAGTCCAAGGAAACTAAAATGTGGGCCGTGATCATCCTGTCAGCCACACACCAATGGCCCTTAGGAAAGATCTTCTGTCCCTGCCTGGAAGTGAGTGTTCAGATATAACCATTCATGATGCCCGAGATGGCCGTTTGATATTTTCTAGAAGAAATCCTAAAGGACCCGCCTGAGCTTCTTCAAAAATACCACAGATGATTGGGAGGAGTCCTTCCAACTCAGTTTTATTCCATCTTCCCAAGGGAGAATATCTTGCTATATATGAAAGCCTTAAAGTGTTCACCCAATTCTCAGCACCCTTCTTGGCCAGGTAGTTGGCCTTTTCATTTCCGTTGCTCCCAATATAAGATGAGATCCATTGAAAAAGGATAGTATGGCCATAAGAAAGCCGGACTAGAAGATCT
>CM063504.1:141482407-141492407 GCA_032207245.1 Pardosa pseudoannulata | reverse complement strand
ATAGTCGTTTAATTGTGGAAACAATTTTCTTTTACGATTTTCATGATGTTCCCAATTGGGAACATTGGCCACTTCTGGCTATACACTGGATTTACAAATTGAGTAGAATGATGTATGTATTAAATATTAAATAATAAGAAAAATAATTAGAATGAATTTAAAATTTATTTTTAAATTTAAGGACAGTCATCAATAAAGTTTAAAAATTATAAATTTAAAGGAAAACAACATTTTCTTAAACCAATATAAAAAAAACATGAGTTTATACCTTTATACCATGGTATATTGGAAATCAATGGAGATGCAATTTTTTCTTGCACTCAATCTAAGCTAATGTTGCATTTAATGTACACTGTGCACATCTACCTTGTGTTGTTTGTACAAGAAAATGGCCATCACTTTTTCTCTGTGATATAGGGCTGTAAACTTTAGGTTCAGGTTGAGGCCAAACTTTTGTTGGTGCAATTCTTAGAAGAGCGGTTGTAACTTGTAGTTCACAGACAAAATACATTTAACACCTTTCAAAATACTACCTGAGAAGCAAACGCACTAGACTGCTAATAGAATTGGAATGCCCTTTCATAAAATTAGGGAATTTCCCTTCATTTCCAACCCCTTTCATGAAATGCTCTCCGTAGAGTATTATTTCGTAGAGTATAGCGGCAACAGCCCATTGTTCCCAATTAGGAACATCAGTAATTAATAAATTATTCCAAGGTACGTTGCTGATTATTAATGTCGAATTTCATATTTTTAAAATAAATTATTAAAGTTGTTTTAAAGATACCAGTCGGATTTTAGAATCATTTTTTTTTTTTTTTTTACATTGGGAATTTTTAATATGCTCTATAGAAAATGATGAAAAGGGTCAATTTTATGATTTTTTGTACATTTTTCTATTAATCATAGAAATATAGCTTTCATTTTAAAAGATCGAGTAGTCCTTTTACTACTTGGCCGAACGATGGCCGAATGGTTAGGGCACTGACCTTCGGAACCGGAGTTCGTGGGTTCGAGTCCCACTGAGCCATGGATGTTCGTAGCCGTTCGGAATCGGCTTTAAACAGTAGGTCCCGGTCTCATTAACCCTCGTGTAGCAAAAAGTAGACCGTAGTGCTCCCAACCAACCAACCAACCAACCAACCTTTTACTACATCTGCTAATTTTTTTGTATCAATATTGATGAAATTTAATTTTAAATAATTTTATTAATATTATGTTCCCTTTTGGGAACAATGGGCTGTAAAAGGTTAACACGGACTAGTACATGTCCCGCGCGCAAGTATCGTGAGAAAACGTACTAGTACGTGTCCCGCATACAATGTGTTAAGAACCGAAATACTTCGGAACCTGAGTTTGGTAGCTGAAGCCAAATTTTACGTCTCTTCCACATTCATTTCACGCCTTTCTCAACAACTTCCGCGGTACTTCTGCAAGCCTTTCGAACGGTTCACTGGACTCTCAAGTGTTTTCCCTACAAATCACCACGCGAGTCGCTTCGTAAGGAAAGCACCCATCGAGGGTCACGTGACTCGATTATTTGGACAACACGCGACCTTTCACGCGCCAAACAGTGGGCTCCATTCAAAGCTAACTCCAGTGTTTTAGAAAATTTATTTATTTTGGAAAAAGAAGAAAGCTTTCGACAAAGCGTTGACATGGCGGATACACTTATTTTTTTTCTACTTCTATTCTTCCCGATCTCTTAAACTGAAAGTAATCCATTGGCACGGTTCTACCCTTGATTTATATGATTTCACGCAAATTATATATGCCTGTATATGTATAATGTAAGTATGCGATTATGTATATCTCTTCACGTGTTATGACATTTTAAGGTAGTTTTACACATTAGTGCCGGATATTCAAAATATAGATTACACCAAGAATGGTACATTAGCGTCAAGCGAGACATATGACTTTTTATGCTAATTTATCTTTCTAGTCGTGGTGTACAAATTAAAATCCAAAATCCAAACTGGAACAATGTCTCTCGACAACGTTTTTAACCAAAATAATTTGTCAAAGTTGATGTTCAACATCAGATACCAATACATAATTTTTGTATTCATGTTTTGCTGCGTGCAAAATACAAGCTAGATAATTTCTAATTTATTTAACATAATTTATCTGAAGATAAAATCCCTTTTAATTTATTTCACAATATCTTCTGCTTTAAGCTAGAAATAAATATTACAAAAACTATCCGCTTAAGATTATTTGTAGTTATAAGAGTTGCTTTAAATCAACTATGTGCAAGGAACTTCGTTAAGCAAATCACAATTTTCGCAATTACCGAGAAATGGTAGAGTTCTAATTTTTAAAACACTTTAATATTATATTAACACATTCCTCACCAAATCGTAGGTTGGAAGAGCTAGTCTAACTTTTTCGTACACTATACAAATGAGACCTATAGCTTCAAGCGGATTCTAAGCTAAGAATAAACTTGCCGGCAGTGGGATTTGAACCCCGTATTGAAAAACAGCATCCTAACCAATTGGATATCCTTTTGCACACAATTCGATTGAAATTTCATGATAATGCAATATACAACAATATATGTATAATAAAATATGTTAATAAATATGTCTCATAAATATGTGTTATAATATAAGTTTATTCACCGACGACTTTAACTGCAATGCCTAAAATTTACAGAATACTATACGTAAAAAATTCATGCTTTGTTTAACAGTGTATTAAAATCCACATAGCAAAGCACGGCTATCCTTGCTAATGTATATGTAAAAAGGGGAATTTCATCCATCGAAATTCACTTTTGCAAAATATTCAGTTATGTCAGCGGATCATTTATATCTTTCCCCGCCGAAACTCCCATAAAGCCTATGAACAAATTTACTCACTTATGCGAATATTCAGTTTTACAAAATACTTTTAGACTAAGCCATTTTCAATTCCAGAACGTAAATTTTACATGGTTATATGAAAAATTTCGTTTTCCGTGTATCTGTTTTGTTTTTTTTTTCCCGCGAAATGTTTGAGTAACATTTTATAAACAGAGATTCCGCAAATTATTTTATACGGCAGGGGTCCATGATACCACACAGGGGTTGTGTAGTACGTAAAAATTAATTTGGGGGTGTATGTGAAACATTTGGGGGTTTTCTAAAGTTTTAATATAAAATTAAATAATTGCGGCCCATTTTATTTAGATAACTCTCGAGGACGCGAACCTGGCCTCTGAGGCCTGAGCATTGTAAAAACACAAAATCACCCAATGTTCGTAGCCGTCATCTATTGGCTTTAACCCCTTGACGAGCACCCCGAGTTAACTCGAGCACGCTAAACTAGCCAAACTGTGCACACTCGAAATAATTCGAGCGGCTTTGTACTTTATATTGCTATAATTTTCACACTTGAATACAATCGAGAATTGAAAATGACAACGTAAAAGAAAAAAAAATCGTTAATATTACAATATTCGACTATTTTCTGCAATGCTATCAAAATCCCAAATTGCAATAAAAATTTTGATTTTTTTTTTGTATTTTTTGTAATTTTTTTGGAAAGTCAACGTTCTAAATTGTGTTTTTTACTTTTAAAAAATTGATTTTTTGGCAGGCCTTTTTAAAAATAACTGTGGATTAAGGAGTTAAGTATAAGTATTATATACTCTTCAGTCATCGTAGAAATAAAATATATTATAAGACTCCAAACCAAATCCTGATTCAAACATATTTATTATGTGTTTAATTAAGTTGTAAAAAAGATAAAAATTATTTGAGTGTTCAACGCGATCTGGAGATTTTACCCTAATTTTCTTTAAAAAATAGAATGCACCGAGTAAATGTAGCTATATGTGTATGCAAATGTAGCACATTATATATTATGTTTACCTTTCCCATTTTTATTTCTTATTTCCTAAGGTCTATATCTCAATTCACTTTTCCCTCAAGACTAAATCAGTAAATTTCATTCTTAGGGAATGTTTTAGTATCCCATGAAATTTTCCAGTTCCTTTGTGTGTTACATATAGAGAGACCGGACAATATTAACAACCCACACTTTTATAAACCCACGCTATATAAACTTGTCTCTTTAAAGATGATTTACTAGACAAAATTTAAAAGCTTCACTAAATACCCCTTAAAATTTATTTAAAAAAAAAACAAAAACACAAAAAATTTCTTCTTTAAGAAAAAGATATTAACAAGAAAAAAAAATCTTTTTTCACATACATTCATAATCACATACAACATAACATCATGTCAATCACAATCACTCAACCAGTCTAAAAAGCGGCTTTTAGAAGTGAAGAACCACATCATCAACTTAGAAACAAAACCTCTTAACAAAAAATAAATAATAACCGAAATATGTATTTAAAAAAACGAAATCCCAACTAAATTGACTATAACAACAAACCGCGTCTTCAAACCAATAACAAAAAAAAAACAATAAATAAACAATACCCACATTCCCTAAAACACAAAAACCAAAAAAAAAAAAAAAAAAAACAAATAAAAAAAAAAAAATAAAATATTAATAAAAAAAAAAATAAACAAAAAACAAAATGATTCAATAAACAAAAAATTATCACAAAACAAAATCCAAAAAAAAAAACCCCCAAATCCCACAATAACCCTCCTCAATAGTTTTATTAAAAAACTCAACCCAAGTTTTTTTAAACAAAACTTTCACACCAATTTTATATACTACCATTACATACTTAAATAAAAACAAATATACATAAAATAAAATATTTTACCAAATCAAATTACACAAATAAAAAACTATTTTTTCAATCAAACAAACGGGAATTAAAAAAAAATTTTACATTTAAAACCCAAATTTATAAAAAAACAAAAAATTTAATATATATAATATATATAAATATATATATATAATATATATTTATAAATAATAATAATATATAATATATTTATATTTTTTTAAAAAAAAATAAAATAATAATTTATCTATTGAGAAAAAAAATACGCGCAAAACGTCCTCTACATGTACAATTCCTCTTCGAAATGTACCTGCACACAATAAAAAAAGTTGTGTTAATAATAAAACACAATAAAAAAATGTGTTAATTATGCGAAAGGCTGTCCGGGATTGCGCAAATCAAGATTATTCCACTATTACTATCGAAAACAACACTGTTTGGATTAAATTGGAGCACTACGGTCTACTGTTTTGCTGAAATAGGTCTAATGAGACCGAGGCCTACTGTTTAAAGACGATTGCGAACGGCTACGAACATCCATGCCATTGACGAGATTCGAACCTGGAAATTCCAGTACCGAAGAACAGAGCTTGCTATTCAGCGATTCTCCGGAATGATAACAATATTATCCGGAAAGTAAGTTTTTAATGCTCCCCAAAGATGACACTTCAAAAGGCTTAAATTACAAAGGGATAAGCTAAATATATCGTATCTAACACTTATACATTACCGATCGCTCACATTAGCATCGTTGAAATGCATTAAGATATCTGTTTTTAACTCTCTCACAGTCGAGAGTTATTTAAAAGCACTAAAGGTAGCTCTCAAGGTATGATAAATTCATCGTCAGTTGTATGTAGTGCACGAACCGTCTTTTATGTTCAAGCAGATGTTTCCTCATCGTTTTTTCCGCATATAAAGAAAATGTCCAGCGTGGAAACCAGCCATCTCTTACCGATGTGAACTCTACAGTCCCGTCCTTCTTCCCAGTGACTTCCACCTGTTCTTGCACCTGAAAATTTCCATCTCGGTCACCGCAGATAAAGACCTGCTGACAATTGTGGCTCCATTCCCAGAAGACAGACTTCTATGACAGTGAGCTATAAAAACCTATCCCACGTTATGATAAAAGTTACAGTTCTGGTGGTTATTATGTTGAAAAGTATTTAAAATATAGCTTTATCTTTTACGATAAATCTTTCCAGGTTATGATTTATTTCTCCATACGGGCTTGGGAAACTTACAACACTAACAATCAGCACTTTTATAGCCTTCTGCATTCTCTTACCCAAGTGGTTAGAAATGGATAAAAGAAATAATAAAACCAGAAATTAATGTTAAATTTTTTGTTTCTTTGATTTATGTTATTTACTTTTCCTACCAAATTTTCGATGTTTATCTATTTATCATGAAAAAAATGAAGCCGGTTTGGTGCCGGTATTTTGTGCCGGTTTGGTGTTTTTAATTATATATTCTTCAATCATAGTTTTAGCATGTTTTTATTTTTAACCCAATAAATGTTCTAGTATGAATTCTTTAACACTAGATTTACAGATGTTGATCACATACCTATTTTTACTGAAGTGAGCCAATTTGACTCATACAAGAGAAAATTGAAGTTTTTTGCAAAGAAAATAGCTTCAAATTAATTTAAATAAAATGTTTATTATAAAAAAATTATGGAAAACATTTTTTTACATATAAAATCTGTTTCTGAAACACATTTTCCACAAACAGTTCTATTACATTTAGCACCATGGTTTCTACCTCTGTTTCTTTTGCATAATTGTTGAACTTGACAATTCTTCCGTGCGTCAGTAGCATGAATTTCTGTCATTGGAATCGAAGTGTTCTCGATTTCTTCTCTATATTTACTTCTTAGCTCTTCAGCCAATTGGAAAATATCCCGGTCCTATCGATTTGGTGTTTTTAAAACACAAATTTTACAATTAAAACCATACCAATACAAAAAATATACCAATAAACCCACTCCACCCCCAACCAATACACAAAACAAATCATTACAGGATCACCCCACTCCCAATCACCTTCAAAACACCCAACCCTAACACTCCCCACCCAAAACACTCTTAACCCCATATTTTTTAATAAACCCAATAACACAAATTTTTACCCAAACAAACCACAACAAAAAAATAACCCCCCCAACACCCAAACAATTACAACACTCTAACACAAACCCCCCCACTTAAAACTCCCCACAAATTAAAAACTCACAATAAAAAACAAAAACATTATACTAATCACAAAAAAACCCCCCCAAAAAAACCTTACAAACACAAAAAAAAAAAACCAAAAACACATTACAAAAACAAACATAATATCACCAAAAAAAAACCAAATTAACATCACCAACAAACACATTTCAACTCATAAACAAAACCTCAAATAACCTCACCCCCCACCAAAAAACCCTCCCCACCACTTCAAAACACACACCCATACACAATCCCAATCACCCCCCCCAACCCACCACGCCCACAAACACAACAAAAACCTACACCCATCACACAAAAACCAATCAAAATCAAACAACCATCCCCACTCCCACCAATCACAAAACCCACAAATACCCCCCCCCTCACCATAACAAACAAAACCCAACACACCAAAAAACTTACCCCCACAAAAAAAAAAATAAACACAATAACACTCCTCCCCAACCCCCCCAACAATACCCCCCCCAAAATTCAAAAAATAAACCACCACTTACCAATAAAAACACCTCAAAAAAAAACAAACAAAATCCAACAAACCCAAAAACCACAAAAACCCAAAAAAATACCAAAAACCTAAAACCCCATACAAAAAAACAAATAACAAATACTTTTTAACAAAAAAATTACAAAACCCAAAAACAACCCCCCTTTATATACATATAACCAAGAGATAAGTCTAATGATAAAAAATAAATAAAATATACTTAAATAATTTATCTACTGACAATCCCATGTAAATGTCAAATATCAAAAATAATTCAAACACATTATTTTCAATTCTCGATTGAATTTGAAAAATCCGAAATCAATTACAGGATTGACTTTTCACAATCACAGATAGGTCACAAATACGAGATTGTAACTCCGAGTAAAGCAGGTATTAAATTAAGATAACTCCTTAACCACTTAATTTTTTAAGCTTTTTTAATAAATGCAGGCCAATAAAATCAATTTTTAATGTAAAAAACACAATTTATAACGTTTTCTCGCCAAGAAACTTACAACACTAACAATCAGCACTTTTATAGCCTTTTGCATTCTCTTACCCAAAAAGCTAGAAACTCATGTTAAATTTTTTTTATTTGTTTGTTTTTACGTGATTTACTTTTCCTACCAAATTTTTCGATATTTATTTATTTATTTATTTATTACCGAAAAATCAAGTTATTTTCTATCGAGGTGGTGTTTTTAATAATATATTATTCAATCATAGTTTTAGTATGTTTTTATTTTTAACGTGATAAATGTTCTAGTATGAATTTTTCCCGTCTGAGTTTTGAATATTTATTTACCTCCGAAAATCCGAAATCAATTACAGGATTGACTTTTCACAATCACCGATAGGTCACAAATACCCCCGAGTAACGCAGGTATTCGATTAAGGTCACTCCTTAACCCCTTACTACACAGATTTTTTAAAGGCCGGCCAAAAAAATCAATTTTTTAACGTAAAAAACACAATTTATAACGTTTTCTCGCCAAGAAACTTACAACACTAACAATTAGCACTTTTATAGCCTTTTGCATTCTCTTACCCAAAAAGCTAGAAACTCATGTTAAATTTTTTTTATTTGTTTGTTTTTACGTGATTTACTTTTCCTACCAAATTTTTCGATATTTATTTATTTATTTATTACCGAAAAATCAAGTTATTTTCTATCGAGGTGGTGTTTTTAATAATATATTATTCAATCATAGTTCATCATAGCCATATTTAATCATAAGTCGAATGATGGCCGATTGGTTAGGGTGCTGGACTTCGGAAACGGAGTTCGTGGGTTCGAATCCCACTATGGCATGGATGTTCGTAGCCGTTCGGAATCGGCTTTAAGCTGTAGGTCCCGGTCTCATTAGCCCTCGTGTTACAAAAAGTAGACCATAGCACTCCAAACCAAACCAATCATAGTTTTAGTATGTTTTTATTTTTAACGTGATAAATGTTTTAGTATGAATTTTTTAAATTAATAAACGTTCCCGTCTGAGTTTTGAATATTTATTTACATCCGAAAATCCGAAATCAATTACAGGATTGACTTTTCAAATTCACAAATCACAGCTTACAAATACGAGATTGTATCTCATAGTAACACAGGTATTGGATTAAGATCACTCCTTAAATATTTATTTATAGTTTTAAAACACAAATAATAACATTATTAGTATTTATAAAATTAATAAAATTTTCTTTTGATTGATATATTTTGAAACAAGGTAAATAATATAACAAGGAAGATATAAGTCATAAGTGATATGTAGAAATAAAATATATAAATTTATACATGAATAAGTAAATTTATAGCTTACAATCCCATGTAAATGTTAATAGCTATAAAACGATTTTTTTTTTTTGCTTTCACATTGTTATTTTAAATTCTCGATTGCATTTGAGTGGGAAAAATTATAGCAACATAAACTACAACGCCGCTCGAATTATCTCGAGTGTGCACAGTTTGGCCAGTTTAGCACGCTAGAGTTAACTCGAGCGTGCACATTAAAGGGTTATTAGCAGATATAAAATATGACATCTGCATGTATTTAAATACCGTAAAAGTTTTCGTATAAGCCAATAAATAAGTGTATCTATATATAAATAGATATTTCGAAATACATACACACATGTATGTATAAATCTATTATGTAGTCTATCTCTTTCTCTCACTATATATATATATATATAAAATACTTTTTTCCATATATTTAATAAATAGAAACATAAGATAAATTTCGACTGTAGAAGATAGGGGTGCTAACGGCAGTTTTTGAGAGACTGACTTTGTTACAATAAAATTGATTAATTCCGAACTTTTCGTCACTTGCAGGTGTCGCTGACAGTAGCAGAAAAAGAATTTTCTGACAATTGCTTTTTAGGAAAGACTCAAAATCAAGTGGATATAAAAAGTAGATATAGTTGCCACTGAATTTGTCTTATATAATTAATTTTCCAGAAAAGTTTTTATTCTATTACTAGTCATTTCGCTTGATATAAATAAAATAATTCTGTACATTGTTTCAAAGTCATGCATTTATCATTTATGTGGAAATAATGTTGATTTTTTAGGGATAG
>CM063504.1:141464907-141477407 GCA_032207245.1 Pardosa pseudoannulata | reverse complement strand
TTGAACACGAGCGTTATTGTTAATACGGCTTTTTATACCTGTTTCCTATAGAATTGAGGATTGTAAATAGTTTTAGAATTTAAACATAAACAGTATAAAAACGAATTGTAAATTTTTAGCGAAAGAAAAACGGTATGAATAAATTTCGATTAGTTGAGTATTTGACATATCAATATTTTTCTCACAGTCGCAGCCAAAATGCCGGAATTTTAAAGCCCTGGACAAATGTAGGGATTGTCCGCCACTATAGAGCGAATCCTGCTCTGTAGCAGCACAAGTTTTACACTGCGTGAGACTACGGCGACGGAAATTTTTCCGCTCTGTGTGTAGACGTTGATTTCGTTGATCGGCGACGGTAAATTCTCCGCTCGAAAAAAATTCAGCTGTGTTTGGAACCAGCTATAAGTTTTAATTGTCTATAGACTTCTTCAAGAAATATTATACTCACCATGTAATTCTTTAATTTTAAAGCTAAAACATATTTTTTTCAATACATCTGTGTGTTTGGGAATACTGTAAATGTGACGTGGAATACAATTTTGATAAGTCTCCATTTGGACTGATGTAAACACAAATCTGTGAGTCAATTTAAAGCCAGAAGTAGCAAGGATTATCGTCAGATGAGAAGGTCGGAAAGGATGTTTGAAAGTGACGGTTAATAAACATATCATGTCCGAAATATATATTCAGGAACTTCTACTCTGATCTTGAACTGTGTTGAAGATCTCCATCTTGCACAAAAATTGTGCTGTCCCCATATTCCAACTCAAAGTGCTAAAATGACTTGGTTGCTCAAAATATGATCATAACACTCAAAATTGTAAATAAGGTACTAGGGACCCCATAATCTACCTCTTCGAAAAAGAGTAAAGAAAAGTTGCCCTAATGCCCCACCATAAGCCTGCAGTGACGTTTGCAGAAAGACTGTGCATGGTAACCAGTGTGAGATGATTCTCAGTTGCTAATGTTCAGCAATTCTGAGTATTGGCATCATTTGGAAGATGTCTACGTCTATATTCAAAATGGATCAAAGTTATACATTGTCTACGTCCAACCCAACGAGTAATTGAAGGACTTCTTATTGATAAGCCAACAGCAAGCATGTCAAGACTTTTACAATTTTGAATAGATAGCAATGAAGTATGCTTGGTAAACTTTAACGAACCACACTGACTGTCATATCTAAAGATCGGGAGTTATATTCGCAATTTATCATCATCATCAGCGCATGTTTCTTATTATAACAACCTCTTCTACTTCCTTCTAAAATATTGTCTTCCTCCTCAGACGTATTCTGTATCAAATGATTGGGATTTTTGAACTTGTAGACTGTACGAAAACATGGAACTAGAAATGCTCCAAAGTTCTTGAATGTTCAAAATTTCTGAAACGCAATTGTTGCAGAATCGTTGCCTTTGTAAGAAAGCATCACAAGTGATGCTCAATTCTTTAGTGTTTTGATGAGATTTTGAAATACAGAATACGGTAGTTGCATTGCCTTGAAACAACACATGTACACATACACACACGAATGGGTGTGTTTGTAATCATTCATAATATATTCCTAATCTTTAAAAATAAAAAGTAAAAAACGGGTACAATTAAGAAAACGGATATTTACCGGAAATTTGTGTTTTAAATTTTGCATTGAAAACAAGAACAATTCCAAATCTAAGAGAAAATTCGCTAACCCACGTTGTTTTAGTGAATATATTCCCGTTGCTAATGAAACTCAGAATGATCTCCTGTCTCACAAAAGAGAGAACATTTTTCTTTTCATCTTAACTATAATGAGCGGAATAAAATATCCCGGAGTGACTCTATAGATCGTTCTGGAATGTATTCTTGCGTAAAAAAAGGATTTGAGCATCGCAACTCAGAAATAAAGAAAACAGAGATTTTTTTTCTTCTTTTTACCTTTTCGATAGATACAAATAAAGTTTCGGTGAAACACTTTCGACACGATGAGCAAAATGGGGAGGTAAGGGGTTGTAGGAAATTCCAACAATGCAGCCTTTAATGTCCGTATCGAATGATTTCTTTGTTGTCCGACAGCAAAGAAATAAGTGGGTGCTTTGTTTATTCTTCGGAATTTTCTCGTTTAACGAATTCCGAAGGGGATTCGAAAAGTGTTCTTCTCTTTTAGACAAATGACAATTCAACGAAAGATTGGTTAGGAGATATAGTGAAAGAGTAAAAAATCAAACGCAGACAAAACAATGGAAAGGTAAGAACCGCTGTTGACTTATAGCATTCATTGAAAATGTGTATTGGGATATAACGGAATTTAAGATTCTAAACAGCGAAAGAGAATATATAAATCGTTAGATTGGAGTTTATTCGAAATTGGAAGACAAAGGGTGCAATAGTATGTCTATCAAAGACATGCCATCCGTGGAAGCAAGATAGGCATTACATAGCCTTCAAAATGCCTTGAGACATCGTTTCCTAGTGGCCATAAATCCAAGTCTAAATCAGTATAGCCGAACGATTAGGGTGATGGCCTTCGGAACCGGAGTTCGTGGGTTCGAATCCCACTATGGCATGGATGTTCGTAGCCTTTCGGAATCGGCTTTAAGCAGTACGTCCCGGTCTCATTAGCCCCGTGTTGCAAAATGTAGACCGTAGCACTCCAAAACCAGAACCAAACTAAATCAGTATATGCACTTGTACAAGAGTACTGTGTATATTCATTCCGATTCATTTTACGTTTTGTATATTTTCTGTTATACACTTTGTATATCAGAATACAGTAGATTGTTTCAAAAGCTTTTTGAAACAGTTCTAAGGAGATTGAAAGCGATTTGAAAAAATGCTAGATAATCATCTAAAATGAGAGACATACAGCAGCATAGTCAGATTTCATTAAAACATTTCAGATTACTTAACATTTACAAACATGAAACAGTTATTTATCGGTTAACAAGCAGCAAAACTTCATTTTTCTCCATATTTCCTACTATTTAAAAACTATTTAATGTGTATGGTGTATGTGACTGTTTATTGTGTTTTAAGTCCTTAACGCTTTAAATTTAAGAAGTTAAACTAGGATGACTTTCTATCATTTTATTATATTAATAAAATGTATGCGGGACAAGTACTAGTACGTTCTCTGACGATTGATACTTGAACACGGGTCACGTACTACTACGGGTTAGTGTAACAACATCGTTTGTTTGTGGGTACAAAAATAATGGTAGATACAGGAAAACGAAGCCGAATATTCTTGTCTACTACATAGATTCTGGAAAAATTCAAACAAAAAAACTAGTTTTTACATCAGTCGATGCGGAACCGCAGAACGGGAAGGTTGATTAAAAAATCAATTTAGATTTAAAATTAACTTTTTATTTATCCATGCGAAAATGATAACATATATATGCATATATATATATATATATATATATATATATATATATATATATATATATATATATATATATATATATATATATATATATATATATATATATATATATATATTTGTTTATTTGTCTATTTATATATTTGTTTCTATATTTCAATATAAAATACGAAAAGTTGGTTAAAAAATTAAATAATTTTCGATCTATTGAGATTTAACTGAATAACTAAATTTACGCACAAAACGCCAGCTCCCGGTGTAATTCTGCTGCGAAATGTACCACCACAATATGTGTTAATAAGACTTTGGGTATTACTTTACTTCATCAGATTGGTGTTTGTCTACCCTGAAAGCATATATGTCTTTAATATAGCTACATACAAATATAGATGTACATGTGGAAGCGGCAACACAAATTCCGTGGCTAACTTTAATGTAACGCCTTATAGCCGGTAATGCATACTGCTTGAACGCGAAGTCATACTAGAATACTATGATGAAGGCAGTTAGATATGCAGATAAGGAAGCTGAATAGATGAATTTCCGGATTATTTGTACACAAGCATACATGATTAGTAGAACTTAAGTGCATACAATTTCAAACCAAATTAACACATTTATACTTTTCTTATAATATTGTTCCCATGTAATACCGAAAGCAATCTCAGTTTGCTACATAGTATATAGTATATATTTATAAAGTACCTCCAACCCTCTTCATGGAAAACCAAGTACACTTCCTTCTTTACAAATGAATGCTCTGTTTTAAAGCGATCGAGAAAGTCTAACGGCAGAACAGTTTTTCTCTCTTCTGTGTTATTTTTATAACTTTCGAACCTCTCAGATATGTCAAATTCTTCTTTCATAAGTACCGACTCCTTTTCTTGGCAATGGTTACAGGCTACTTATATAAACACGCCGATACAAAAATAGTACACAGAAAGTAGAGCTGTGTATAGCATGTATATATATATATATATATATATATATATATATATATATATATATATATACACAGCGATATATACACATATGTATGTACTTGGAATCACAGGAGTAAATATCCTTTAAATCGTGTTGATTCCTTAAAAATCGTTCAGTATTTTTTTTAAAGTAAAAAACTAATTAAAATTGAAAGAATGGCTGAGAGATGTTTTGTATGTTGATTCAAAGATTCTCTGTACCTAATCTTTGTTTGTAGCTGCAAACAGTTTAAGTACAATCATGTTTACAAACCGACACACAATATAAACCTATAAATACAGATAAAGCTTAGCAATATTGTGTTTTTTTACCTTGCAATATTGCGTACATGTGATATGAAATGAATTATATTAATACATAACATGCAATAAAAATCTTTCTTACTATAAATTATAACTTATCACCACGTTTTTCTCTATTACACAAGCGCCTTCTATGATAGCCAGTCACTTATTAGAACGGCATGTAATATTCAAAATTGTGTTACTTTTATAGATGAATTCTTCTGTGCAGTCCATATAAAGATTAAAGATATTCACTATTATACATATTTGGCTGAAATAAAACGGTGGCTATTATGTCAAACATAACCCAAGAGTAGTGGCATAAAGTTAGCACAGCAACGCAAATTAAATTAAAATTCATAGCAAATCCAAGGCGTTAGATATAGTCAAGAATCAATGTTATTAGAAACGGTTTGCTGCAGCAAATAGTTCCTTCATGTTAAAGATGAATTCCCAAATCGTTTGTGAAAAGTTGGAACAAACATCCATATGTTTCTTCTTCGCAGTTCAAATAAAGATTAAATATATTCATCAATATACATATTTGGCTGAAATAAAACGGTCACTATTATTTACAAAAATAACCAAAGAGTATTGGCATAAAGTTAGCACAACAGCGCAAATTAAATTAAAATTCATGGCAAATTCAAGGCTTTAGATATAGTCAAGAATCAGTGTTATTAAAAACAAATTGCTACAACAAATAGCCCCTTTATGATAAATATGAATTCCCAAATCATTTGTGAAAACTTAGAACAAACATCCATATGTTTCTTCTTTGCAGTTCATATAAAGATTAAAGATATTCACCAATGTACATATTTGGCTGAAACGAAACAACCACTATTATAATAAAAAATAACCTAAGAGGTGTGACATAAAGTTAGCACGACAACTCTAATTAAAATAAAAATTCATGGCAAATTCAAGGCTTTAAATAAAGTCAAGAATCAATGTTATTAGAAACAAATTGCTGCAACAGATAGTCCCTTTAAGATAAAGATGAATTCCCAAATCGTTTGTGAAAAGTTAGAACAAACATCCATATGTTTCTTCTTTGCAGTCCATATAAAGATTAAAGATATTCACCAATATACATATTTGGCTGAAATGAAACGGTCACTATTATGTAAAAAATAACCCAAGATTAGTGGCATAAAGTTAACATTACAACACTAATTAAATTAAAAGTTCATGGCAAATTCAAGGCTTTAGATAAAGTTAAGAATGAATGTTATTAGAAACGAATTGCTACAACAAATAGTCCCTTTATGATAAAGGTGAATTCCCAAATCGTTTGTGAAAAGTTAGAATAAACATCCATATCTTTCTTCTTTGCAGTTCATATAAAGATTAAAAGATATTCACCAATGTACATATTTGGCTGAAACGAAACAACCACTATTATAATAAAAAATAACCTAAGAGGTGTGACATAAAGTTAGCACGACAACGCTAATTAAATTAAAAGTTCATGGCAAATTCAAGAATTATATATAGTCAAGAATCAAGGTTATTAGAAACAAAGTGCTGCAACAGATAGTCCCTTTATGATGAAGACGAATTCCCAAATCATTTATGAAAAGTTAGAACAAACATCCATATGTTTCTTCTTTGCAGTTCATATAAAGATTAAAGATATTCACCAAAATGAAACAATCACTATTATGATAAAAAATAACTCCTGAGGAGTGGAATAAAGTTAGCACGACAACGCTAATTAAATTAAAAGTTCATGGCAAATTCAAGAATTATATATAGTCAAGAATCAAGGTTATTAGAAACAAAGTGCTGCAACAGATAGTCCCTTTATGATAAAGGTGAATTCCCAAATCGTTTGTGAAAAGTTAGAACAAACATCCATATCTTTCTTCTTTGCAGTTCATATAAAGATTAAAGATATTCACCAATGTATATATTTGGCTAAAACGAAACAACCACTATTATGATAAAAATAACCAAAGAGAAGTGACATAAAGTTAGCACGACAACTCTAATTAAAATAAAAATTCATGGCAAATTCAAGGCTTTAAATAAAGTCAAGAATCAATGTTATTAGAAACAAATTGCTGCAACAGATAGTCCCTTTATGATAAAGGTGAATTCCCAAATCGTTTGTGAAAAGTTAGAACAAACATCCATATCTTTCTTCTTTGCAGTTCATATAAAGATTAAAGATATTCACCAATGTATATATTTGGCTAAAACGAAACAACCACTATTATGATAAAAATAACCAAAGAGAAGTGACATAAAGTTAGCACGACAACTCTAATTAAAATAAAAATTCATGGCAAATTCAAGGCTTTAAATAAAGTCAAGAATCAATGTTATTAGAAACAAATTGCAGCAACAGATAGTCCCTTTATGATTAAAGGTGAATTCCCAAATCGTTTGTGAAAAGTTAGAACAAACATCCATATCTTTTCTTCTTTGCAGTTCATATAAAGATTAAAAGATATTCACCAATGTACATATTTGGCTGAAACGAAACAACCACTATTATAATAAAAAATAACCTAAGAGGTGTGACATAAAGTTAGCACGACAACTCTAATTAAAATAAAAATTCATGGCAAATTCAAGGCTTTAAATAAAGTCAAGAATCAATGTTATTAGAAACAAATTGCTGCAACAGATAGTCCCTTTATGATGAAGACGAATTCCCAAATCATTTATGAAAAGTTAGAACAAACATTCATATGTTTCTTCTTTGCAGTTCATATAAAGATTAAAGGTATAAATCAGTATAAATATTTGGATGAAATTAAACAATCACTATTATGATAAAAATAACCCAAGAGGAGTGGCATAAAGTTAGCACGACAACGCTAATTAAATAAAAAAAATTCATGGCAAATTCAAGGCTTAAGATATAGTCAAGAATCAATGTTATTAGAAACAAATTGCTGCAACAGATAGTCCCTTTAAGATAAAGATGAATTCCCAAATCGTTTGTGAAAAGTTAGAACAAACATCCATATGTTTCTTCTTTGCAGTCCATATAAAGATTAAAGATATTCACCAATATACATATTTGGCTGAAACGAAACAATCACTATTATGATAAAAATAACCCAAGAGGAGTGGCATACAGTTAGCACGACAGCTTTAATAAAATTAAAATTTCATGGAAAATTCAAGGCTTTAAATATAGTCAAGAATCAATGCTACTAGAAACAAATTGCTGCAGCAAATAATCCCTTTATGATAAAGATGAATTCCCAAATCGTTTGTGAAAAGTTAGAACAAACATCCATATTTTTTCTTTGCAGTACATATAAAGATTAAAGATATTAAACAATATACATATTTAGCTGAAATGAAACGGTCACTATTACGTAAAAAATAACCCAAGAGGAGTGGCATAAAATTAGCACGAGAATGATAATTAAATTAAAAGTTCATGGCATATTCAAGGCTATAGATATAGTCAAGATTCAATGTTATTAGAAACAAATTGCTGCAACAGATAGTCCCTTTATGATAAAGGTGAATTCCCAAATCGTTTGTGAAAAGTTAGAACAAACATCCATATCTTTCTTCTTTGCAGTTCATATAAAGATTAAAGATATTCACCAATGTATATATTTGGCTAAAACGAAACAACCACTATTATGATAAAAATAACCAAAGAGAAGTGACATAAAGTTAGCACGACAACTCTAATTAAAATAAAAATTCATGGCAAATTCAAGGCTTTAAATAAAGTCAAGAATCAATGTTATTAGAAACAAATTGCTGCAACAGATATTCCCTTTATGATAAAGGTGAATTCCCAAATCGTTTGTGAAAAGTTAGAACAAGCATCCATATCTTTCTTCTTTTTATTTGATATAAAGATTAAAGATATTCATCAATAAATATATATATATATATATATATATATATATATTTGGCTGAAATGAAACAGCCACTATTATATAAAAAATAACCCAAGAGTAGTGGCTTAAAGTTAGCACGGAAAACGCTAATTAAATTAAAAGTTCATGGCAAATTCAAGGCTTTATATATACTCAAGAATCAATGTTATTAGAAACAAAGTGCTGCAACAAATAGTTCCTTTATGATAAAGAAGAATTCCCAAATCGTTTGTTTAAAGTTGGAACAAACATCCGTATGTTTTAACGTTAAATTTCTTGTAGTTTTATAACAATTTTTTTTGCAATATTTTCCTTAAAATTTCCCCACAAATTCTACCAACAGATTCTAACTTCAAATGTTTTCGTTGCCTTAAATACAAGAACATTCTGTCGAATAGACCAGACATGAAATCTCACCCTTAAAGACTACAAACTTCTTAAAGCAGCTTCCGAGATTCCCAAGCTACTTTCGACTTCAATTTATGTGACCGGGGAAATCATCTTAATGATCCGACAGATGGCATTAACGAGGCCCGCTGCTCGAGGATGAAAACGACGCTCTACTAATAAACACCTTTCTTCTGCAGCTCGGGAGACTTCTAATTTTATTCTTAAAGTTTGATTTCTAAAGTTAATTCAATTTTAATCAAAGAAGTAATTTTTTTGCGTAATATTTTTTCATAGAGAAGTAAATAAATTTTAATAGGATCTATGTAATGTTATTTTAACATCAAACATAAATACCGGTCAAATAACAGGTAATGTATATGTAAAAGATGCTATGGGTAATGATTTAAAATTTAAATAAAAGAAACAGGTGTGTATTAAGTGAATAAAATAAATAAATAAAATAAAATAAATAAAATAAAATAAATGGGTACGTATTAAGTGAATAAATAAATAAAGAAAAAAAAGAAATAGGTATGTATTAAGTGAAATAAATAAATGAAAGAAAAGAAAAGAAATGGGTATGTATTAAGTGAATCAAGTAAATAAATAAAATAAAATAAAATAAATAGGTATGTATTAAGTGAATAAAATAAATAAATAAAATAAATTAAATAGGTATTATTAAGTGAAATAAATAAATAAATAAATAGAATAAAAAATAAATAGAATAAAATAAAATAAATAGGCATGTATTAAGTGAATAAAATAAATAAAGAAAAGAAAAGAAATAGGTATGTATTAAGTGAATAAAATAAATAAAGAAAAGAAAAGAAATGGGTATGTATTAAGTGAATAAAATAAATAAAATATATAAGTATGTATTAAATGAATAAAATAAATAAAATAAAATAAAAAAATATGTATGTATTAAGTGAATAAAATAAATAAAATAACATAAAATAAATATGTATGTATTAAGTGAATCAAATAAATAAATACAAGAAAATAAAAGAAATAGGCATTTATTAAGTAAATACAAAAATAGATAAAATAAATAGGTACGTATTAAGTGAATAAAATAAATAAAATAATATAAAAGAAATCGGAATGTATTAAGTATTATTATGTTTAGTTTTAAAAAATCTATGTAACTGAAATATAATTATATCCTAAAAACAACTCTGATGATTGTATATCATTTTATATTTGTTTCTCTTTTAATCATAGTAACCTTTGACGACTACATGAACACCATATTAATTTCGCCTTAGCTCTACTAATCTCCTATAACTCCTATACGTAACTATTTAACCTCTTACTGTCATTATATGATATAAACTTAACCTGTAATTGACTGGCTTTTTCCGCCCTCACAGCATTATAAAAAAGAATGTAAAGAGAGCCATAATGGTCTTAATAAATTGAACATTCTTATTTCTAAATTTTACTATGTTCTTTCCCAGCCTGACTGCACTGTATCCAACATGGATAGTCTACTAAGTTTATAGTCAGTAAAAAACACCCATGTCATATAAATGTAGATGCATTACCAGAAAATAAGGAGCGCTAGATTATTAAATTAGACAGTCATTTTTTTCTCATCGAGAGATTATATTTATTCATAATCAAAGAAAACATTCGCACATAAATCCATACGAATAACACTATAGAATTGTAAATACTATAATATTACGATTGTTATTTATATTAGAATCTGCCTAGAAAAATAGTAATTTATTTTACTCAATTTTTCATGTAGTACGATTTTTTAAACTTTTCCATTTCTTAATTATGTGTTTAGTATAAGCATTTTGTATTTAATATTTAGTAAAGAGGCTGCTTTCCAGATTCCACATATGTGATCACAGATATGTATGTCACTATTAATTTTTCGACAAATAAGGGCCGAATGGGTAGCGTACAGCTCTTCGGTACTGGAGTTTGCAGACTCAAACCCTTTTGCTGTCATAGATATGTTCGAAAACATATCGAATCAGCTTTAAGCAGTAGGTCCTGGTCTCTTTAGCTCTCATGTAATAAATCAGTGGACAGCAGTGTTCTAAACCAAACCAGACTCCATAATTTTTCTAATAATGTAGAAAGATATAAATACAAAGAAGGAAAATTGTACATTTAGACGGAGAAAGTATTTTCAGTTTAAAACTTTAGTAAAATTGAAAATATCAAACGCAAATAGACACACATAACATAAATATATGTAAAAATTGTATAATGTCAGAATTACATATATATGTATGCATATATATGTATGCATATATATATATATATTATATATATATATATATATATATATATATATGTCAGGATTTAAATTGTAGATTAGTTTTAAAAGATTTTAATTAGGGATTCTTTACTGAGAGTGACGTGGCGTGGGGGGTTAGCCGCATAAATACGGCTCATGCGCAAGGATCTGGGCAGAGAGCAGTGTGTACATTCCGCAGACAAAGCCGGGGCTACCCGAGGCAGCTAAGCCTGCCTTTGTTAAAAAGTTTGGCTCCAATGTGCGACGCCATTGAAGATGATTGATGAGTAGTGTGCTCTGAGATTTGAATAAAGGATGAAAATGATGTCAGGATTCTAATATCACTTAGTGGAAACCTCTCTCTCTCTTTCACTCTCTCTCTCTCTCTATCTCTATCTCTCTATCTCTATCTATCTCTCTCTATATATATCTCCCTCTCTCTATCTCTCTCTATCTCTATCTATCTCTCTCTATATATATCTCCCTCTCTCTATCTCTCTCTATATATATCTCCCTCTCTCTATCTCTCTCTATATATATCTCCCTCTCTCTATCTCTCTCTATCTCTATCTATCTCTCTCTCTCTCTCATACACACACACACACCGTGTATATAAACTTTTAAAATAACAATCCATAAACTTTCACCCTAATTATGTTTTATTTATGTTATGTTTTATTTATATTACTCTTACACTAAACTTTAAAAAAATAGGACACCAGATCTAGAGCTTTGTAATTCATAAATTTCTATAACTGCTATCGAAGCATTTTCTTTTCTCCATAAAAAATATAGTAATATACATCACACTTTATAATATTCCGCATAAACTTTTTCTATTATTTCATAACCCAGAAATTTATACCTGAAAACAATCCTCCGTGTAAAATTATGCGCCGCATGGGAAAAATAATTTTATTTTCTTATAACTTTTCGCACTGCCGAGAATGAAATGGCTATATTTACACTGCTAAATGTTACTATAAATCATATATATATTTCTCTGTGTTCTAGGATTGCACAAAACAACCTAGATGTAGAGAAAGAACTAAATGGCACCTGATATTCCAGATAGACTACGGTTGTATAGAAATACTGTCCCAGAAAGAGAATGTTCGATCGATTGACGCGTCAAACGAATCTTGTCAAACTTCCAAAAAACATTTTTAGAACTGGACGATGTACAAAAGTGTCTTAAAAATGACATTTTAAAGTATTGGCTCTGCTTGATTGCGGGATTTTGATCCTGTAAGTTTAAAATTTCTAGTTGAAAAATATGATTTTTTTCAACTAGAAATATATATGATTCATAGAATTATTTTGCAAGGTACAACCACACACAGGTATGTAAG
>CM063504.1:141452407-141457407 GCA_032207245.1 Pardosa pseudoannulata | reverse complement strand
ACCATCAATAGAGATTGAAGGAATGTGTGAAGTTTTAAATTTTGATCAGTGTAAAATTGTAAAATGGTAGGCAACAGATTTCACACATTCCTAACAAACTACAGTAACTTTTGTTCCAAAATGTAAAAAATGAACAGTATAAACTGGTATAAAATTATTAATCATTATATTTGGTTAACTGCATGCTCCATCTTACCTTTTCTATAATGACGTATTAATACAGGTTCGTATTGCACTGTATTGAAGTACCAAGAAATATATTTTCTTTTTCCATTTCAAGCTATAAAATGTGTTTGAATGAAAATAATGGCTTGACTTAATAAACACATAATTTTCCGAAGTAATTAAATAAAATGAAATTTCAACTTAGGTACATTACTATTTATATGGTTCAATATAAAATAGTAATTACAAATTAAGTTTTGTAAAGACTCTTTAGTTTGTTTAGCACCTATGAAGGCAAAATGCTGCTTATATATATATATATATATATATATATATATATATATATATATATATATATATATATATATATATAACCTTTAACCATCTCTTTTAACCATTTCTTATTTTAAATTATTTAAATATCGCCTGCATTATTTTCATACCTTATCTCTGAACATAGATATTACGTAAATAATTTTCTTTTATATTTGACTTAAATAACAGATTAGATACATATGTGATAGTTTAAAATTTAATCATCGATTATTTTTTGTTGCAATGAAAGTTTTATCACCAGTATTAACAACAAATTATTTTCAGAAAATTCTAGGAATCCCGGACTAATAAATATCTAGCGTTTAATTTATATATGTGTGTGAAAATTAAGAAGTTTGTTTGTATGTTTGTTTTTTATACATAACCACTCGGTTTGACTAAAGGAATTCAATTTGATTCTAAACTTCATTCACAGTATCGGGAATCTTTAGAGGAGTATAAAGTTAAACAAACTATTGAGCGTGTACCAGATAATTCTTAGAAGAAAAAAAATATTACCTGTCTCATAGAATATTTTACAATTATGGAAAATTAAAAATTTTACTGATCCCTTCATATGACGGGTTATATGATAGTCTATAATATTATCTAATTACCCATCTTTTATTAAATAGGTATTTTTCTGAAAGAGAACAGCTCTTCCTAAAACCCCTTCAGAATTCGTTAAACGAGAGGATTTTGTAGAATGAATAAAACACACACTTAATTTTTCTGTATAGGACAACGAAAAAAAATCATTCGATACGAACATTACGGCTGCCAACCAAATTCCGAAATGGAATTCCGACAATTTCTCCACCTTCCCTCTTTCCTTGTCTGTGCAACTAACATTTGTGTTTGAAGTCTACCAATGGAACTTCATTTGTGTTCATCAAAAAATAAAAGGAGGTGGTTCAATTTTATTTACCTCCGAATTGTAACGCTCGAATCTTCTATTACGCACGAAAGCGTTCCAGGACGATCTCTCGAGTCATTCCGGGATATTTTATTCCGTTCATTACAGTTGAGGATGAAAAGAAGATTTCTTCTGAAACGGAAGATTATTCCGTGCTGGATGAGAAACTGGGAAAATTTTGTTAATGAAATTTAGTTCTTTTCCTCCTAAAGCTTTAACTTTTCGTGAGTTCAAGACATAAAGGATAAACATGCGTTCAATTTCTCACTTTTTATTTCTGCTTATTCTGTTCTTTTTTTTTACGTATAAATATAAGAAATACATGATCGGCAATTACAATTATATATCTATATCCTCTATATAATAATAGCCTAAGTTGTCTGTTCATCTGTCCATCTGTCCACGAACTTATGAAGCGGTTGTACCTGGAATGGATACAGACATCCATATGGAATTCTTGTAAGTTAGAGTTAGCAAAATTCAAAGCGAGTAAAGTTTATCGTTCGAAAATCCACCCTTTCCCCCCTTTTCGAGCGGTTAATTCCATAATTTCAAGCAATATTATCCACGATTAAGAGTTGGTTGGTTGGTTGGTTGGGAGCGCTACGGTCTACTGTTTTGCACACGAGGGCTAATCAGACCGGGACCTACAGTTTAAAGCCGATTCCGAACGGCTACAAACATCCATGCCAGCAGCGGGATTCGAACCCACGAACTCCGGTTCCGAAGAGCAGCGCTCTACCATTCGGCCATCGTTCGGCCCCAGATTAAGAGAAGGGGATTAATTTAATCAAATTAGCACATAATAAATAGGTAAAAGCATTATGACGTCATTCCTTTAAACATCTCATTTAATCTTTTCTTATTTTAAATTATTTAAATATAGTCTGCTTTATTTTTATATATTTCATTGCTGAACTTAGATATTACGTAAGTAGTTTTCTTTTATATTTGGCCTCAATAATAAATTAGGTTTATATGTCATAGTTTTAAATTTAATCATCGAATAATTTTTGTTGCAGTGAAAAATTTATCATCGGTATTAACAAAGGATTATTTTCATAAAAGTCTAGGAGTCAATTTCATGGACTAATAAATATCCAGCGTTTAAGTTATATATCTTTGAAAATTAGCAAGTTTGTTCGTTTGTATGTTTGTTTTTATACATAACGATACGGTTTGACTAACTGAATTCAACGTGATTCTAAACTGTATTGACATTATCGGAAGTCTTTAGAGGAGTATGAAGATAAACAAATTATTGAGCGTGTACCAGATAATCCTTAGACAAAAAACCCCACCATTTTTTAACTTTCTCATAGAGTACTTTACAATTCTGAAAAATTAAAAATTTTACTGATCCCGTCATAGAACGGGCTATATGCTAGTCTCTTATATTATCTAATTATCCATCTTTTATTAAATAAGTATTTGTCTCTAAGACAACAACACTTCCTAAAACCCCTTCAGAATTCGTTAAACGAGAGGATTTTGTAGAATGAATAAAACACACACTTATTTTCTCTTTGTAGGACAATGAAAAAATCATTCGATACGAACATTAAGGCTGCCAACCAAATTCCGAAATGGAATTCCGACAATTTCTCCACCTTCCCTCTTTCCTTCTCTGTGCAACTAACATTTGTGTTCGAAGTGTACCAGTGGAACTTCATTTGTATTTATCAAAAAGTAAAAAGGAGGTGGTTCAATTTTATTTACCTCCGAATTGTAACGCTCGAATCTTCTATTACGCACGAAAGCGTTCCAGGACGATCTCTCGAGTCATTCCGGGATATTTTATTCCGTTCATTACAGTTGAGGATGAAAAGAAGATTTCTTCTGAAACGGAAGATTATTCCGTGTTGGATGAGAAACTGGGAAAACTTAGTTAATGAAATTTAGTTCTTTTCTTTCTAAAGCTTTAACTTTTCATGAGTTCAATGCATAAATGATAAACATGCGTTCAATTTCTCACTTTGTATTTCTGCTTATTCTGTTTTTTTTTACTTATAAATATAAGAAATACATGATTGGAAATTACAATTATATATCTTTATTTTTATCGTTTAAACGCCGAATTAAGAAAAAAGAGTTTCAATGACTTGAAATTTGGCTTTATCCTTTGAATTTTATCCTTTTACTTTACCTTATCACTCGTCACTCATTGAATCGATATAATCCGAAAAAAATCTTTTAGAATCTCCTTTGAAATCCGTTAAACCTGATAGTTCCAAAGAATTCGTCAAGCACCCACTTATTTTTCTTTGCTGTCAAATAACAAAGAAATAATTCGATACGAACTTTAACACTAAAACGCCCGTTAGATTTATCTCGAATTCATGTCATATATATTGTTTTATAAAATTCAGTATTATTTATCTGTATGTCTATCTATGTACACTTATAATCATGTACATATGCAAATGATATATATAATATGCATATATAAATACATATATTTGTAAATGTATATATATGTATATATATATATATATATATATATATATATGTGTGTGTATATATATATATATATATATATATATATATAATTCTCAGACAAAAAACAAACCATTTATTTACCAGGCTCATAGGGTACTTCTGGAAATTTTAAAATTTTACTGATACCGTCTTATGGCGGACTATATGCTAGTAGTTAAGTGATATGCCTTCACTTACTTTTACCAGACTCTGGGATGAGAAGAAATTTACTTTTCTGAGGCATCTCTTTTTATTCTATGTTTCAGTTCACTTTAACTTCGTATTATTCGACAATTATAAATCATTCCATTATGGTAAGAAACACAAGTGTAAGTTCATGATGCAGGTGTTATCTCGTTATCACACGAAGTCTCTATTCTAGTGTGCTTATTGGAACAGGATAGTGTTTAGCTTTTTTTGTCCCACTCCGTAGGTTTTTTTTTTGTTTGTGTGTGTGTGAGTGTGTGTGTGTGTGTGTGTGTGTTCAGCATACTTAAGTAATGTGACTTTAGTAATTTTAGAAGATTCTGGGAAAAGGAAAAATTAACTTTTGTAAGTCGTGAATCTATGCTTCAGTTCACGTTAACTTCATTTAATTCGTCAACCTGTTAATTCATCCATTGTGGTTTACGAAATACAAGTGTAATTTACTGCTACAGGATATGTCTTCACGTTATAAAAAATGTCTATTCTATCGTACCTGTCAGAAAATCTGCCTATCACTTAGCACTCGATATAATACAATAATTGAATTTTATCCTTTTACTCTGCCTTATCACTCGTCACTCATTGAATCGATATAATCTGAAAAAAATATCCTTTTAGAATTTCCTTTGGAATTCGTTAAACCTGAGAGTTCCAAATAATTCGACAAGCACCCACTTATTTTTCTTAGCTGTCAAAAAACAAAGAAATAGTTCGATACGAACTTTAACAATAAAACGCCCGTTAAAATCGTCTCGACTTTTCGTCATATATATTCTTTTAAAAAGTTCAGTATTATTTACCTGTTTGTCTATCTACACATATAATCATGTACATATGCATATAATATATATAATACGCATATATAAATACATATATTTGTAAATGTATATATATATGTATATATATATATATATATATA
>CM063504.1:141444907-141447407 GCA_032207245.1 Pardosa pseudoannulata | reverse complement strand
TAAGTACAAGTATTAAGATTTTCTATCAAATGCTTTATTAGAATAGTTGAGAGAATAAAAATATGGTTTGGTGATCTGCTACTTGCTAAAAGAGGGACTATAAATTAGAAACAGGTATGGAATTTCGCCAAAGGACAAGGAAATTTATCTGTTAGGTAAAGAATGACAAAAAGGTTAATTTAAATAATAAATATAATTAAAATTGATTCATTGGGTTGAAATATCATTTCATGTATTTGTCTTGCCGTATATATATATATATATATATATATATATATATATATATATATATAATATATATATATATATATATATATATATAATATATATATATATATATATATATATATATATATATATATATATATATATATATATATATATATATATATATATATAATATATATATATATATATATATATATATATATATATATGTGTGTGTGTGTGTGTGTTTGTGTGTGCGTGCGTCTGTGTATATGTATACCAAACAGTGGCTGAATGGTAGAGAGAGCATCTAGCTTCAGCTTTAAGCATTAGGTCCCAGTCTCATTAGCTCTCATGTACCGAAACGGAAGACCGTAGCGCCCCAAACTAAACCATATGTATGTAGGTATGTATGTATGTATATGTATTAATCATTAATAATCAATAACCTAGATATGCCTAATGTTCTCAATGACTGCTGTTAACTTTTTTTTGTTTTGATTGTTGAAAGATTAGATAGAATAAATCGCAGTATGAAGAAAATAGCAGCTCCGAATGTATTATACAATGACAAATTTTGAATATCTAAAAATCTCAAATTAAAATGTATAAATCGGCGTGTTGACTTTGTCTGTTAATTATTAGTTTGTAATTTTTCTATCATCGTTTTCACTGTTTACGGTACTTTCTCCTTAAACTGTGTATTTAAATTTAGATTATCTCATTTTATACATACAATTAATGCCTAGTACGTCTTTACGTATGACTAAAAAGAGTTAATAAAATATTACAAACATGTGTGTCCTATATACAATTTATTAATTTTAATACAAATACTTAATTTTACATATATATATATATATATATATATATATATATATATATCTATATATATATATATATATATATATATATATATATATCTGTGTGTGTGTAATCAAGGTGAATTTTCCGCTAAGCATTAAGTAGTTTAATAAATTTTCCTTACCAGTGCCAGTCTTCTGCGATCGCTTGTGGATTGCGGGCAATTCTTGGTTGCTTTGCGAGGCGGGGTGACCCAGTATTCGAGATCTGTTCACCACCACCGGAAGAATCTTGAAGGGGACTCGCCGTAAGGACTCGCTTACGTGATTGATTGATTTATTGTAATCACGGTGAAATTAATCTGGCGTTTGCATAAAGTTTAGCCCTTAATATTTTTAATTGCCCTTGCTTACTGATCAGTCAGTAGCCTCAGAAATAAACCCAATGTATAATATCACTCCATGAAACATTCCATGAAAAGAAGCATTAAGTCTGACATGGAACTTAACTTTTATTTGAGAACTAAGAGATAGACATGTTTCTCTGGAGAGATCAGTAAAATGAATGATACATGAAATCACTGGCAGGGACCCCAAAGAGACTCGGATATTAGTCCAAAGAAACCGGCAGCTTAGTCAGCATTCTTAATAATCAGAAAAGAACCTTGATCAGTGGAAAATGTGAGCCATTCGCCTGGCTCAGCTGAAAATTGTGGCGAGTGGATAAAAAATTAGAATTTATTTCAATGTCAGCATTGTGAAATGGAAAGAAAGTGTTTTAAGTCAGCGTACATTCCTTAAAATAAGACATTAGACGGACGGGAAAGTAGATATCAAATAATAAGAATGGAGTAAAGGAAAAAATTTTAAAAGATATTTTAAGTGTATGAAATTTATATATATATATATATATATATATATATATATATATATATATATATATATATATAAGTCACGGTATCCACGGGTAGCGTGTGAGTGTCGAAGTGGTTATGAAGCTACGTACAGCTTAGAAACAATATCAATACTTATTCTTGATTAAAAGGGAGTATGTACAAATTTTCCAAATGTAAATCACATGGCCCAGGCGGGCTGGTGTGGACCTAAAAGTTCCCGGCGAACCTAAAAATAAGCAATCTACGGACAGGTGCCGACAGATACCTTTGGACAGGTACAACTACTCTCCTTGAGTTCCACACAAAGCTGGAGAAAAAGCTCTCCAAAAAACACCAACAACCACCAGACGAACCTCTGTTCCTTCTCTCGTCCTAGGCTTTCTCCGGCAAAAAATCGTGCCGCCTGAAGTCACTTTCGCATCTTCCCATTGGCTTTTTCTTTCCGCGTCGTTGTCCTGGTAGCCTCTGATTCGCTCCTTCGGTGGCTCCTCACTGTCTAACATTTCGTTGTCCTGTCTGTCTTTCCGATTCACCTCGTACATCTCAAGGCGTGGTCGAAGCGACAACCCTTTGTAGTGTAGTGTCAAAATCCCA
>CM063504.1:141434907-141437407 GCA_032207245.1 Pardosa pseudoannulata | reverse complement strand
ATATATATATATATATATATATATATATATATATATATATATATATATATATATATATATACAATGTTAATATGTGTAATCAAATAATTATTAAACTACTGAACAAGGAAAAAATGATCAGCTAGCAGTAATAAAGAGGCAATCGGCCGACAGTGAAAGAGAACGGCACAAGTCTGATTAAAACTTTATTTTAGAGCTTCTAAAACGGACATCTTTACTATTCAAAGACAGACAAGAGAAAGACACATAAATTACTCTGCTCGAACAGTGGTACACCCAAGAGCGAAGTTGGACAGAATTTTCCAACTTACTCAGCGAATTTAAATGTCAGATCAGGAAAAACGAGGAGGCATTTGCCGGAGACAGCTGGGAAACGTGTTGAATACACAGAAAATTTAAATCTATAGGATAAAAAGCTTTGTGAAATGAACCGAAAGAATTTTAAGCTGAGAACGCTCCTTTGATTAAGATATTTAGAGAGTAGGAAAAAGTTTTAAGGAATTAGAATGGGAGAGAGAGGTTTTTAAGGAAATATTAAAGTTAAATAATTTTGATATATTGCACACACACACACGCACACACACATATATCGAAAAACTTTTATATAATGTTCTGTTATATAGTGGATGGCAACTGGCCAATCAGCCCCACTGACTATGACCGAGTTGACTTGTCTTTAGTACGTGTGTGTGTGTGTACATGCGTGTTTGTATTTACATAGAACATATTTTCTATGTTCTTCTGGAGGAAAGAGCTTAAATAATTTTATTAAATAATTTTGATATATTACATATATATTCGTACACATCCATAGATACGCTGACATAGCATTTATTTTCATTACGGTTGCGGAGTCTTTTGGTCTTCTCAGGTCTGTATATGTGTACTTGTACTTGCATATGACTCTCTGTATGCGTGTGTGTGGGTTCGTGCGTGTACTAACGCACGGGCCTGTCCGTTCTAGAGTTTAATGAGAAAGAGAAAATATAGAGTTTTTGAAGAAAGATGTTCAATGGTGATATAAAAGGTAAGTCTATTTGTTCTACGAACTAATTATGTAGATGAGTCCCTCGTGGAAGAAACTCTCCCATTCACAACCTTTGCAGACTCCAACGTATATTTAGGATATATAATAATGAATTAGTTAAAATATTTTACTTCTTTCACTGAAAGAAAGCTCTCTCACGCACAGTTTTCATAACTATCTTTGAAATTCAATTTGGGTCATTTAAGTATTTAAGACTGCGCCGATTTGCCGTGTCTCCGAAAATTAAATTAGCTCAAATTTACCCGATGTATAGGGTTATTTAAAGAGATTTGTGTTAGCAAATGGATGACAGAGGGTTAAAATCAGGTTAACGGTGTCAATAAGCTTTATCACGGAGTTTTCGCTCAAAGATTTGTTTCGAAGGATGCTTTGCAGTTTCAATCTTACGTAACTATATTTGATCCTTTAAGGAAATTACGTATGATAATAATTAGACGAGAAAGGAATGAAACAGAAGAGTTTTTCCGGATTTGCTTAGAATCTTTAAGGAAACTAACAATTTAATTGGTCTTTAATGTAACTAATGTTCCCAAAATTTGTAAGTTTATTATAGCAATCTATATTTAATAAAACTATTTATAATTATCAATTTAGTACGTGGGAGATTATGTCATGTTATTTATAATGAACGTAATTCAATAACAGGAATGTGAAAATGCTTAAACTTTGTTCAAATTTAATAAATATTTTAAATAAATTCATTTTAACATTAAGTTAATTTTAACGTTATATTTTGAGAATCAAAATAATAATGAAGTAGTTAAAAAGATATTTTTATAAGGATTCTGTATGGCGAAATAATGTTCTGAATAACCTTTTATTCTTGACGTATCTTTTTACGTACGTCTAAAAAACAGATTTTAGAATTTTTATGTTTTCTTAGAACGAGTTTGAATTTCAGGAGTAGGTAGATGCCAATCTTATTAACAACATACAAAATTTTCAAGTAATTTTCATAATTTATAAATTTCCAATTTTGATCGACAATTTATGATATTTTGAACAGAGCACATAAATTTACTTTTTCGCAAGTACATACACTGGTATTATGAGAAATTGCTTTATCTATTATAATACTGCACTTTACATCATTTATTTTACATACATTTTCTACGAAGTTTTTCTTTTTCATAACTGACATCCTATAGTGTTTTAAAAGGATAGCTCATCACTTACGTGACATGCTAGTCTTCAAAATTGTCTTCAAAATTAGTCTTCATATTTATTCTATACTGTGCAGTCATGTTAGCATAGATTTAAGATGAACATCGAAATGGAATTGGAAGAAATGCCTCGAGTATTAAAGGATTAAACTTTTTGAATAAAAAGATTATTTTATTCTTGTATAATTTAGTTAGTATATTCAGATATAGTGTAACATACTGGAGCTATGGTGGGCGAAGCCGTCAATGAAACAGGCTAGAAAACATTTTACTCTAGACTAAATATTTT
>CM063504.1:141424907-141427407 GCA_032207245.1 Pardosa pseudoannulata | reverse complement strand
CATTAAGTTTTACTCGTTTTTTTGCCACAGTAATTAATGGAAGTTAAAAAATTAAAGGAATGAAACTATCATTTTCATCACAACCTGAAGGTATATATTATACAGGTGTTTTTTTTTTTTTTTTTTTTTTTTTTTTAAAGAGGTGTAGGAGACGGTAGGCCTTTTCCCTCTTCGGAAAATAAATAAATCTGGAAAATCAGACGTTATTGTTATAGAATTGAAAAAATAAATATTTTAAGATCAAATGTTAACAAAATTGAAAGCAAGTTGAATAGAACTTGAAATGAAAGACAAAGAATATACAAATTCTGCAACTGTAAAATGTAAAGAAAATAATAAAATCCAAACAGTTTATTTTTAAATTATAGAGTAAAAAAATAAAGATACGGCCAATCCCAGATTATAAATAAACGTGTTTTAAACATTAACATTCGAATTAAGTGAACCACCTCAAAAAAGTAGCCTATTATTATTTTCCAGATCCTACAAATATTTTACACTATCACTTTATCCTGTAGGACAAGGTAAGAAAGACTTTTCAAAAACTCTTTTTCTATTCTATGAGACAAAATCATCCGTTCGAAAAGACTTTAAACTTCTGGTATCATTAACGAAAGCAAGCTATCTCTAGCGCAGTCTTCGTAACTGGGTTAGATATTGAATTAGGGTCCTTTTATGTATTTAAGGATGCGCCAATTTGCCGCGACCCCGGAAAATTAAATTAACTGCCATCTGCCCGGGTATGTTGGATCATTTAAGGAAATTTATCCGTTAATCAATGGACGGAAAAGGGGTAAAATCGAGGTAATGGCTTTGATTGGATTTTCAAAGAAAAATTTTACACGATGTTTGTTAGAAATCTTTTTTAGGTGTTTTTAATTGTTTGATTAAAAATTTTCAATGAAATTCAAGTCAAGCGTTCTCATGTATATTTTACTAGAAAATAAATTTTTATACTGATACATTATATTGTTAAATATATATAATTCATAAATATAGGTTATTGTAACCACTGAACAAACTTTTCTCTAACAAACCATATATTTTTGGTAATTCTATATCATAAATCACAACTTTTAGTAAATGTCCTTGTGTTTCTTTTTAATCTGATAATCCTTGGCTACCATGAGAACACTGAGATAACTTCTGCTTAACTGAATTAAGCTTATATTACTACTTATGTAACTACGCTTCAACTGTTAACTTTCCAGCAGTGGTATATTCTTAAATATTTAATTCGTTGACTCCTTGGATTCTCATGGCACTCTATAAGAAAATTTTTAAAGCTTTGGCGATAGAAAGCCAAAGTGGAAATATCTCAATATATTCGTCATTTTTATTTTCAAGCTTTTCTATTTTATTTCATAGTCAAACGACTGGTTTAAACACATGGATGTAATTGGATATAAAATCATGCATATATATAAGTTTATGGTGGGTAATAAACACATAAACTTAGAGAAAAACAGAAATTTCTTTGATTGGTTGGAAGCTCAAAGGACTACTGTTTTTGCTGCACCAGAACTTTAGACCAGGATCATCATTTTAAATTCAGTTTCGATTGTCTAATAACAACCATGCCGGAAGTGGGATTTGAATTCACGATCTACTGTACTAAACTGGAAGCTCTACCCATTCGGCCAATTGTGTATTTGGAAATGCAGTCGAGGAAAAAACTATTGCTAACAAGATTTAAAGAACAAATGTCTGAAATGCATATATATAAATAAAAAATAGCTTGCACTAATTTTTGTGACTAGGTTATTCGAGTCCATTAGATTTTAATAATAGTTTAACTGAAATTTCTGTAAAAATCTTGACAATTCAAAGTGTACTCGAAAATATTATGTTTAAAATATTCAGCGGTAATTAAATGCAATACAGTTATACAATAAAAACTCTGAAATTGTTCATATTTGTCTCTCTTTCTCTCTCTCTCTCTCTCTCTCTCTCTCTATATATATATATATATATATATATATATATATATATATATATATATATATATATATATATATATATATATATCTGTATATATATATATATATATATATCTGTATATATATATATATGTATATATATGTATATATATATATATGTATATATATATGTATATATAATATATGTATATATATATATGTATATATAATATATGTATATATATGTATATATATATATGTATATATATGTGTATATATATATGTGTATATATATGTATATATATATATATATATATATATATATATATATATATATATATATATACATAAGTATGTATATATGTATTTAAAGATATATATCAAGTAAATTTACTTCTCTGAAACAATTAGAGGATAAGTTTCTGGTTTCAAAAACTAATTTTAAAATAACTTTAATTTTAATATTTTTATTTATTTCTGAAATATAAAAATTAGAAAAAATAAAGGAAGTATTCATTCAATTCACAATGTTTTCTTTATTTTTTCGTATTAGGTAATGCTTGATGAAGTGGAGAAAACTC
>CM063504.1:141404907-141414907 GCA_032207245.1 Pardosa pseudoannulata | reverse complement strand
TCATCACAAATTAAAATTGCTCTTTCAGTTATCGTAACCATTCCAATTTTAAAAGCAGAACGATCAGAAAATTACTTCAATAAATTTTGGAATGTATGTATACATGCATGTTACATATTTCAATTGTATATTTTAGTGTTATATCCAGGTTAATAGAAGCTTGAAGCATTAATATATAATATATGACATCATATAATTACATATACTTATCAGTAAAGTATTTATCTATGAGTATGTATTTATGTATTCCAGTATTTATTTACATACAGCATTGAAATTATTTCCATGGGCGTTCTAGTATTAATATCTATTAAATATATAATAAATATCCTTAATAAATATCTTTATTTTTCATTTAAACATCAATTAATACTTTTAGTATTAATTGATGCAAGTCAGCGTAGATGTTTATTGCACAGAAGTGGACTCAATACAAGTTTAATATTTGCACGCACTTAGCAATGTACGCAATTTTAATGTATTATATAAACTCGAATCCGTCGTTTAAAAACCTAATTCCTGTTTAGCTAATTTAACCACTCTAGTTTTAAGACCGTCTATTTGTATTATGTCGCAGGGAAATGATGAAAATGGGGATTTGAACGATTCCCTGAGGCAGATGATCAATTGACGTAATATGTTAAAATAACAGCTCTGCGGAGTGATATCCATAATGAAAGAAAGAGTTATTTGATGATATTCTTTAACTGTTTTAATGAAAAACAGGAATTTGTTTAGATATTAACACTAAAAACTATAAACATAAAAATTGACACTATACAATTTTTTTAGTTAAAATAATGTTTATTTGTCTATTTCCTTCCAATTTCCAAGTCCGGTCGTTTGACTGGCTATGGTAGAAATAGGTATGTATTAAGTGTTGGTATGTTTAATGTTAAATGTATTTTTTTTTGTAAGCCATGCATTATTAAATGACGTGTACGTAGTACAACAATATACAATGAAACACAAAATATCTAATAAAAGATACTCAAGATGATATTTTTAAATATAAAAAAATACACTGGGATATAATAATCTGGGATTCTAACAGCTTTTATAAAATGACAACATATGTTTAATAAACTGAAAAAAATAATCAACAATTTAAAAATATGCTGCAAATTTTGATTTTTAATTTCCAAATTTAGTCTAATTCTACTTAACAACCCTTCGAAGTAGTTATTTGAAATAACATTTCTCCTCAATAAAATTTATGTGTGCAATCTAATATCTGATTTACAAAACCTCTTTTGTTGCTATAACAGTTTTAAAAAATATACAAATAACTTTTTGTCCATTGAAATTGGACTACAATTAATTTCAGTCAGTCAGATTTTTTAATAAACCCCTTAAATAATGAGATTTTCTTTCGTAGAGTTACTACTCACAGTTTATGATCAAAGGAAGTCCAAAATTGGACGAAGTGATCAGTTATTCAGAACATCGTCCAAAAATGTATGTCGCCAAAAGATCGCCAAAGCATGTCTCAGACATTTCCCTTCAGCAAAATTTTTAGCGATATAAACCGAGTAATAGAAATATACTTACTATTTCATAAAATAAGCTTTCGAAATTCCATATTAATCTTTTGATGACACATGAGAGTATTATTAATATTTGAAAGGGGTTGAGCCATTTTCTTTCAAAAGCTTGGTGCCTTCAACAATTAATAGGTTAATAGTACTTAATTCAATATAAGTGCAATTAGGTACAATTAACCAGGAGTAAGTAAAAAAATTGAGGGATCATTCCCTTCAACTTTTATTAATGAACCAATCCTTACACATAAAATATATGTGGAAGGTGCTGTAGGTTTTCTAACATTCCATAAGGATTGAGTATACATTCATGACGCAATATAAGACGTGAAGCCAGTTGGATTACCTCAGAGCCTTGATGAGGAATTCCTTGAGGAAGATTACAAATCAAACATCTACTCTCTCCGCTACACAAATAATTGTTAATAAACTTATATTCATCGGTAATTTGCAGCATACAAGGTTGGTTCAACATTTTTATCATTACATTTATTGTAGTCGTTCTAAAACTGTACTTGGAACTTTATACAGACCGAAGGCTAGGTCCAAAGCAGCTACTTTTTATTAACACACGTTGTTGATTTTTGATGTACGAGTTACAAAAAGTGTTGATTTTTTTAACAGGCACATCTTTTTGTTTCACATTGTAGTTTGGCTTGTTGGAACACGTCTGAAATCTTTAACCTCCAAATGAGAATAATCTTCCTGCAACCCGCTTAAGTAATCTATGGAACTGCTTCGGTCTATTCGAAGTAGCTACTCTAAGTTATTCTTCTTCTCCTTCGAATAGTTATTCTTATTCGAATAGTAGATAGTAGCTATTCGAAGAGCGTTTCTAGGATTTTATAGGGATTATAAAGGGGAGTTGTAATTAGCGAAACATAGAGCTCTGAGTTCCTGAACTGTTTATTTCATCTTTTCTTTAAAACAGGTAAGGAATTTCATTAAATCCCTTACTTTCCTTTAGGGAAATAATCTGTCAGAGCTGTTATTTTATCATCTTACGTAAATCTACCTTACCATCAGGACATTGAATCGAAACTGAACTAGAAACCAAAAATCGTAAAAAAAAAAAAAAAAAAGTTATTCTGGTCGGAACTAAAACCGTAAAAACCGTTCGGTTCAGTTCCTGAACCGAAAAAAAATCAGTTTATTTCGTTTCAATATATCTTCATTTTTATCAGTCATTTTGATAATGTAAACTACTTATCATTATTTTCTTATTTGATGTCAAATATATCGTTATCATCATTACATGTACATTACATCTCGATCTTAAGAAGTAGGTCCCGGTCTCATTAGCCCTAGTGTTGCAAAAAGTAGACCGTAGCTCTCCAAAACCAAAACTTCATATAGTATTTAATATATGAGACTCTAAAATAAAAATTTCTTAAAACGTACGAAATATCAACAGTGTTACATATTTTTTTAAATAAATATGTATCTCAAAATACCCTAGATTAAAAGAAAATATTATTAAATAAAATAATAGTAACACCGGATACAACTTTGAATACATCAAAAAATTGAAGAAGAGATGATATTATGTCTGAACAAACAAATATCAATAGTTACATATCAGGGCATAGATTTACTCGAATATATGAAAAAATAAATAAACAACATAAAAAAAATCCATTTTCTCAGACATCAGATTTTCCATTTTTCTGCCGAAGAAAGTTCTATATTTCTTATTTCCCTGAAGGGTAGGATAATTCTGTTTATTTGCATTTCTATTTATTGTTTTATGTTGCCCTTTGGAAGTTTTAAACGTTTGCACAAAAAACTTGAGAGACATATAATTTGCATATAAAACAAATAAATATATGTATGGAGGAAGGCGTGCGAATGAAAATGAGAAATTTGCAAGTACTTGTACTGAAATTTTAATTAAAATTTTGTCTGGGGAGAGAGGAGTGTCTCATGAGCCGATTTGCATAGAAATGCAATTAAATGGATAAACACTAGAGATGTGATGTTTTTGATATCTTTGTATCTAAAGATAAATAATAATTGTATTCATATATATATATATATAAACACATAATATAATTAATATATTAAAAATTTAATCTAGACGTATAATTTTTTTTACATTTTAATTCTATTTCGTTATTAATGAAATGCAATATGTTTCGTTTTCATATCAGTAAACTCTTAATTTGCAATTCCTACCCCTCTTTCATTTCCAATCTTACTAGATTCGGTCTCGCAATTCGTCCCTTGAATGGTGTTTTTGCCATTTAGAGCGACCAAAAATTGTTTTAACAAACCAGAGGAATACTGAATTGACTAATTTGTTGGGAATGTGCATGTCGGTCTCTCTTGAGGAAGGGAAGTTTCTATCTGATTTGTACTAAATAAATCAGCTGTAAAGAGTATGAAGTATGAAGAGTATAAAGAGTATGAAAAGTATGAAGAGTAAGGCTAAGAGTATGAAGAGTACGAAATATATTTTTAAAGTTTTAACTTCAAGGAAATGGCGGTTTAATGTAATCTGTTCATCGACTGCATCATTTTTGCTGAGTAGAGCCCATGCAAACAAAATTTGGGCTAATGTCTTTTAAATCTAAGGTAATTTTCGGTGCCTTCAAATATTCGGGAGAAGGTCGAAATTTAATGCAGTTATTCATTCTGCAGTTATCCACACACACACACACACACGCACACACACACACATATATATATATATATATATATATATATATATATATAATATATATATATATATTTATATATATATATATATATATATATATATATATATATATATATATATATATATATATATATATATATATATATATATATGTATATATATATATATATGTGTGTGTGTGTGTGAGTTTAAAAATTAGTTACTCTGGTCACAATAATATTGTAGCGCCTATTGCTTTTACTTGGCCGGGCTACTGGGCAAGGAGAAGCCTTATCCGCTAACAGTAATAACGATGCAGTCTGACCATTGAAAGAGACCGCCACAAGTCTATTTAAAACTTTGTTTTAGAGCTGCTAAAACTGACATCTTTACAAGTGAACTACAGACAAGAGAAAAGACACAAAAATCACTCTGCTTGAACAGAGGTGCACCCAAGAGCGAAGACAGAAAGAATTTTCCCAAGGGCCAAGAAACACATAATAAAATTAATTTATTAAAAATTTAATCTAGATGTATCTAATTTTTTTTTACATTTTAATTCTATTTGGTTATTAATGAAATGCAATCTGTTCCGTTTTCATTTCAGTAAACTCTTAATTTGCAATTCTTACCTCTTTTCCATTTCCAATCTTACGAGATTCGAGCTTACAATTAGTCCCCTGGGGGTTGTTTTTGAAATTTAGAGTGACCAACCATCCCTTTAATAAACCAGAGGAATACTGAATTCATTAATTTGCTGGGAATATGAATGTATGTCTCTCTTGAGGAAGGGAAGTTTCTATCTGATATGTACTAACTAAATCAGTTGTGAAGAGTATGCAGTATATTTTTGAACTTTTAACTTCAATGAAATGAAGATTTAATGTAATTGGTTCATCGACTGCGTCATTTTTGCTGAGTCAAGCCCATCCAAAGAAAATTTGGGTTAATGTCTTTTAAATTTCAGGTAACTTTCGGTGCCTCCAAATCTTTGAGAGAAGGTCGAAATTGAATGCAGGGATCTATTCTGATACCTCAGTATTCACACACATACATATGTATACAAATACACACACACACACATATATATTTAAAGTTACTTCCTCTGGTCACAATAATTATGTAGCTTATTGTTTTACTGGGCCGGGCTACTGTGCAAGGAGTAGCCTTATCCGCTATCAGTAATAACGATGCAGTCTGACCATTGAAAGAGATTGACACAAGTCTACTTAAAACTTTATTTTAGAGCTGATAAAACGGACATCTTTACTAGTCAACGACAGACAAGAGAAAAGACACAAAAATCACTCTGCTCGAACAGAGATGCACCCAAGAGCGAAGACAGAAAGAATTTTCCCAAGGGACAAGAAACTTACTCAGCGAATGTAAGTGGTAAGTTCAGGAAAACCGCGGAGCCATTTGCCTGTGACAGCTGGGAAACGTGTTGAATAGACAGAAAATGCACATATATAGGACAGAAAGCTTTGGAAAGTGTATCGAACGAATTTTAAATCGAGGACGCTCCTTTGATTAAGACATTTAGAGGCTAGGAAGGAGATTTTAAGAAATAAGAATGGGAGAGTGGAGAATTTTAAGGAAATATTAAAGTTAAATAATTTTGATATATTACATATATATAAATGTGATGATTATTAGATGGACTATTAATTGAAGAACTGGACTGCTTCGAAATTCACTGGAAAGGTTCCTTGTATTAATGAAGCATTACAAGAGATGGATAGAATGAGAAATTATAGATAGACCACAATCAGCTTTATAAGTTAGAAATGAAAAAAAAGAAAGCTAATAAATAGTAACAAACCAATATAATATTCCAACACCTTATATAGATAGTAAAAGGGGAAATTGCAAGGATGTTCAATTTCTATGTATATAGATATTTATATGATTCTGTAATAAAAAGTAAAATTTTTCTTAGTTGACTTAAATGGGAATTGAATTTAAAATTTTTTATACATTACTTGTTTTGATTAATGTTTATAGTTAAAATAAATTAGTTCTTAGATTGTTTACATTTTCCTTACTATATATTTTGGAATAGATGTGTGGTACTTATCATTAGTAAATTAAATGATTAATAAAATAATTAATCATTTAATTCACTTATGATTTACAAATAAGTCCTAAAAACTAGTGAATTAAATGAATACAATTATTACTCTTAATGATGCACTGTTGTGAAATTAATTATTTAAACAGAATACGAATTTATATTGTCATAGTCGAATTCAGAATATTCAAAACCAGTAGAACGTAACTTTTTTTAGAAAGTTTATTCATTAATGCCACGTGCGATTATTTGAACTGTCTGCCGGATCCCTATACACAACTCCCGGCCGGTTGAATTACAAAGAATCTACTTTGAAACGAATGTCTTCCGAAAAAATCCTGCCTACATACAAAAAAGAAAAGACAGAAATATGCCGTTGATTCATGGCAATTATTTCATTAACATATTTCTGTGACAGTTCTCCCGGGATGGTTATGAGGGTTTAGACAGACGTCTCTGTCGCATATTCTTTTTTGAGACTCAAACAAATTTATTTTTCCGTAAGCTACTTGAGAGCATCATGTATAAATTTGGAACTAAAAATAGAACATTTATTCATATATTTCTAGCTGGTTCCGCAACAAAGACAAAATATTCAGTATACGGGATTATAATACATATTTTTTATGCCTGATCATTATCAGTCTTAATAGTAGTATAAAAAACTACTTAGGTCGTAAACCTTTATACACATGAAAGATTTTACCTATTCATATTGTCTAACTGTATTTCTCCCTGTATTATAATATGCATATATGCGTTGGTGTCCAAAAGTTAATCATAACTGCTGTTTATGTAAATATTTGATGAAATCTAAATTGAAGTATTGAGAAACATAATATGAAAGCATAATACAATTATACCATAATAAAAAACATAAATAAAGTTTAATAAACTTTTATACACATGAAAGATTTTACCTATTATCTACATTTTACCTATTCATATTGTCTAACTGTATTTTTTCCTGTATTATAATAGGCATATATGAGCTGGTGTCCAAAAGTTACTCATAATTGCTGTTTATGTAAATATTTCTAAACTGTTATGTAATAATCTAAACTGAAGTATTGAGAAATATAATATGCAAGCATAATACAATTATACCATAATAAAAAACATAAATAAGGTTTAATAAACATTTATACACATGAAAGATTTTACCTATTATCTACATTTTACCTATACATATTATCTAACTGTATTTTCACCTGTATTATAATATGCATATATGCGCTGGTGTCCAAAAGTTAATCATAATTGCTGTTTATGTAAATATTTGATGAAATCTAAAGTGAAGTATTGACAAACATAATATGCAAGCATAATGCAATTATACCATAATAAAAAACATAAATAAGGATCGTTTTCCCTTTTACTATTCATAAACAATGATTAACCGTAAAACATGCATAAATGAATAGTGTAGTAGAAAAATATTAAAAGCAAAGGTAATTTTGCAGTTTAATAAAGTGTATTTTCACCTTTTACAGCAAAAATGCTTTGTAACAATTTATGATGTTTGTTAAGCAATTGTGACTATATTATTGCCTCTAAGAATTAGAAGCGTTGTGGAGACCTGTTTTTTGTTCTGAATCGCAGCTTGTACACAAGAAAAAGGTGTTAAAGAAAGGACTAGTGGGTTTCCTAAAATACCTCACACATGCTCGATAGGATTAAGATCAAGAGATTTAACAGGTCACTGCAAGCTCTGAATGCCTTCCACATTCAAGCAAATCATCGACCAGAAGACATATGGACAAGAAGCATTATCATAATATGAATGGAAGACCACTAACACCTTGAGAAATGCAAAGCTCAAAGACTTTGTCTGTGCATATCATAGCTGTAACAGACGCCGTCTCAAGTATATGAAGGTGTGCAATCCAGCATTACGCCTGATAAAGAAACAACTCCTTTTAAAGAAGAAAAATTATATCATTTTGTGATATTTCTTGGGTGTAAACGAATGTCACGCTTTCCATAGCTTAATTCTAGGAAACTTAGTACTCAGACTACAATGACATTGACCTACTGTTCCAAACTCCAGTTTAAAAGAGCATGTTAATTCGCAGATGTGGGTGTCATGTAAACTTCTAGTCCCACTAGTCTTCCAGCATAGAGACTAACATTGAGTCTTCTGTAAATAGTTTGTTCGGAAAGTCTTACTCCTGTGAACGCTCTAGTGAATCCAGAGCTGTAACAATACTGTCTATCTGACTTCACTGAGTTATGAATAATCTGTCTGTTAATACACTTGTTAAACCTGATAGCGGTTGAACAATATCTGTAGTACTCCGAAAACTTTTCTATAATCTTTAGATCACACAGTGAGGGACTCAAACAATTTTGAACAATCTATTCAATATTTACATATTATGATTTATACTCAACATTCGCTACATACTAACACACTAACACACACACACACATATATATATATATATATATATATATATATATATATATATATATATATATATATATATATATATATATATATATATATTGCTCTAATCGGCAATCTCTCTAAAATATCCGTTACGTTTTAATTGGCTAAGTGATGATTTTGAACAAAACTAATAAATAGTAATAAAGGGAAAAATGAATTTTAAAAATGAGTTTTAATTATGTATGCTTGTATGCATGTGTCATAAATGTATATATGTATGTGAATATATGTTTGGATATATGTATGTATTCATCCTATTTACATCGCTACTGTAGTAAAACACTCCACAAATATGCTGCCAGGAATCCTATCATTCGTATCGCAATTTACAACCGTAATCTGCATTCCATTGCACTTTTAAACACGACGTTGAAGGCTTTCCCCTTCCGATTCGATGACGTCATGGCTACAAAATGACGTCACGTCTGTGGTTGAGCGGACCCCATTGATGTTTCAACAATGCACGTACCTTTCGGTATCGCAGTAAAGTGAAAGCTCGTTATCTTCTATATCCCATTAGACCATTGTAACATATTCTTTCATAGGACTGGTCTTTTTGAGTAACCATTTATATATATATATATATATATATATATATTATATAAATACTATATATAATATACTATATATATATATATATATATATATATATACATATATATATATTAGTATATATATATATATATATATATATATATATATATATATATAAATATATATATATTATACATATATATTATATATATATTATATATATATATATATATATATATATATATATATATATATATTATATATATATATATATATATATATATATATATATATATATATATATATATATATATATATATATATATATATATATATATATTATATATATATATATATATATATATATATATATATATATAGTGTGTGTGTGTGTGTGTGTGCTTGCCGGAGATGATTTCTTAATTAAATTTATTTTAAATGGCAATATCGTAAAATATTAAAAATAGTTAAGATGAAAAAAAAATTGTCATTCGTTATTTTGCATTATTTTTTTTTGTTTGTATTGTAGAATTATTTCTGTATATAGAAGTATTTTTTATTTTCTGAAAATAAAAATAAAAAACTTGTATACACGGTAAATTATACGTAATGTATGTACATGAAGATAAATATTGTGAAATACTGTCTTATTGGAAATATATGTATGTAGAGATAAAATACTTCGGAATATCCTTTTCGTAAGGCAGCAACAATTGCAGTGTATAGTGGTGTATTCATAATAAAGCCCTCGTAGAAATGTATAT
>CM063504.1:141394907-141399907 GCA_032207245.1 Pardosa pseudoannulata | reverse complement strand
CATGGATTCAAGTAAAAGATGAAGAGTTCTAGTATACTGAAGAGCCGAAAATTGGCCACCTAATATCGTATAAGAGCATGGACTCGACTACTTAGAGTGACAATTATCTCCAGCACTCGAAGTAGTGATGGAGGTAATTGGTATCATGAATCCTGCAGGGTTGTCCATAAATTCCTAATAGTACGAGGAGGTGGAGATTTCTTCTGAGCAGCACATTGCAAGACATCCCAGATATGCTCAACAATATTTAAGTCTGTGGATTAGGGTGTCCAGTTGAAGTGTTTAAACTAGGAGAAGTGGTCCTAGAGCCACTATGTAACAATTCTAGACGTGTATGGTGTCACATTGTCCTACTGGAATTCCGTAAGTCCATCGAAATGCGCATTGGACATAAATGGGTGCAGGTGATCAGACAGCGATGTTGGAGATTCGATGTTTTACCGGATTTGCGATATTCACGGTAGACTTATGAAATGATTGTATGGGAAAATCCAAATTTCACCGTCCCATCTATCTATGTCCCATATATGCGCCGACTATAACACCATGTTCAAACTCACTTAAATCTTGATAATCTGCTATTGTAGGAACAGTAAAGGCCGATCTCACCAAAGTTGTTTTGCAGCTAATCGAGATTAATCTCTGTTTAAACGGATAATTGCGTCCCACCATTGGTTGATGCCATGGGTTAATCGAGGTTAGACATTACACGACTTTGGTGTAACTGGCTCTAAACGATCTAACAACTCTGCCAGACATATGTTTGGTCTTATATAGGCGTTGCCGACTGTATCGCAGTGTTCTGATTGGTTCTTTATTTCTTTCTTTGCCTACTCATGCCTATACCATTTTTTTTTGGGGGGGGGTATTATTCAATGCATCTTCAATTCCTGTAATTTTCCAAAAAATTACTGATTATTTTGCCGATGTCAAAATTTAATTGCCACTTGTGAGCCTCACACATAGGGCATCACCCATCGTATAGTTAAAATATAAAGTGATTGCAAAATCATGCACGCTAAATTCAGTTTAGTTATTGCATCGTTTTTTACGGTATTACCTATTGTACCTGCTGAGAGAACTGTTGATTAAACAATATATCTTAACCCGTTAAATCATTCAAATTTGCATAAGAATAACATTATGGTTATTTTCTGTAGGTATTTTTTAGAGGAAGGAGACTTTAATCTTCGACTCGTATAGATCTTAAGATTTCTTTTTTGGAGTTATACGATCACTTGTTCCATATCTGAGTGTGAAGGTATGTGAAAAAGATAAATGAATCAAAATTTTATAAGACTTTTGAGACTTTAAATATTTTTGAGTAGTTTCAGATGGGGATACAAATAATTACTGTACCAAATTACATGCTTGTAGGTTGCACCATTTCTGTGCAATAGTGTATGGATACATATTTATAAAATATGTAAATTATATAGTTTCTCAATTTTTCTGTAGAAACGCTTTAAAAAAGCAGCGAGCAGAATATATGAATACGAGCAAAAAGAATTTACTCTATTCTATAGGGTAATAAAAGTATAGGAATAAAAAGCAGTCTTTAGCAGAAAAATGTAAAATCTGACGTGGGGAAAATATTTTTTCTTTCTTTTTTCACTTTTTTTCCATTTTTGGTTACATGTATCTTCTCACACGTAAGTATAGATATCTTCTTGTCTAGACAATACGTCCTTCTCTTTATCAATTTTCTGTTCTGATTTAAAATTTATGTGTCTCGATTCTGTTTCTTATTCTATAGAAATGTTCCAATAAATTTCAGACCTGACATATAAACCAAATGTTTCATTGCTCCAAAAACTACTTAAAAATTCATAAATATCAAAGGAGCCGAACGATGGCTGATCGGTTAGGGTGCTGGCTTTTAGTCCCGGATTTCGTGGGTTCGAATCCCACACTGGCATGGATGTTCGTAGCCGTTCGGAATCGGCTTTAAGCTGTAGGTCCCGGTCTCATTAGCCCTCGTGTTGCAAAAAGTAGACTGTAGAATTCCAAACCAAATGTAAAAGAATTTGATATACTTTAACGAGATTTGCATTATTCCTACATAGTGTTGCATTTATTATGTATACATATTGTTGCACATTGTATACTTGTAAAGAAGATAAATTAAAGAATGCTAACCATTTTGGTGGCCAAATGGCTTGTTTCATAAAAAAACAATGTACTTGGCGATTTTTTAGCATCTGGTGGCATTGATGATATCTCGCGAGAGGTTTGTCCAGGTTGGAGGCAAATTTAATTAATTTAGTATTAATTTAGTGGCAAAATCACTTCGTTAAAGAATATTCTAGAACTATGGAGAACTATTTTGTAAACTTCCTTACAACATTTTGAACTGTTTCAATTAGATCCCACAAAAAAAAAAAAAAACCGACTCAATTCAGACCTTATGTATTGCAATTAGCCCTGATCAATATGAGGCGAGAATTAATTTCATTGATGGCATTGAATAAGGAATTTTATGGTCCCTAGGATCTATAAACTGAAAAATGATCCAATAATTTGGGTCTGTCTTACAACATTTTGAATTGTTTCAATTAGATCCCACAAATGTACCGACTCAATACAGACCTTATGTATTGCGATTAGCCCTGATCAATATGAGGCTAGAATTGATTTCATTGATGGCATTGAATAAGGCATTTTATGGTCCCTAGGATCTATAAACTGAAAAATGATCCAATAATTTGGGTCTGTCTTACAACATTTTGAACTGTTTCAATTAGATCCCACAAATGTACCGACTCAATACAGACCTTATGTATTGCGATTAAGCCCTGATCAATATAATGCTAGAATTGATTTCATTGATGGCATTGAATAAAACATTTTATGGTCTTTAGGATCTATAAACTGAAAAAGGATCCAATGATTTTGGCACTGCTCTTTGGTTGCGGAGTACGGAGGTTCGAAACCGCATTTGTCTTGAGTGTTAGTAGCCGTTCCGAATCGGCTTGAAACAGTAGGTATCCACCTCATACCCCCTCGTGGAGCAGAAAAAACGACTGCAGAGGTCCAAACAAAAAAAACTTAAAGAACTACAGTTATTCAGATTTTGCATTGAACACACGGAACTCTTTAGTACTTTAATCTATTTATCATTCAATAATCATTCTATAAAATGAGTAGTATTACAAAACAGCTCGGAATTATGGCTATTTCATGTCGATTAATAAGAGGGATATTTTGCTTACTTAGCTTTAGGTATTTACCTGTTATATATAGACAATTCACAAAATAAGATTATTGACAATTCAAAAGAAATCACAGACAAATTTAGAATACTGAAATATTGTTCTTAAACTGACAAAAAGTAAAGCAAAAAGTAGTTTATTAGTTCAGTAGGTTATGTTTTTTTTTTGTAAGGATATCAATTTTAATAAATTTATAAATAAGTAAATGGTTTAATTATTTTTTTATTTTTTTAATTACTAGTCAATTATATAGCGTACACATGTAAGCAATAAGCTTTTATACATTAAGCTAAATTATGAATCTACTTATAATCCGCACTGTTAAACCTTTAACGAACGGTGGTTTTGCAGTGAATCCACCTGTTAAAAGTTACTTTTTTATTCTTTTTAAAGACGTATGAATGATTTTTTTTTAAATTTTCTATATTTATGATATTTGAAACTTACAGCAGATAAAAACAATACACTTAATTCATTTCTCCATTTGAAATATGCATTTTTAAACTTGCTTTACCCAGAAAATTCAGAAATTCGATTTATCTTCCTTGTGACCCCATATAGCTTTATTTATACTTAAAACTACACTTAAAATCACTACCCTTAAAACTGTTTATCTATTTTTTATTATACACTTTTAATGGTAATTATTCACTATACTCCCACCTTAATAAAACTTTTAAAGGAAGTATTAATTTCACACAGTACAAAGGGATAGTTTTGCATTTAAATAAGCCCTCGAACCTTTCTTCCTCCCAATAAATGCACATTTTTTTTCATATATTTTACACTTATAAGGTTCATAGGTATCATTTATAAACTAATTTCATTAAATCCTAAGAAATTTATATTAGTGTCCTTTAAAGGGTTAAAGGGCAGTTAAATACTATATTGCATGCAGTCAGCTAACAGCTCAACATCATCCCTGTATTTATAAACACATGCATACACACACACACATACATATGCAGTCTTTGTCAGATCTTTGCGTTCTTCATAGGTCTAAATAACCGATCTATCACAGAACAGCTTTTAATGATCCGCATTGCATTTCAAGTTGTACACGCAACCCCGTCATTATCCTTTCTTCTGCGTGAGTTCCCTGTTATTAACACAATCTAAACGGTTAAGGTGTTATTAACTGTGACTGAAACTTTGTATCCGACTAAAATGTCGCAGCGTCGAGCAAATTGTAAGGTGTCGAGGCAATTTAAATATTCAAAACTTTCCATTAAAGCTTTCTTTTATGTTAATACTTCTGCACATTTTCATTTATCTTGCTCGTGTCATATTTCAATTATTATAAAAATGTATTGAATTATTTGCGTCATATGTCACTTTCGTAAATAATTTAACAAAATATTACTAATAGCTTCGTGGAATATTATGTAATCCATTTACAGCGAGTATCGTAAATGTTTTTGTAAATACACATTAACAGCAAATTAAACATCGCACAAATGCAATTGTTGACATTTTATTTATTTTAAATTTTTAATATTAAAAAATTAATAAAAATATGAGTTACCTTCTAATTTATAATATACTAGTGTGCCCGTGCTTCGCTACGGTGAACTTAATATATTACTTTTAAACAAAGATTTTTTTCGTGCATAACTCTATAAATTCATCTTAGTACAGTTCGAGTCATTGGCATATTATATATTTCTATTATAAACGTGTTATAACAATATTCAGTTTTATAATCAAATTTATGTCTTATATTAAATTTACTCAAACTTTTTTATGGTAAAATATAAGTTTAACCCTAAATTACATTACTATATAACT
>CM063504.1:141367407-141384907 GCA_032207245.1 Pardosa pseudoannulata | reverse complement strand
CATAAAAAAAAATTCAAATATCATCTGTCTGAAAGAGAATTGCAGTTCGCAAGATCATACTATTCGAAATATATTCCAAAAACATAAGCCAATCGGATAAGTACGCTTGACAGACTCTCTGATTTTGAATAAGGTTATTCTAAAAGGAAAATTTTTCCTTCGTTTCATTTTTAACATCCAAAGCACTCATTCAATGGAGTATAGAACTTCAAGTATTGAAAAATGGAAATTATAAAATATACAATAAGAAAACGTTCTTTAGAATTCAATATATGGGACATGCATAATAATTTAACTATATGAAATATATTGTATATATGTATATTATATAAGTTTTTCTATTAATTTCGACAAGTATGCATATTGTTTATATATATAGTATTGTGTGTGGTGTGGTGTGTGTGTGTGTGTGTGTGTGTGGGTGTGTGTGTGGGTGTGTGTGTGTGTGTGTGTGTGTGGTGTGGGTGTGTGTGTGTGTGTGTGTGTGTGTGTGTGTGTGTGTGTGGTGGTGTGGTGTGTGTGGTGGTGGTGTGTGTGTGTGTGTGTGTGTGTGTGTGTGTGTGTGTGTGTGGTGTGGTGTGGTGTTGTGTGTGGTGTGGGGTGGTGGTGTGTGGTGTGTGGGTTGAGTGTGAGTGTGTGTTGTGTGTGTGTTGTTGTGGGATGTGGGTGTGATGGTGTGTGGTTGTGTGTGGTGTGTGTGTGTGTGTGTGTGTGTGTGTGTGTGTGTGTGTGTGTGTGTGTGTGTGTGTGTGTGTGTTGTGTGTGTGTGTGTGTGTGTGTTGTTTGTGTGTGTGTGTGTGTGTGTTGAGAGAGAGAGAGAGAGAGAGAGAGGAGACTGTCTGTCTGTCAGTTATAATTTTTAGAAAATTAAACTTTTAAATTTAAAAATACCGTAAAAGGAATATTTATCTTGTTTAAGATTTTATTTATAACCAGTAATATACCCTATCTACCAATAAGTATTTGGCCACCTATGCAAATGACGATATCACGATATCTGCGGTCCTGAGGTACGTCACGGCCTCCGACGTTATACATCGTGCAGGAAACAGCATCGACAGCAGTCGCTTGCAAGATGCCACGCAGCTCGGAGATCTCTGATTTCGAAAAAGGTATAACTATTGGGTTCACCCTTTACCGTTCGTATGGCAAGATCTGGTTCTGGCGTCTGCCTGGAGAACGTCTCCTGCCAGAATGCATTTGCCAACAGTCAAGTTCGGCGGAGGTGGAATTATGGTCTGGGGGTGTTTCTACTGGTATGGACTGAGAACCTTGGCCCCATTCATGGTAAGCTCAACGCCGATGTCTACTGCACTATTTTGGATGACAATGTGCTTCCTACATTGGGGCAGTTTTACGGGTTGGACCCCTGTTACTTTCAGGACGACAATGCCAGGTGTCATGTTTCGAAGTTAATCAAGTTTGGTATGGTGCCAAGGATTCATCGAATAGACTGGCCTGCTTAGCGCCCATACTGAACCCTATCGAGAACCTCTGGGACGTTCAATCCAAATTTATAACTACCCGTCTAAAATCGGTGAAGGAACTTATATATCTACACCAAGCCGAGTGGAAGACTATCACTATCTGTAATGCAAAATTGTGGAAATATCGCAAATGTAAAATTCGTGGAAGCTCTACCAACTATTGATTTTGAATAAAGTTAGTTTTCTTTTCTATCACAGGTGCCCAAATACTTATTGGTAGACAGTGTATATCTACTACCTACGATTGTATATATATCATATCATACAAACTTAAGATACGTGTTTTATAGATAATTCAAGCTTATATTATGCTTTCCGGGGCTATACTAGTCATACGTCTACTAATTTCTTTTCATTTATAGAAATTGTAAATAATCCAACGAAAAATAATCAGAGGGCGGATTTTTTAAGGAAAGATAATTCTTATTCCACCATAGGAGAAATTGGTGTCGGCTGTGAAATACAGCTGTCTAATTCACAAACAAACAATCGAATGATAGTTTACGAGATTACAGAAAAGTGATCCCAGCGAAACCAACGTCACCTCAACATAAATGCCCCCTCTCCCTTTAGGAAGCTTTGACATAGCGCGATATGGAATTATGTAAGAATTTCTGTAAAATTCGAAACCGCTAACTGGAAAATCTTGTGTTTAAGAAGTTTGGACTGGTCAATTATTCATGTAGTTCTTGTGCGATTGTTACAAAGAATATAGGAAAAAAGTCATTTATTGTATAGTTATTAATCTATCAAAACATGAGAGCCCATTTTAGTTATGAAGTGGAAATTAATATTGGGTAATATAATTATGGAAAAAAAACACAGGCAAAATAAAGACATTACCAGTGTAGGACTTACATTATAGATGCAGTAGTAGCCGATTTTGGCCAACAATCACATGTGAGTGTTAATCAAGGAGTTGCAGTTTGAGTACAAATGTCGAAATGGTTGATGTGTCGACACAAATTATTCATATAGTAAACAACCAAGATATTGGTTCATCTTAGAAAGACTGGCAATATATTAATGAAAAAGAACATATAGTTCTAACTCCATCGTAATTCTATGCTTATATTTAAAAAAATAATGAATGAATCTTTAAATGAATTTTAAATCTTTTAATGAATCTTTTAATAATTATAAAGATACTGTTTTTAGTTCTGTAAGTGAAACTGATTATTTGTATTAACTGATTATTTAGTGGTTATTTTAATTTGTTTAAATAAAAATTACCAATTTTATAAAATAAGAAACTTAAAGTTTCATTATTTTCACTAGTTGATTAATGATAATTAACTAGTGAAACCTTCATTATTTTCTCTAGATGATTAATTATAATAGTTAATGGAACTAGTCTGTTACTTATTTTGAAGGACATAAAACATATCAAATTTTTAGATAGTTCGAAATGTTTTGCATACCCTTTGAAATTCGAAGTAAACAAGTTGTACATAGGAATAGGCAGTCGTAAAGGGCTAGATAATATTTTATTTTTTCACAATCCTTGCTTTTATATAGTCAATGGATCGAGAGTGTACAGCGAATATTAGCTTTTAGTACTTTAGCGAGTAACATTTCCGTTTTAATATATCATCCTGAAACAAGTTTTAAAAAATCAGTAAACAAAATTTCTATTTTCCACTTTCGTTGAACTACGAGCGGGAAGTAATTACAGGTTCAAAATATAAATGTATTCAAAAAAAGAGTTGATGCAGAGAGAAACATTTCGAAAAAAAAAACATATTTTTCGGCAGAGCGTATGCATTACGCATCTATTATATTCATGCTGACATTTTCATTTTTCTCTTCTGGGTTTAAAAAAATTTACAAACGTGATCTGACAGAAAATATGATTTTTTTTGTTATTTTTAAAAAGAAGATAAAACACTTTTGATGCCAAATATTAGATATTTAATATTTTTATTTTCTGTGTTCTCGGGAAGAGTGAAAATTTTTATTTTTTAATTTATTAATATTTTGGAAGATTGCAGTTGTTTATTTTGAACATTAGCGTTAAATCATAGTTGTAAATGTTTACACACATACACATGCATAATTTATTAAACATCACCTAAATACATAACTAATTTATATTCTCCAATTTTGACTCCTCATCACTAAGGGAAAGCAGCAATAATCGAGAAAGCACAATTAATTCAGTTTCTCAGGAAAAAGTATCATTAACTCAAAATATTTTCCATATTTTAACGTGTTCGTATAAGATTTTGGTGTCTAATTTGGCTTCAATCTTGTTGAGGGAAGATTTTACCAATCTTCTTGCTATTCTAGCATCAAAAAGTACTGAGATAATATTTTTCCCATGTTAATTATCGCAGATCATGCTATGGGATGACAAGATTACGTCCTTTCGATGTAAAAGATCTTCTGCTGTCAAAGCATACGTTACGGCCATGAAACCCGGATGTCTCTGGAAGTTTACACAAGAAAATAAAATGAAAAGGATTTCTTACTACGGCTATTTTTTTAGTTTTGGGTGCAATTTTAACTAGCGCATGAGCTTGGATTACATTTCCGAGTCTGATTCCAGCAATTCAATGGAGTTAAACAAGTCTGTGGGTATTTTCAAGCCTACGACTGGTATGACTTAAAATCGATCGAGGGCAACTAGCGGGATGTTGGCATTTGGAAAGCTGGGTCCATATCCTGTGAGAAAGCATACAGCAGAGCTAATGCCTCAAAGAAGTCGCCATTATAGGACCTTACTTAGCTTTTTAAGACGATTAATAAGAGAGAGCTCAATATAATCCTGTATCACAAAGCAAGTGTACCTTTTTTGCTCTTTTAGGACTCAGCAGCTGATTCTTATTCCATAACTCTAGTCATTTGTATGTACTCTTATTTTTCTGTGAGAACATTTACATCATTCTGCATCAATAAAGGTATTTTTATACGGTGTTATATAACTGTTTCCAAGTGGCAAAATACTTAAGGACCGGTTAGACGTTGTAAAGTACAAGAGAAGACAGGTTGAGACAAGGAACGCGTCATCGAGTACCCACAATGTACGGGGACGCGAAATGCATATAGTATACAAAAGACTTCTCTTTGTGAAACAAAATTATTACATTAATTAGAGTCTGAAAACAATATTTTATGTATCCACCATGTGTTTTAATAAAGTATGCTCTACCACGTGGTATGGAGTTATAAAGACTTTTAATATTTAATTGGTGATGGGCAATTCGTGTTCGTTTTATGCCGGTTCAAAGTTCATTGGTGAAGCAATCCGTAGAAATACTTAGATGTAAGTTATACTCTAAAAATACTCCATAAAAATTCCACAAAATGCCTCAGTAGTTTAAAGAAGGCCTTGTAGGAAAGGAACAACTCAGGGCTCCAGCATGTGATTCATATACCCGTTGCCTTTAAGATTACCGATAATTCATAGTATCTATGATGCTCTATGGTAAGCAAAAGCACTCTCCACCAAAACTCTAGGTATTCGTCTAGTGTGATGTTCAATAATGCATGTAGGGAGATTGCGTTCATCAGCATATTGTCTAACTGTAAGTTCTTCATTGTGATAGAAATTGAAACGGAAGTTATGAGAAAAATAATGCGTTGCTAATCTTCCACGCCATTCTCTATTGCAAACTATTGCTTTGTCTTTCTTAATTCTAGCTTACATGACACAATTAATATAGTTTTTTAAACTGTTTAATAAAGGGAGAGTATTTGGAATCTGCTCATTCTACCTATCTTGTTGGCCTGGCTGGGGCTTTCCTGGTGGTAGAACAGATGTCTCTGCCCGTACGGGACATTCGAGCAGTAGTTAAACCCATTTGGAGTAAAAAGAGGCCATGAGTTTCTACTGTTCTTACATCAATTTCTTACATCCATTCTCTCTAGTTAATCTCTCTAGTTTCTCTCTAGTAAATTTAATATTCACATAGATTGACAGGATATTTGTGATAATAGTGTAAAGGTAGAGCAACATATAATACTGTTAATAAAAGAGAAACTTCATTAATATTTAAAAATATAGTAATATATTCTTTTATAACAGGGCATGGTAGTTTTCTTCCATCTTAAATAAAATAGTAAAATTATCAAGTCTAAATTGTAAGTATGGTTTAAGTGTTGATCCAGTTCATTATTTACAAACTTCAAGCACACTAATTGAAGATTACTTTAATAGAATATCCAATGAAACGAAATTTTAATACTTTAACCGTATAGATAAAAGTAAAAATTTTGTGATACAAAATGAAAGAAATTTATACTATTTTCAATAAAAATTATTCATTCATTCAATTTCGATTTTGAATTATCTGATTCTAAATATTTATAAAACTGGTTATTTTTGAAAGTATTGATTATTAAAACTACAAAAAAGAGAGATATTGTTGTAAAAAAGGAATTTGTTAAAATTTAAGCATATATAAAAAAGTACGAAATATAACTAAAAAAAATACTTGTGTAAAATTTTTGAATGTTGTCATCAGTCCCAATATAATGGGGAATTTGTAAATAATAAATTACTATATGAAATTTTTTACGAACGTTAAATAAAATCAGGGAAGATCTTCGGCTCCTTCTGATTCTGTCGTGCTCGAGAAAAGCCATGACGGTAGAAAAGCTTTTCCAATACACATTCTGGTCATTCGAACGCTATAAACTTCGAATTGATGCGGATGTAGGCTCATTCTATCCATTGCTTATACACTGGCATCACTGCGCTACTGTTACGAGGCACACGAACTTATTTTGCACGATAGCGTAATCATCTTTCAAAAAAAAAAAAATGTGAATCTTCAACGTTCAAACACCATGAGTTGTTAAAATATTCCCCCTGTTTCGTGGACAAGTCATAGTTAGGTCTGACCTTACATTTATGAGTAGAAGATAACTATAGACTGTTATTATCTTTATGCTACAACTTTCTATTTACACGTTTTCAACAGTAGTGCAGAGGGCATTAGTTGGCCCACACATGGTGTCTCTGAAATATTAGCTATTCGGACAACTCACTATACCTAGCGTTTTCTAAAAATTTCATCTTTGGTGTCATTTCATCTTTATTTTGTATTTTTCACAAACAAGAGTTTATAAATTGGATAGTGTTATTGAAAGCACACAGTTCGTGGTAAGAGTGTTCACAATCTGGTGATGCACATAAAATATGCAATCTCAAAATGGAGTTGTTGGAATATGGAAGCAAATATATCTAATCTCAATATGGAGCCGTTGAATTATGGAAGAAACTCCCGCTAATGACACTTTTCCTCAGATGAACAACAAAAGAATGGAGATTTTTCTGTCTCTGCTGAAGTTCTCTGTTCGCTTAGTCTTTCCTCTGAGTGGACACATAGAGGAAAAACTGTCCAAAAATAAGCTAAAGGTTTACTGTGTCAGTGACCAAAGCGTTGTATGATTTTTTCCTTCACCCTTTGTCTACTAGAATGGAATACGGGAAATCCACCCTAATTATTGTCCTTTTACTTCCGGTTATAAATATATATATATAGAAATAGATATTATAGATTGTTAATTTTAAAAACACATAAAGATCACCCAGTCTCGAAGATCATCCCATAAGAAATAATTGATTCTAAAAGTACAAATAAAAATATTCTTTGAGAGACTTATTTATATTTTTTTTACGAAACATATCCAAGATATTTAAGTGGTGCAGTTAGAGATACATCTGTTACTGCAAATGAACTTCGAATTAGAGATTTATAAAGCCATGCTATCAGCGTCTTTAAGCTTGAAGTGGTAAGGCTGCATCCCTCAATAAATTAGTCAAAGAGGGGTGCAGTTCTTAAACAATCGACTTGACCCTCCTACCGCAAAACTCCATGGGGCAAAGCACTGGCAGAAATGTATATTACATCTATTTTCAGAGCGTTTTTAGAGATCGAAAATTGTACATGACAACCGCTTTGAAGATATTATCGGTTTGGCGGAATTGTACGTGCGAACCGCTTAGAGGGTTAACTGAAGGGGCCTTCAAATCTGCTGAGCAAAAACACAAAAACTGCGGTTGTCAAAGCCAAAGACGACTGACCCGCGTTAGCATCCCCTCTTGTCCAATGGGGTCGAAGGGGGGGGGGAGTCACTGACATATCGCCCTCGTCCCTCGGTCATTCTCCCGAGCTGACGTTGTCCAGCAGTATAATTCATGTTACACTAAGATAATCTTCATTAACTAATCATCAACCAGTATTGAAGTATGGTATTTCATCATTAGATCTACATCGGAAGTCAAGGGCCAGTTCAGGAGAGAAATTATCATTTCCAAGATCCTGTTTAAACAACCTAGCATTGATCATTTAGCAATTTGTCATCAATTTGCATTACACATACAAAATTACTAGAGGAAGGTGTATTATAAGCTTTCTAGAATGATATGAAAATGTATATTTTTAAAAGTAAAAGTGGAGATAATATTGGGCTTGTATTCTTAAGATCATATATATTTTTATCATCATAAGTAAAAAGGTCTGGATCAATGAGTTATAAATGGCAATTACTAATTAATGTTTACAATATTACCGTTAAGAGATTTTACTAGAGTAATTAAGAGTCAAATCAAAGGGTACATAAGTATATCAGCATTTCAAAACAAATTTCAAAGGGGGATTTTTCTTATAACAAATATAATGTATGCAAACTATTAAGCAATAAAACGTGTTTTTAACTTATAATTTTGCGAAAGCCTGTTGGGATTGCATTTGTTTTTGTGTGACTCAATATTTCTAGGACTGTTTTATTTCTTATGGGGGTAGAGGTATATCAATTATGTGTTTATCTTACATAAACAGACAATATTGAAATTTTAAAATATTTTTCTTTTTACTGTATTGTATATCATTTTTTACTGTTGTGTTACATATGCTCACACTCAAATAAAATAAACACACACACAGACATATATATATATATATATATATATATATAAATTTGTATTCACTATTTGCATTCTGAATCTTGCAACAAACGAAAAGATAGTGAGTTATTTTAGTTTTCCACTATCAATAACTGAAAGAAGGAGAGTTTTCTAGTAGATAAAATTAATGTATCTAAAGAATAGAAACCGTGGAAAGCTTTTTTCGATAAAATGTATTCTTTGAGAGATTGTATTGGGGTACTATATTTATACGTTTGTCGACATTTTTTGGAAGGGGGGCAATGATACCCTGAGGAGAAGTATGAATTTTGTGTCTGCGTTATATAAAAAATAAGACTATGATCTTAAAAATATAGCCTACTAGTTCCACAAAGCATATTTCTTTGAAAACTTGGTCTGTTTTATGACTGATTAAAAATATTCTTATTTTATAAAATTTTTGAGATATTTAAACATTTTTTTCTTTTATTTTGATGTCATTTTCAACGGTACCATAACTGAAATACGTATGGCTATGTATATGGTTTGGTTTGGAGCTCTACGGTCTACTGTTTTGCACACGAGGGCTAATGAGACCGGGACCTACAGTTTAAAGCCGATTCCGAACGGCTACAAACATCCATGCCAGCAGCGAGATTCGAACCCACGAACTCCGGTTCCGAAGAGCAGCACTCTACCATTCGGCCATCGTTCGGCGGCTATGTATATATGAAAGAGTATCTGTGTAATGTCTGAATATTCGCTAATTATATTCGCTAATGATTAAATATAAACTATCACATATGTACCTAATCTATTATTTAAGCCAAATATAAAAGAAAATTATCTACGTAATATCTAAGTTCAGTGATAAAACGTAAGAAAATTACGCAGAGATTTTTAAATAATTTAAAATAAGAAGTGATTAAATGAGATAGTTAAAGGAATGACGTCATTAAAGAAATAATGGCATTAAAAGCTCGGAAAGGAGGGGAAGGATTTCGAACGTTTGAAAGATGACGGTATTTTACGATATTTTCTGAAGCATATTTATACCAATTTATTTAAGAATCAAATCGGTTTAGGATAAGATCAACTCTACGCGCTTTGAATTTTAAAAATTATCTACGTAATATCTAAGTTCATTGATAAAACGTAAGAAAATTATGCAGAGATTTTTAAATAATTTAAAATAAGAAGTGATTAAATGAGATAGTTAAAGGAATGACGTCATTAATGAAATAATGGCATTAAACGCTCGGAAAGGAAAGGGAGGATTTCGAACGTTTGAAAGATGACAGTATTTTTCGCTGGGATCTGAAACATATTTATACCAATTAATTTAAGTATAAAATCGGTTTTAGATAAGATAAAATTTACGCGCTTTGAATTTTTAAAATTCTAACTCATCGAGAATCCAATATGGATGCCTCTATCCATTCCAGGTCCAAACGTTTCATAAGTTCGAGTACAGATGAACAGATATATATAGATAGATATAGATGAACAGATGTATATAGATATATATAGATATATGTATATTTATATCTATCTATATATCTATCTATATATATATATATATATATATATATATATAGATATAGATATACATACATATATATATATATATATATATATATATATATATACATATATATATATATATATATATATATATATATATATATACATATACATATATATATATATATATATATATATATATATATAATATATATATATATATATATATATATATATATATATATATATATATATATTAGGCTGTTATTATATAGGCGGTATCTAATTTAAAAGCATTAATGAATGAAATTCATATCTAATTATTTATTTAAAAAATATTGCACAAATTTCATGAGTTTACATAATATAGTAGCCAATTACTTATAATCGAATTTATTCAAAGGAAGATACATTACACATTGACATAATTCTTTCAGAAAATAAATAAGAATTAAATGAAACTTTTATGTTTTCAAAATTGGCGTTTTTTTAAGCATTACCATTTTTTTTCTCACTCCACCCCCGTTATTTATTAATAGCACACCAACGCCGGATGGTGATGATGTGCGAGGAGCTAAAGATGGGGAATGGTGAACATAATGACATTTGATTGAATCTCGAAAGAGACTTGATACCAGAATTTAACGTCTCGAGGGCTTGAATTTCGTGATATGCTTCTTTGCGGCATGTCGTACGACGGAAGTGCGTGGCTTGGATAAGGAAATAAAGAAACACCTACTTACACACACACACGCATATATATATATATATATATATATATATATATATATATATATATATATATATATATATATATATATATATATATATGAGTGTGTGTGTATACATAAGTATGTATATATCTATATGTATATATATACGTATATATGTATTTATATATATATGTGTGTGTGTATGTGTGTGTGTATATGTGTGTATATATATGTGTATATATATATGTATATATATATATATGTGTGTATATATATATATGTATATATATATAGATATATATATAGATATATGTATATCTATATATATATATATATATATATATATATATATATATATATATATATATATATATATATAATATATATACATATATATATATATATATATAATATATATAGATATATATATATATATATATATATATATATCTATATCCATCTATCTATATATATATATATATAGATATATATATATATATATTATATATATAGATATATATATAGATAGATAGATAGACTCATCTCTCTCTCTCTCTCTCTCTCTCTCTCTCTCTATATATATAAATATATTATATATTTATATATACTATATATATATATATATATATTATATAGATATATATTAGATATAGATATATCTATATATATATATATATATATTATATATATATACATATATATATATATATATATATATATAGATATATATATATATATATATATATATATATATATATATATATATATATATATATATATATATATATATATATAATATATATATATATATATATATATATAGATATATAGATATAGATATACATATATATATATATGTGTGTGTGTGTGTGTGTGTGTGTAATAGGACTATTTGCGGATGTAGATATGGACATTAAAAATGACAGCGTTTTAGCTAAAGACTCATAATAAGATAATGTTGGGAGCCGTTTCTCACTTCATGATAGGGACAGGACATATTGAGGGATCAGCTAGTATAAAGTTATACGTAGAAGACCCTTAACACCTGGGTCAACATCTCAGTCAAAATCTCCGGGAAAAATCTTTGATATTCATTCCAAAAAAGAATTTTTTTTCAAATTGGAAGTGTTCAATAAATATCTTCTTTATATCTTCTTTATCCCATTTTTTAATTTCTAAACAGTTGTTGATGAAAAACGCTGTCGTTACTTCTCCCAGAAAGTCAGGAACAAGTCGAAGTTGGTCTCTTTCCTCCAGATTTTTTTTGTTACATATATATATATATATATATATATATATATATATATATATATATAATATAATTTTCAAAATATGTACAATTTCTATCTTTATTTTGTAAACTGTTATTAATATTCATTAAAACAATTATCGGTACATTTAAGAAGTTAGAGTTTAAATTTAGTCATGTTAAACTATTTTTGAGTGTTTTAATCATTTTGAAATTTTTCAATGTTTCACTCCACAGTTTCACACATGTGGCCCTTAAATTACTAGTTCCTTAAAATATCAGTTTTTCTAAAAATATATGTTTTCTGATCTATGAATAATATTTACATTTCTTTTAAAAATTGACAAGGAAGATTTACCGAAAATGGCAGTTTTAATCAAGTGGAAGGGCATTTTATATAAAATAAAAGATCGATTTTTGTATGTCATACTGGGACTATTTGTCAGTAAAACATACGTGTTTCCAAGCAACCACATGTTCCTCCATCCTCAAAAATATAACTTAAAAATATACAGAGTGACAAATAAATCTATTCGGTAAAGGGCAGGAAATTTTCAATCGAAAATTTTAAAAAGAGAGGATCGAAGGGCGTAATGCAATTTGAAAAACGTTAAACAAGAACATTATATTAAAGCATGTGTGCATAAACTTTAAATAATACTTAAGTAATTATTATAACTTTCGGTCTGGAGAGGTTAACCCCAATATTTCCTCGATATCTGATTAGTTAACAATCGTCTGGTAATAAATTGTATTATGCTTCACGCTTGTTTTAGGTAAAATAAATTCCCTTATTTTGTTTCACTTGACCAGGTTTAGAATAATATAACATATCGACTCTACGTGGCTTTATTCGGTTGTCTTGAGATAAACTAGAGTTAATTCATAGTAAAATTATTTTTATAAAAAATTGAATTTCACATATCGACTGAAAATATAATATAGAAGAAGGTGAGAGATCTGATCCACCCATACATAAGCATCCAGAATTAAAGTCAATTTTCAAATTCCCAGTGGGATTAGATGGTTTTCAGTACATATCAGCGTTCTGTAATTCAGGATGGCACTAAGAAGAGTTTTATGTATGCGTGATACCAATATTTTAAGTCTCGCGGGCTTGAATTTCGCAATATGCTTCTTTGCAACATGCGTATGACGGAAACGCGTTGCTTGAATAAGGAAATAAAAAGTACTTACACGGATATATGCATATATATATATATATATATATATATATATATATATATATATATATATATATATAAGTTGTTATTAATATTCATTAAAACAATTATCGGTACATTTAAGAAGTTAGTGTTTAAATTTAGTCATCTTACAGCATTTTTGAGTGCATTAATTATTTTGATATTTTTCAGTGTTTCACTCCATAGTTTCACACATGTGAACACATGTGGTACACACATACACTCTGAGAGAAAAATAAACAACGTACCAAATAGGAGTTATCCGATTGGGACAAAAATCGGTAGATATTATGTACATATACATAAAAACGAATGGTTACAATTGTTATAAACTGGACGATTTATCCAAGTGTTAGAGCTTCACCTAGTGAAAGACTCAATAGCGCGTTTGACCACTTGTGAGCTGTCTAGGAATAATACTTGCTGTCACCGAAGCACTGGTTAAACGTACAATCGATGATAATGATGCATTTGGGGTTGTGAAGGCCGCTCTAACGATAGCTCCGTCCTCATATTCTGTCCTTTCTCTAGGCCGACCGTTTTCTTCTTAACGTTTTTTTCAGCTATGGTTCACTAATTCCTGCCAAAATCGTCTAATATTGGCATCGATCCTGCCACTATTACACAAATCTCAAGGATTCGTCGATGTCAAGGGATTGTCGGGCTCAAATATCAAGTGATTCGTAAATTAGACCAGCCGGCTTCTTTGAGACAAACTACAAGTCCTCTCTCAAAAGCTGACATCTGCGCATATCGTTCGCGCACCTGTAAGAGAGGCATGGTTACCTGAATACACGGAAGGAAATTTGCAAAGAATGTATGACCTGGAATTAAAATTTCTCCTCTTAAATATCCTGCCAGTTGCGCAGATAAGATGCACTACAGCGACATACTTTTATTTATTGGCCGCCTAACTAAAATTTTTCATTTTTTGTTGAAATCTTCGAGCACGCATATCAATTAGTGTCCAATTTGCATTACATCTTCTGGGTGCATGTTTTATTTGTCTAAGGATATATATATATATATATATATATATATATATATATATATATATATATATATATATATATATATATATATATATATATATATATATATATATATATATATATATATATATATATATATATATATATATATATATATATATATATATATATATATATAACGTACATATTTCTTATTTTAAAGTTTATTCATAATGCAATAAAGTTGGATACATTATTCAACAATATTCGCTAAGTACAATATTTTTACATATATATGGCGTGAGCGTATACAGGGCCTGCGTGCAAGATAGTATTTGTCTGCACCCTATATCTGCGTGTAATACAGTATTTGACCGCCCCTTTTCAACACGTGTAACCACTATATATTCTATCGGCAGAAAAATAGTTAGACTTTTGGCTGCCTGCGTACACACACCTTGAGTGTACTTACTAGCCCCGGCTCTGTATGGTTCTATGTATGTATACTGCTTATTAACAAAATAAAAGCATGTTCATTTGCCAGAAAACTGCACAAAACACTGAACATGTTTTGCTGTACATTTTAACTGTTTTTATTATTTAGAATTGAATAGTAATTGCTAATTTGTTAATTTTAGTATTAAAGGTATACCATTAAAAATAAAATAGGTTCAGTTAAATAGGTAAAAAGTTATCAGAAACAAAAGAAATGATATATTGCTACCGAAATTTACCATTAAATGTTTTTATTATATTCGTAACTTACGTTTTAATCAAAAGAATGCTCAACTGACAAAGTCGTAATGATATGTTGAATGATTTAATTTTTTCTTATGTAATTAAGTTCTAATTATGTTTAAAATTTGCTTTTTTGTTAACCTTATAGATAAATCGGACCTTGTACTTATAATCAACCGAAATAAGGAGAAATATTAGGATTAGATTACACACACAAATTATGAAAAAAAGAGTTTTCACATTGTTAATATAAAAGATAACTACAAAATAGTTAAAGAAACTTTCCAAAACAATTATTATGTATTAAAAAAATCACAAGCAATTCACAATAGAGTATGTATGTATTTACTTACTAAAATAATTTGGTCATCCATACAACAATATTTTATATATATATATATATATATATATATATATATATATATATATATATATATATATATATATATATATATATATATATATATATATATATATATAGAGAGAGAGAGAGAGAGAGATATGTATATATATATATATATATATAGACTGAGATACGCTCTTAAACATTCTACATACCTGAATAATCTATAGCTTGAAAGATTGGCATATTTATCTGATACTGCATTTCGTACTTAGTCAAACATAATATTTGTTTATTTTATTTATTAAAAAATAGATCTTCATAAAATAAGAAAATATATACATTTATTTATAAGTAAAAATATATGTTCAAATGCTGTTCCGAATTTTTGCGGAGTGAAATCTATTTCCCGACATTAAGCAAAACAAAAGAAACAGCCACACAAGATAGTGTTATATATGTCTTCCGTTTATTTAATATGAAAGAAAAGTTCCAGACAGTGAAAGAAATAAAAAAAAATATTCCTATTTCTCTAAAATGTGTTCGAACGAGTTCCCATTTGTTCATATTTATGTCGCATTTTATATTTTTCGTCTCTGTGAATGGATTCTGCCAGAAAAAAAAATGTAATAGCTGACTTATTTTGTTATTCTAAATCTTTTCCATAGCAGAGAATTTCTTACTACTATACTTTTCTTCAGTCCTTTTTGTTTCTTTAATTTTTTAATCTCATAATATTTTGACGGGGCACATCACATTTTAAGTAACTTTAAATGGAAGATTTATTTCTGATTTTTAGCCTTATCGTCTATAATTAGTATTGTAACTGTATTAGATTGTTAGTATTAGTAATTTTTTATATAGTTTTCTTTAAGTTTTGTTTGTAAATAATAAGAACTTATTCAATAAAGATATAATCAAGAGTTTGTTTAAAAAATTTTTAATTTTTCTAACACGTTCTGCGCAGACTTACAACAACGCAATTTCATTCATAGTTTTCACTTTTTTTTGTTATCAATGGTTATTAAGTTAAATTCTTCGTCTATTTAAATTCTTTAAATTATCTGATACTCTGTGCGCAAGCTTACAACACAAAGTGAGTTTCATTCATAGTTTTGGCTTTTATTGTAAACAATAATTATTAAGTGTAATTCTTCATCTATTTAAATTAAAAAATTTATGTGACACGGTGTGCGCAGGCTTACAACAACGAAAGGTGTTTTTCATTCATATCTTGGTTTTTTTTGTGAACAATAATTATTAAGTATATTTCTTCATCTATTTAAATTTTATCTGACACGCTGTATGCAGGTTATAACAATGAAAAGTGATTTTCATTCATAGCTTTGGTTTTTTTGTAGCCAATAAGTATAAATATAATTCTTCATCTATTTAAATTTAAAACTTTATCTGACACGCTGTGGGCAGACTTAGTTTAATTGAAAGGTTTTTTTTTTTTTTTTGTTAACAATAATAAGTATAAATCTTCAGTTATTTAAGTTTTAAAATTTATCTGACACGCTGTGCGCAGACTTAGTTTAATTGGGAGTTTTTTTGTTTTTGTTTTTTTTGTTAACAATAATAAGTATAAATCTTCAGTTATTTAAGTTTTAAAATTTATCTGACACGCTGTGCGCAGACTTAGTTTAATTGGGAGTTTTTTTTTTTTTTTTTTGTTAACAATAATAAGTATAAATCTTTAAAATTTTATCTGACACGCTGTGTGCAGGTTATAACAATGAAAAGTGATTTTCATTCATAGCTTTGGTTTTTTTGTAGCCAATAAGTATAAATATAATTCTTCAGTTATTTAAGTTTTAAAATTTATCTGACACGCTGTGCGCAGACTTAGTTTAATTGGGAGATGTTTTTTTTTGTTAACAATAATAAGTATAAAACTTCAGTTATTTAAGTTTTAAAATTTATCTGATACGCTGTGCGCAGGCTTACAGCACAGAGTGAGTTTCATTCATAGTTTTGAATTTTTTGTAAACAATATGTAAACTCGCCGAGCGGTCTGCGATTTTTCTATTTCCGATTGTAAGTCATTTGGTTATGACTTCGCCTGGGTCTCGTATAGGAAGCAGGTATGGAGACGAAATCATCAGCCGTAGAGGATTAAACTTAACAATTTTGATTTATTACAACAAAAAAAGACATTTAAAGAAATATATATGTAAAGTCGTCATGAGAGGAGATCCTGTTTTTCCTTTTTCAAACAGCAAACTTCGGTTTTAGGGGAGATCGACACCCCCCCCAGTTGACCTTCGTCCTTGGAGTAGCCGACGCGGTCACACAAAGAACAATTTCTTCTTTCTGTCGGTGCGTTGACAAAACGGCAGATTTGACACTTCTAATCGTCTGTGGGTCAAAAGGACCATTACTTCCGTTTTCCAATTGTTCGGCGTTTTGAAATG
>CM063504.1:141354907-141362407 GCA_032207245.1 Pardosa pseudoannulata | reverse complement strand
TGCACTTTCTGCAGAACCGCCCTATCCTTCTGCATGACAATGCTCAGCCACGTACAGCGCAAGCTGTGACTGATTTGTTCGATCGATGGGGCTGGGAAGTGCTTTAGCATCCAATATACACACCAGGTCTAAGCTCTCTGTCTAAATTCCTAAGATAAAGGAACCCTAATAAGGCTCTGCTATAGGTGTTCTGCGACTTCCACATAGCTGGACACGGGTTATACACAATGCCTGGGACTATTTTGAAGGATTATAAAACATGGTGACGTGTATCCCTTTTGTATTCCATGTAAATAAATAGTTGTCACTATTAAAGTTCCAAACCTCGTGTAAAAGCAAAAATTTATCTTAGACAATGAAAATGCTAAACGCATTGTGGTTTAAATGTTAACGTCGTTCTCACTCATTATACCGACAGCTTATGATTAGGATTATAACATCTATATACATGTTGCGCGTGAGTGTATAATGTTACGGTAAGAATGTATAAATATGTGCTTTAAATATCAATCCCCGCCTTTTTTTAAGAAAACACTTTTAATGGCAAATAAGCTGAAAAAAATAATAAGTAATTTCCCTTGTCTCTTCGTTCTTCTGTTTTCACGATATTACATCCCTTCTACTATCGGTTTATACTTCTTTTAAAACGTTTCGAAGAAATTTTCTACATGGTAAGAGAAAATTTTTAACAACACAACTCTTAAGTTAAAATATTGTCGGAGAAACGCAACTGGTTCTAAATCGAATTAAAACCAAAGGATAGAATAGAAGTTTCCGAAAGTATTATTCACGAAACAGATGGTTTTGTATTAATCTAAGGTTTATCTAAAGATAACTTTTTAATGATTTAAAAATGAAGTAGAAATTGTTTAGGAAATACGGAAGATTCACAGTAAATTATTTGTAAAACAAAGCAAATTATTTTATTCTGAGAAATTCTGCAGTTTTTAGAATAAAACTTCAAAAATTGTAAACGTATCTAATTCTCACACACACACACACACACACACATATATATATATATATATATATATATATATATATATATATATATATATATATATATATATATATATATATATATATGTGTGTGTGTGTGTGTGTGTGTGTGTATATTACTCATTACGAGTTCACTGAGAGTATGACCCTTTGGAACGAAAATACAGCAAAAATTTAAAATTGGAAGTTCCTAAATAAGAAATAATACAAATCAGAGGTACTAATGAGGATATAATCATCGTTCAATCATCAGAAAGTAATCATCGGTTAAGTCATACTTGAGTCCTCATAACATATGTTTCTTTATAGTTATGAGAACAAGAATAAGGCATATAAAAACGAATTTGTTTCAGATTTTCTGAAGTACACAGAAAATTGTCAAAATTAAAATCATTTATACATTTACAGTGATAGTGATAGTATATTATAAAATATAAATAACAGGAATGAACCCGAATTCTTTGAAGCTGGGTGTATAGTATATGTAGAATGTATCAAATAAATTACAAATGATTTTTACTTTTACCTTATTGTAAAAATAAGTTATATCTTATGAAATGTTAAATATTTTTAATTAGTGTTTTAAATAATTTATTCATAGTCACACACTTTATTAAATTTTCACATCCATTTACTGCATAGTTTTTCGTTTCTGTTCCATTGGAATCCATTAGATCGGAATTTCTCTGTATATAATCATTACTTTAACACATATGAGCAATAAAGTGTGCAAATAAAGCAGTTATATATAATTGCATTTAAAAACATTCAAATAAAAACTGCACTATTTTTCTATAATCATTTAATGTGTTACTTCATGTCATAATCATACATTTACCTCAATTGTCAACCGAATTTTTTATATCCTTCTTTCTTTTTAATTTCTGACCTGGAACGTTTTTTAAGTATTCATATTTTTGAGGCTCAAACCGTTACAAGTGGCGGTCAAAGCGCTCTTCATATAAACACTAATAATATTTATGAAAAAATACGGAGCCTCTCGTCTGTAAAACGATCCGGCTGAGGCAGAGCACTTGAGCCGAATTTTGGACTCGTTCGTGGCTGACGTCATCTCTCGAAGTGACTCTCCGCTTGTGTGTCTTTCTTTCGGGACACGCGCGAGAGATGACTCTTTAATCCCCACTTAATCCGAAAAAAGAAATTCAGAATTATAAAGATACGACCAACATTCCCTTTTCTTGGAAAATGATTCAACGAAGTATAGGTCCGGCTTCACTCAATAGTATATTTTCATATACATAAAAAATTACAATATTGATACCGGTTTTTTGGTTTAGTTTCGTTTGGAGCGCTACGGTATACGACTAAACGAGGGCTAATGAGACTGCTTAACCCTCTAAGCGGTTCGCACGTACAATTCCGCAGGTTGTCACGTACAATTTTCGACCTCCAAAAACATTCCGAAAATATATGTATTGTACATTTCTGCCAGGAGTTTTGAGATAGGAGGATCAGGTCGATTGTTTAGTAACTGCACCCCTCTTTGACTGACATTTATTGCAGGATGCACCCCTACTCCCCGAGGCACAAAGTCGCTGATAGCTTCTCATGGATTTGTCAATCTCCATTTCGAAGTATTTCGTTTGCTGTAACAGATGTATCTGTCATTGCATCACTTAAATATCTTGTGTATATATATATATATATATATATATATATATATATATATATATATATATATATATATATATATATATATATATATATAATATATATATATACATATATATATATTTTTACATTATATATACATATATATATATATATATATATATATATATATATATATATATATATACATATATATATATATATATTATACTTAGTATATATATATACATATAGTTACATATACATATATTCATATATATATAAGTATATTATATATTACATATATATATATATATTATATATACATATAAATATATACAATATATATATACCTATATATATATATATATAATTTATTTCTTATACGCTAGTATATATATATATTATATATATATACATATTCATATTGTATAATATTTATATGGCAGTATATATCTATATACTAACATCGGGATTCCAACCTGAGAACTCCGGTACCAAAGAACATCTCTATACCTATTCGGCTATCGTTTGGCAATAATAAATATACACAAAGAGGACATAAAGTATATGACTTATTTATAGAATTACATTCAAAATGGACAATAGAATGCTACATACACATACATGTATGTATGCGTTTAATCTTTTGAGACCTCAAGGTGACAAAGTTATTGCTGAAACAAAGCCAAGTAAAAGTTAATATCAGTATTTAACAGGAGAAAAAAAATAGAAAAAAGATTTCGCCGTAATTAGAATATAATCTACCACACATATGTCGAATATATGAAATTTTGTAATACTGCATCATACTTAACTCTGTATTATACTAAAAAAAATATCTTACTGTTTTGCTATAAATTTCTCCATGAGAAACACATGTGTAAAACCATTTTAAAATTGATAAATTTTTGATTTGTAAAATCCACAATACGACGTTATCTACCACTAATATTTTTTGAAACAATTTACAATTTACAAATCCAATTTACAATAGCAGTAGCGTCAGCGGAACGTGGTCTAACACCTGGTGCTAGCTATGAATATTTATACTTGTCAGGGAAACATTTGGATGTCTTCTCGAAGCTCTTCGAAGTCTGCTTTTTCTAAACTCCGAAGATTGGAAACTTCCAGAAACGTACAGATTAATTTACATATGGAAGACCATGATGGATGTGCAAATACCATCGGTGCACGGTGATACGGATATTTTAAATCAAAGAATGGCAGGACCCAGTAAGATATGGAATGCATACTATTCCAAGCTAACAGACTGGCGTTTCCATATTAATACTGGACATATCTAGTTTACTGATTTTATGACTTACTGACCATCACGATACATATGATTCAATGCAAAATACATTCGCTTAAATTTAAAAAGTAGGGGTGTCCCTTTAGATATTAAAGGAATTCGCAATATGGAGAAATATCTTATCTTTCATTTACTCTCCAATATAATTTCTTGGATTACATTGCGTAAAAAGTTTATTTACAAATAGCTAGCAATCTAACACCAACATCTCGGTGGCCCTGAGCAGATTGAAAGTACTGGGACAACCCACCCGGACAGATCCTTTCAAAATGCCTGCCGCACCACAGGCTCCAACTGGCGAGCGAACGCAGCAGAGTAGCAGTCGTTGGGGGAATTTGGAAGACTACTGGATTTTCTAAAGGTCCCCTTGATGCCGGAGTTAGTGAGGGTGACGCAAACCATGCTGACTAAAAAGACAGCTAAACTTGTGTGTTAATGAATTTTGCTCATCCTCCACACGGCTTAAAGGAAGAGCAGGAAATATTTTGAGGTGACAGTTGTAGTCCTGCGCCTCGGAACCATCGCTCATGAGTCATTGCAACTGAACCTCCGTGACTCGACTTGCTAAAAAATACTCACCCAAACCTCGTATTAGTTTCAGGGGTGATAAAAACTAGACCTAAATTAAGAATTAATAAGTTTAAAAATAATAAATTTAAGGGGTGCTGAAGGCAGCATAAAAAAAAGTCGAGCTGTAGCCCCCTTAGGGAATGTGGCAGGGCTTGGCAGGGCTGCAGACGTTAGCCTCAGGGGACGTAACTTCTGGCTTATGCAAACCACATTGCCATGCCATTCATCATTGCATACAAATATCCAGCATAGTCATTGTAGAAACAATCAGCGTGTATAAACATTCGGTGTTCCAACTTTCAAAATTAACCTATGATGCTCCAGTTTGTGTTACACCTGATAGTCTAGAAAATCTGTAGAGTGAAATACAGCCTGTCTTGTATCGTTGATTGTGTCAATCAAAAAGTAACTCGTTTCGTTATCGAGGATTTTCTGTTTTATTTTAATGTTTGTTAACGCCGTTGACGTCTGAAACCAGACCATCTCAATCACTCAGCAATGGTTAATTTTTAATATTGTTAGGTGTTCCGGGGAACACCTTCTCTATTTTTTAATAAATGCATAAATAATCATGCAAAAGATAAGTTATTTAGACTTTAAATGAGCTTTTTATTACATTCTCTAAACGTGAAATTTTAAACCTGCCATTGAATTGAAAGTAAACACGTAACAAACTATTAAATTATCATAAGATTATTTAAGTAGTTTCAATATCTTTAATTTTTAAAACATCTATTTATCAGAAAAAAATATATCTCAATACATTGTTATATTTGTACAGCTGACGAAAAACTTCCTGAATTTTACTGATTTATAGACGTAAAATATATCAGTTGATTCATAGAAAATACATCGTAAACGGATTAATTTTTGTGAACAAGGGATTTTACATCATGCGCACATTTTCTTGAACTATTGCATTGATATTTTTTCAATACCATTTAATAGCTTCAATTCTGAACTAAATAAAAATAATTTGATATAAAAGTATAATTTTAAAAAATCCTTAGAAAATAAAAATGGGCTATATTTCATATTGGAATATGTATCTATTTTTTATTATATCTGAACCCATAAAATGGTATATCATAAGTTCAAGCTGATATGAATACATAAATTACGTTACATGTGATATATTACTTTTATAAGTAAAAATGAAGTTTGAATTGTAAAAAAGCACAATTACATATTCTAAATTTTAAGTTTAAATAGAGGTATCTACTTTTCAATTGATTTCACTAATATCCAACCGATTGCTTTGTATTCAATAATATCGGAGCTGGGGATTCTTTTATATTTATTAAAAAATCATATGTATTATATTCAAAATTTGAGGATATAGCTATCGGAAAACTGTTAAAATTGTATTTCGATCCCGTCTTTAAGATTAATACAATCCCTTAGCACTTTTCCAAACTCGATAGATAGTTTTAAATTTAATACTAACAGAATTTCACTCATTCGTAGCATAGATTGCTAAATATTCAAAGCCACAAGCAGTTCAAATTATTCTTTCATTTCCACAGTGAATCCCTTTAATCAGCAGTTTAATGATGCCATAACAACCATTAAGATATTTTACATGTATATATTGCTGGAAGCGAGTATTCGGTCATCTTATGCACTCGTTTCAAATTAAATTCGAAAATTATACGAGGGCTTTAAGAAGTCTCGAAATCTTCTCATTATTTCTGCATTTTCCGGAGAAAATTTATGCGTCGGATAAAGAAGGTAGCCTTCTATATATTTATACGCTTTCAGGGAATTCTGGATAGACAATGCCGAACAGAAATGCAGCAACATTTTTAGAACAAATATGGAAGTAAGTGAAAATGCAAAATTCTTATGAGTCCCAAAGACAGTCAGTTAGCGAGGTATGACAATTTTAAGTTAATGCAAGTGATATAACTTAAAGGGGATAGAATTAGCATTCAAAATTGAATTAGAATTTTAAAGGCACAAACATATGAGCTCGTGTGTGTTTTTGGAATCTTTTGAGACCTTAAGGCGACAAATTTATTGCTCAAATAAGGCTCAGCCTATGTTGATATTACTAATTGCATGCTACTTTCCCATTAATTGTATTGGCCTAAATATTACAGTCAGTGCTAAATCCGATACTCTCTGTTTTGTTGTTACGCGCTAATTTCTTTAATTGAAAATCGGTGAGCTCTGCTTTTGCTTTTTCTACTTTCTATTTAAGCCCTTTTTATTCCACTAACACTTTTTATTTTAAAATTCTATCAATGAGGACTTTAGTGAGAATTACGTCGCATATCTTATTATCCATAATTTTCCCTTTGCACTCAAAGCTGTTTTAATACGGACTAATTAGCAACTCGAAATGGTTTGTAGCGCTTTTGGTGAATTTCTTACCTATAACTTAAAATGATTACACGCACAAATTAACGCATAGAACTTTTATATTTTAATATTTAATGTATCTTTACACCTTTACGAAGATAAGTTCTTAAACATAAGTCTTTGTAATTTTGCGTTTTGTTCTCTAAATTTATTCTAGAGTGGTTATTGGTTTCAGTAACTATTTCATGTACGATTTCATTAGTAAAAAACAGTTTTAAAAAATCCAACAATTCTCTCTCGTCTAGGAGTACATGCTGTTCTGCTGGAATTTCACCAACTATAAACGATATTCTCTGGGTTTTTCGAGAATACCTTATTACCGTATATTATCTATAGACCGTATACCAGGACCCCTAGAGTATTATATTTTAGGTTCAAGCTGACAGGAATACATGAAAAACTACGTTATATGTAATATTTTACTTTTATAACTCAAAATGAATTTTGATTTATAAAAAAGTACATATATAATATATAATATATAAAACTGTATAATATATATGATAAAGTATTTATTCTAAAATTTAACTTTTTATATACCATAATTTTATATTACCATTAATTTACCGTTCGTTTAATATTCGGTTTGTTTGGATTCTGTGCAACTAATCCATTTAGAACTATCCTATCGTGGGCCTTCT
>CM063504.1:141344907-141349907 GCA_032207245.1 Pardosa pseudoannulata | reverse complement strand
TGTTTATAATAATTCATAGCACCATGGAAAAAAACCGAACTGAATACTAACACACCATCCTATATGCATGAATTTACATATATTCTTCTTTTTTTCTAAAACAGAATTGCAGGACTTCGGAGAACACAGCTGAATCAGCAATGATATTCGACAGTATAAATTATCAACGATCTCTCGAGGTTTTGATGGGTATCTGAGATTATTACATGAAAATCAAAAATATTACTTGAAAATTAAACCAGCCGAAATATGATTTGCTGTCTGTAAGTTCAGCAAATATGATGCAGGCGATAAACCAACTACCTTAAATCTTCATTTTAAGTTAAAATTTAAAGAATAAAACATCTCGGCTACATAGATTTGGGCAGTTAAGACTGTTGGCAGAAATACGTTTAAAAGGTAACTCTTTGAAGAGTCATGGAAGGGTATATTACCAGTATATTACCAGTATTAAAATGTAATTCAACATTCCCGAGTTTATAACCAATTAGTTACTCAAAATTGCAAACTAAGCGATCTAAAACTATTAATTGTACGATAAGTTAATAACCTTTTGAAGTCTAGATATTTAAAAATCTTAAAAATCTTCATTGGGCTTTTCTTTTATTGATGCAAGGAAATAACTGACTACTATATGACTATAAAATCAAAATGCGTAAAGACTAGAGGTTTTCAAAAAATGATGTAGATAATCTCTAACAACGAAATTAAAAATGATATTCTACGTTTGAGTAACAGAAGACTATCTTAAGTTCCTGTATGGACAACTAGCAACAATGACTATTCAGACGATAAAAGGTGTAACAGTAAAAAGTTACACACAAACACATATACAGAACTTATGTCCATAGCCCAAATCGGCTCAGTTTGTAGCTACAAACTTCCGAAACATACAGAGACGAAAATTCACACTACTTATAAAGTCACAGTAAACATTATCCCTAGATAATTCAATTTTATATAAAATTCACAATTAGTATACAATACTCACAGTGCAATAGTCCCAATTCGTAACAAAATTTTAAATTGCTTATAATAATTCATAGCACCATGGAAAAAAACCCGAGCATAATACTAACACACCAACCTATGTGCAGGAATTTACATACTTTCTTTTTTTCTGAAATAGAATTACAGAACATCAGGGAACACCACGGAATCAGCGACAATATTCGACGGCATAAATTGTCGACGATGTTTAGTGGGTTCAGCAAATATGATACAACTGATGAACAGACTACCGTAAATCTTCATTTTAAGTTATAACTTGGAGAATAAAACATCTCTGCTGCATTGATTTGAGCAGTAAAGTCTGTTAGCAGGAATATGGTAAAAAGTTAACTCTTTGAAGTGTCATAGACACGTATATTCCCAGTAAATTAATGTAATTCAGCATTTCAGAGCTTATAACCAGTTAGTTACTCAATTGCAGAATCAGCGATCGGCTTACGGATTGTGCAACGAAGTTCCATTGAGATTCGAAATAAGGAAAGAAGGTAGAAGTGCTTGTTAAGATCTAACTGATGTACTAGGCGGAAGAGATTTTGCACTTGAATTAAGGTTCTTTTCTTCATAATAAAATTGAAGAAAATAATCGAAATGCTTCAAGATTAATTTTTTAATAAATATGTGTGCGTGTGGGTATAACATATTACTACCCAGGAATATGCGTGCGTTATGTACTGCTGATCCGCATAACCTTTCACGTAAGTTTCCTGGTCAAACTGGGTTGAAAAGGGTTCATACGAATCATTTGAAGAAAAAGGGCGAACTGTGCGTCTCCCATTACAGCGTGACAAATCCTTCTTATTGTGAAAGGGTGTCGAAATGGGGTGGGCCTGCAACATCATTAAGCAAATATCCTTTAATATTCTGCTGTAAGAGCAGACAGGTGCAGCAAGACGGATATGTATCTAACCCTCGCTTTTAACCCCGAGAATTTTTCATATCGTGACAAGTTTCTTTTGGAGGATCACCTCAAGATCATCCGTCACCTAGGTTGGATCCTAATGAATGATCGGGGTGAGAGATCTTTTGTGTGTGGACGCACACACACAGTCTAGTTCCACTCCGGACCATCCCCAAGGAACACGTGGTAAAAAGAATGAACTCTTTCGCTTTGTTGCCAAACACGGAAAGAGAATTAAAGAGAAAAATGAATGAATGGGAGGGGTGAAATCTTGCGTTCATTTCCTGGCTAACCACAGCTTTCATGAGAGCAGGTTTCAAATTCCTTTAGTTCGTATAATGCAGAAATTGTTTCTGCATGTATAAACCTTTACATATACGTTTATACACATTCACACATACGTAGATATATAGTACGTATATATACGTATCTAATAAACATATATATTTACCTATATATATATGAAAATTATTATACTTAAAATATCTCTTAAAAATACTCCTTTTTACCCTTCTTATTCCTTCATAACTATTTTGCCATCGACAAAATATCTAATATAAAGGACTGTCCGCAAATTAAAACTCTTCTTGCAGTCTCTCAAAGCTGAATCTAAAAAAATTGCAAATTTAATATCTACTCTCTATATTTTTCAGCTATCCCCGGTGAATGTATAAATTTTTCAATGATTCAAGTTCATTTTTAAAGTTAAGAACGATGACTAAGCTACTTTCTTTGGGAAAGAATTTGTCTCTGCGCCTTGCTGTGGTAGACAGACGTGTAATCCACACGTGTTTCAGGGTATCATTCTCTTCTCTACCTTTCACTGAGAAGTATGTAGAAAATTAGAGATATATTTTAAGTGTAAGAATTATATATATATATATATATTATATATATATATATATATATATATATATATATATATATATATATATATATATATATATGCATATATATATATATATATATATATATATATATGCATATATATATGCATATATATATATGCATATATATATATATATATATATATATATGCATATATATATGCATATATATATATATATATATATATATATATATATATATATATATATATATATATGCATATATATATATATATATATATATATATATATATATATATATATATATATATATATATATATATATATATATATATATATGCATATATATATATATATATGCATATATATATGCATATATATATATGCATATATATATATATATATATATATATATATATGCATATATATATATATATATATGCATATATTATATATATATATATGTTATATATATGCATATATATATATATATATGTATATATATATATATGCATATATATATGAATATATATATATATATATATATATATATATATATATATATATATATATATATATATTATATATATATATATATGCATATATATATGCATATATATATATATATATATATATATATATATATGCATATATATTTGTATATATATATATATGCATACATATATATGCCATATATATATGCATATATTATATGCATATATATATATATGCATATATATATATATATATATATGCTCATATATATATGCATATATATATATATATGCATATATATTTGCATATATATATATATGCATACATATATATATATATGCATTATATGCATAAATATTTTAATATATAAATATTCAAAAGGAAATGATAGCAACTGCTTCGTATTTTCAGCTCGTTATTTTGTTGCCTAGTCCTCCGGGTTCAATTTCTAGCTCTAGCCATTCCCTTAAAGCTTATAAATTTCGACTTCCATGAAAACAGGGCCCAGCCTGGCTTTAATACCGCGCATAAATTTTCGCAGCCCACAAAATGTGTCCCGGAACAGGAAAGATAATGAGGTCGTTCCTAAACGTCTTAAAGCCGTCGTATAATTTTCGAATTTAATTTGAAACGAGTGCAAAAGAAGCTGGGGTATTTGCTTCAGCGGAATATATAAATGCAGACTATTTTAATGGCTGTTATGGCATCATTAAATGCATGATTAAGAGGTCTCTGTTCCAGAGATTGAAGAAAGAGCATTTTGTAATTGTTTGGAGCTTGGTTACCTAACGAAGTGTGCAATTATTTTTTAGTTAATTAATACAAATATATCGATCGACTTATAAAAAAAATTATATAGTTTTTATCATATTTTAAAGGTTTTTCTTTTTTTTTTTAGTTTAATAATACCGGGTTGCCGTAATTAAACTGACAGATCTCACAGTGTTCTGTAGCGCGATCTATTTGCGAGAATGACGTCACACTTTATAGGAAGATTAAACAAAACGGGGGATGAAGGATTCCGCAAAAAAAACAAATTAGTTCCAAAAGTCACCGGTAGGGGAATATTTGTCCTGTGTAATAGAAAATAGAGTGTTAACAAATGCAAATTTATGTTGAAGGATAACATATCACGGGAGATTCCTGCAGACATGTTACTTTCTGCTGTTGTGCATACTGTGCACAGAATGCAATATGTGGTCCACAACAACGGCAGCCACATTAAACCTCATTTGAATGAAAAATAAAAGGTAATTTCCGTATTGATTTGCATTTGTTAACACTCTATTTTCTATTACAAAGCGCCAAATATTCCCCTAGCGGTGACTTTTGGAACTAATTTGTTTTTTTGCGGAATCCTTCATTCCCCGTTTTGTTTAATCTTCCTACAAAATGTGGAGTCATTCTCGAAAATAGGTCGCGTTACAGAACACAGTGATTATTGTCAGTTTAATTATAGCTACCCGGTATATTTCAAGCTTAAAATCTTACGTATAATTTCAATCTTAATTACAGCCAAGATAGGTATCTTTTATAGTTCCTAGTAAAACTATATTCATTAGTAAATATATAGTATATACAGTGAAACTTCTCCGATCGGCCAACCTTCTAAACGGCCAATTTTTCATGGCACGGATTTTTTGACTCATACACCTAATGGTAAAATAACCTGTATCAGCGGCCCCTCTAAACCCCCCTTTGAAAGTTAGATAATTATTTAACTGAGGAAGAACAGAAATCAACAAAGT
>CM063504.1:141327407-141339907 GCA_032207245.1 Pardosa pseudoannulata | reverse complement strand
ATCGATAGTAATCAACAAGTATCATCTTATATTTTTTACATAATTTAAACTTTAATGCGTTTTTTTGTTTGTATGCATGATATCTTATAAAATCATAATAACTTCGTAAAATACCTGTTTGGTTTGGTTTGGAGTGCTACAGTCTACTTTTTGCAACACGAGGACTTATGAGACCGGGACCTACAGCTTAAACCCGATTCTGAACCGTTACGAACATCCATGCCACTATGGGATTCGAACGCACGAACTCTGGTAACGAAGGCCAGCACCCTAACTAATCGGCCATCGTTCGTAAAATACCTGAATATAATATTCCACGGTATAAACCGTGGAATCAGCAGCAATGTCCGGTCAATAATTCCTGGAATTTTACAGAAAGTAACCCAAATTTGGTTTCCTGGGACTACGTGTAGTAAACAGTATGTATTCGATGAACCTATAGCTTTAAATCTACATTTTGTTGAAGTTAAAACGTAGAAAATAGAGAAGCTACGCTGTGTACATCTACCAGCTAAGTACCAGATGGTTGGCAAATAGCAGGGAAAAACTTCACTACCTCAAGGGAGACGAAAGCGTAAATCCTCAAACAAAACAGCAAATTAAGCATTCCTGTGGTCCAGCGAGCCATTTGGCTGCTTAAAATGAGCTTTCACTTTTCTAATCAAATAATCGAGTTGCGTAAGGTTAGAAATAAACAATCGAGAAAAACCTGCCAGTTAAAAGTTTACTGATGGGAAAGCGGAAGAAATGTTGCTCTTGGATTGAAGATATTTCCTTTAAAATGAAATGGAATTATAATAGGGGAAAATAACTAAATGTGTTTTGGTAAATTTTGAGATATATTGCATACATATATTGATAAAATTTAACTTAAACATAAAATAATTTCATCATTATCCCAAAATTTTTATTTTATTTCACTAGTAAAAACTTATGCTGTTCCGTATTTTTTTTACTTTCTTAAAAATTAATAATTTATGTGTGTATGTTAAATATATATTGTGAATAAAGTTAAGCCAAAATAATCATTTCCTCCACATTCGTTTTTTTCTTCAATGATCGTTTGATTCATTTCGTCACGAATTTATCTCCCCCAAAAAAGGATGTTTTTCCCAACAGTTTTCGCTCCCGAATGATTCGAAATTTGTTATTCTTTTCATCCTAATAATGACAGTAAATTATATAGATATGATGAAAATTATACATAAATGTGGTTTCTTGATACATACATGTACATTTTTGGTTTTTGATTGTATTTTTGTATTTTTTCTTGTAAAATTTCAGATGTACCTTGTATTTACTCTAACAGAATTTGTATGGCGCAGCATATCCAACGAGGATTTTGTACCAGAAAACATAAAATAAATAAATAAATCTTGCTACATACATATTTACTTCAGACCACAAAGGGTTAAGGGTATATTTTTATTTATCTATGTTCCTGTCTATAAAACCTTATTATACAATGCAGCAATAAATGTATGTGAAAATCTTGAACCTTCTACCAGTGATTATTTCTTTATTTTCCCTGTATCTGCTTCAGAAAAGTCTACTCACATCGTCTTTGTCGAGGAAGTGTCGTTTTTTTGGAATTGAGAAATATTTATTAAATTGTTTTGTTTTTAAAATACATTTTCCAGTGTTATTAAGCCATAAGAGATTTTGCCGTCTTTGATGATAATGAACATTTTTGATGAAGTGTTAGTCAACAAAATAACAGACTAGTAATGCCTGTGGGTCTGATGTCCACGGAGCTTTGTCAAAATTAAATTTATTTATATGAATTGCCCTCTAACAACGATAGTGTATTTTCAGTGTCAGGATTGATAGAATTACTTGCTGTCAGGGGATTCACATGAATAAAAAACAGGTAACAAAGTGTAAATAACACAGGTAATTAAAAAGTATTTTTAAAAGATGTATTATCAGTCTAAATACAACTAAGATTTTATAAAATATTAAGTATTCCACATTAGTGTTGTACAGAATTTATTTATTTAAAGCTTTTCATTTCACAGGGTTCTACATTCATTTCTCGACTGATCGTTTTTCACTTTCGTTCCATTGAAAAACGATCTATCTACATTATTACGTTATCAGTTATGTTCCCGAAGTATTTATATTGAACAAGTAACGTATACTCCAATTCTTGCTCAAAAGATTTTTTAATATTTTTAGAGGCAAGAGTGATAGGATTCTTAACTGTCAGGCGATCCACTTGTATAAAAAACAGGTAACAAAGTGTAAATAACACAGGTAATTAAAAAGTATTTTAAAAGGTGTATTATCAATCTAAATACAACTAAGGTTTTATAAACTATTAAGTATTCCCCGTTAGTGTTGTACAGAATTTATTTATTTAAAGTCTTTTATTTTACAGAGCATCTACATTCAATTCTCGAATCATCGTTTTCCACATTCGTTCCATTGAAAAACGACCGAACTGCAATATTACGTGTACAGCTTTATGAATTATGTTCATGAAGTATCTGTATTGAACAAGTAACGTATTCTCCAATTCTTGCTCAAAAGATTCTTTAATATTTGTCAAGCGTGATAGGAACTAGTGTACACTTGCAGAAAAAAAGGTAACAAAGTGTAAATAACGCAGGTAATTACAAAGTATTTTTAAAAGGTGTATCATCAATCTAAATACAACTAAGGTTTTATAAAATATTAAGTATTCCACGTTGTAAGTGTTGTACAGAATTTATTTATCTAAAGCCTTTAATTTTACAGAGCATCTACATTCATTTCTCGAATCATTGTTTTCCACTTTCTTTCATTGAAAAACGATCGATCTACAATATTATGTTCATGAAGTATTTCTATTGAACAAGTAACGTATTCTCCAATTCTTGCTCAAAAGATTTTTTAATATTTTTAGAGGCAAGAGTGATAGGATTCTTTACTGTCAGGCGATCCACTTGTATAAAAAACAGGTAACAATGTGTAAATAACACAGGTAATTAAAAAGTATTTTAACAGGTGTATTATCAATCTAAATACAACTAAGGTTTTATAAAATATTAAGTATTCCACGTATTAAGTATTAGTGTTGTGCAGTATTTATTTATTTAAAGCCTCTCATTTTACAGAGCATCTACATTCAATTCCCGAATCATAGTTTTCCACTTTCGTTCCATTGAAAAACGATCGATCTACAATATTACGTGTAAAGGGTTATCAATTATGTCCATGAAGTGTTTGTATTGAACAAGTAACGTATACTCCAATTCTTGCTGAAAAGATTTTTTCATATTTTCAGAGGCAAGAGTGATAGGATTCTTAACTGTTCGGCGATCCACTTGTATAAAAAACAGGTAACAAAGTGTAAATAACACAGGTAATTAAAAATTAATTTTAAAAGGTGTATTATCAATCTAAATACAACTAAGGTTTTATAAAATATTAAGTATTCCTCGTTAGTGTTGTAAAGAATTTATTTATTTAAAGCCTTTCATTTTACAGATCATCTACATTCATTTCTCGAATCATCGTTTTCTGCTTTCGTTCCATTGAAAAACGATCGATCTACAATATTACGTGTAAAGAATTATTAATTATGTTCATGAAGTATTTCTATTGAACAAGTAACGTATTCTCCAATTCTTGCTCAAAAGATTTTTAATATGTTCAAAGGCAATAGTGATAGGATTCTTTACTGTCAGGCGATCCACTTGTATAAAAAACAGGTAACAAAGTGTAAATAACACACGTAATTACAAAATATTTTTAAAAGGTGAATCATCAATCTAAATACAACTAAGGTTCTATAAAATACTAAGTATTCCCTGTCAGTGGTGTACAGAATTTATTTATTTAAATCCTTTTATTTTACAAGCATCTACATTCATTTCTCGAATTAATCTTTTTACAATTTCGTTCCATTGAAAAACGATCGATCTACAATATTACGTGTAAAGCGTTATCAATTATGTTCATGAAGTATTTGTATTGAACAAGTAACGTATTATCCAATTCTTGCTCAAAAGATATTTTAATATTTTTAAAGGCAATAGTGATAGGATTCTTTACTGTCAGGTGATCCACTTATATAAAAAACAGGTAACAAAGTGTAAATAACACAGGTAATTAAAAAGTATTTTAACAGGTGTATTATCAATCTAAATACAACTAAGGTTTTATAAAATATTAAGTATTCCTCGTTAGTGTTGTAAAGAATTTATTTATTTAAAGCCTTTCATTTTACAGAGCAACACATTCATTTCTCGAATCATCGTTTTCTGCTTTCGTTCCATTGAAAAACGATCGATCTACAATATTACGTGTAAAGCTTTATCAATTATGTTCATGAACTATTTATATTGAACACGTAACGTATACTCCAATTCTTGCTCAAAATTGTTTTAATATTTTCAAAGGCAATAGTGATAGGATTCTTTACTGTCAGGTGATCCACTTAAAAAAGGTAACAAAGTTTAAATAACACAGGTAAATAAAAAGTATTTTTAAAAGGTGTATTATCAATCTAAATACAACTAAGGTTTTATAAACTATTAAGTATTCCTCGTTAGCGTTGTACAGAATTTATTTATTTAAAGACTTTTATTTTACACATTATCTACATTCAATTCTCGAATCATCGTTTTCTACTTTCGTTCCTTTAAAAAATGATCGTTCGACTTTATTCCGTGTAAAGCGTTATCAATAATGTTCATGAAGTATTTGTATTAAACAAGTAACGTATACTCCAATTCTTGCTCAAAAAATTTTTTAATATCTCAGAGGCAAGAGTGATAGGATTCTTAACTGTCAGGCGGTCCACTTGTATAAAAAAAAAAAGGTAACAAAGTGTAAATAACACACGTAATTACAAAATATTTTTAAAAGGTGAATCATCAATCTAAATACAACTAAGGTTCTATAAAATATTAAGTATTCCACGTCGTAAGTATTCCACATGTTGTACAGAATTTATTTATTTAAAGCTTTTTATTTTACAAACATCTACATTCATTTCTCGAATCATCGTTTTCCACTTTCGTTCCATTGAAAAACGATCGATCTACAATATTACGTGTAAAGGGTTATCAATTATGTCCATGAAGTGTTTGTATTGAACAAGTAACGTATGCTCCAAATCTTGCTGAAAAGATTTTTGATTATTTTTAGAGGCTGTATTATCAATCTAAATACAACTAAGGTTTTATAAAATATTAAGTATTCCACGTATTAAGTATTAGTGTTGTGCAGTATTTATTTAAAGCCTTTTATTTTACAGATCATCTACATTTATTTCTCGAATCATCGTTTTCCACTTTCGTTTCATTGAAAAACGATCAATCGACATTATTCCATGCAAAGTGTTATCAATTATGTTCGTGAAGTATTTATTTTAAATAAGTAAAGTATTCTCAGTACAAATATTTAACATTATAATTATATGACATTAATATATAATTTGGATTGGCAAATTTTTGACAGGTTCTCTTTAAAAAGTTTCACCTTAAACGTATAACAACACAAAAATTTTGCCTAAAAATTTTTTTACTATTTATATTTTACACAGATGGCTAAAAATCATAATTCGTTTTCAAATAATTACATCTATAGAAGTTTTAACGAAAATTAGATACATAGATGTAAGTATTAAAGTGTAGAAAAGAAGTTGTTTAAGCACATGGGAAGAAATATAATCAAGTAAGATGCAATACAATAGTAGTTAATTAAAACTATTAATTTCGAAATTTATAAATGATAAAAAGACTACCTGGAGGAGTCTTAAAAATTTTATAAATGCTGCAAACACTAATTTTTGTTCAACTTCCCACACATCAGTAGGTTCTGGTATAACATTAGAAGCAAAATAAATTCATTTTGAACGTTCACTTTCGACTTAACGCTGGAATAAAATTATTCCATTCAGAATTCTCCATCCGAAACGACGTTATCGATAACGCCTCGAAAAATATTCCATAATTTAATAACTCTCGCATCTCAAGTCGCCAGTGGACTAAATTTCAATGAAAATTTGCTATCATTGAATTATTAATCATACCTAAGAATAAGAAACGAAACAATGCCTTTTAATATCCAGCATTCTTCCTAAGATTATAATTAAAATTTCGACAAATAATATTTTTATTTCTTTCAGTGACTCTAATATTTTTTCTAATTAAAAAGTTTTGTATTTTAAAATGTATTAAACATTATCTAAAATAATTAAAGCATTATAAGCAACATAATTCACCTTTGTAAAATGTGTTTTATGATGTTAAAATTTGCTAGTATTAGTTTAGTTCTTTAATTGAATTCATGCCTTTTTTTAATCAAACTTATTTCATGTGTTTTATCTATTCTTATTTGGATTTCTTTTAAATTTCATGCATTTGCTTATAATATTCTAATGTTCCAGTCGTTGACAAAATTTAAAGTATTTAACATTATAATTATATGTTATTAACATATAATTTTAATAGGCAAATCTTTCATAGGTTCTCTGTAAAAAGTCTCATTTTAAACGTATAACAGCACAAGGATAATCTCTAAATAGAATATTTGTATTTCTTATATTTATAAAAAATAAAGTTTAATAAAATGTATATTCATGTTATGAAAATTAGGTTATTTTCTACGAAATTGTTTTTATTGCAAATAAATAATACAACCCTCAAAAAAATTATATTTTGAGATGTACATTAATCACCCAAACCGATGTCTTGACACGAAGCGAGTAATTATTACATTAAAATGAAATTTCGGAAAACGATTATCATATATACCAGCTGCTGGTATATATGATTCGATACCGGAGTTCGTGGGTTCGATTCCGTTGTGGTATGGATATCCGTAGCCGTTCGGAATCGGCTTTAAACTGTAGGTCCCGGTCTCATTAACCCTCGTGTTGCAAAAAAGTAGACCGTAGCACTCCAAACCAAAACCATATATACCAGGGGGGGGGCAACCTGTGGTGAGCCACATGCGGCACTTTGAAGGATTATTTGTGGCTCTCGATAAATGTACTCGAGTTCCCTTTTCATTTTTGTGTTATTATATTTTAAAAAAAATATTACAACTGATGGAGCTCCGGCAATGCTGGGTAAAATTCGGCATTATTGTCCTTTTTAAAAGATTATTCTCAAATTCCACAATTCATACCGGTTCACTGCATAATTAAACGAGAAAGTCTCGTTACAAAATATTTCAAATACCCTGATGTTATGAAAATAGTGTAACATACTGTAAATTACATTCTCACCAATGCAAAAAAATCATTGACAATTAAAAAATTCCTTGAAAAATTAAAGGCCGAAGAACTTTCAAACGTTTATCATATACACCAGGGGTGGCCGATCTGCGGCTAGCGAGCCACATGCGGTACTTTGAAGGATTATTGGTGGCTCTCGATAAATGTACCCGAGTTCCCTTTTCATTTTTGTGTTACTATATTTTAAAAAATAGTAAAACTGATGGAGCTCCGGCAATGACGCGTAAAAAAAAATCAGTCTTATTGTTGTTTTAAGAGATGATTCTCAAATTCCACAATTCATACCGATTCACTGTGTAATTCACCGAGAACATCTCGTTACAAAATATTTAAAATATCCTGATGTTATGAAAACAGTGTAACACATTGTAAATTACATTCGCACCAATGCAAAAAAAAAAAAAATAAAAAAATCGACGATTTAAAAAATTCCTTGAAAAATTAGAGGACGAAGAACTTCCAAACGATATTCATTAAATATAATTTCTGTAAAAAAAATTGCAGTACCTTTTTTGCATACTTTTAAATACTTATTTACTTGCGGCTAGAGCAATTCTAATTTCAATGTTTGAAAAATATCTCGGGCTATCAAGAAACTTGGCAACCCCTGATATATGCAAATCTTTACATCTGATTATGTTGGTACCAGATCTGATACGCGGCTGCATATAATTTCTGAAAAATAAATTTAATACCTTTTTTGCATACCTTGTAAATACGTATTTAATTGCGGCTCGCAAAAAATTTCAAATTTTGAAAATAGATAGCACTATCAAGAAGCTTGGCCACCCCTGTTATATACCAATCCCTATGTCTGATTCCGTTGGTACCAGATTAGATACGTGGCTGCATTATATTACAGAGACAGTCATATTTGATGGGATATGAAGCTACTTTTTTGCTTCTAGAGGGATAATGAGACCGGGTTCTATTGCTTAAAACCGTTTCTGAAAATCTATGAATATATATGTCAGCAGAAAGGTTAGAACCCGCGAACTCCCATACGGAAGACAAGTAACCTACCATTCGACAACTATCCGGATGAGAAAGACATAAAATTTGACATTATACCAAAGTGGTACATGGGCGATACCATGTGTTTGTATATATTTATTATGGGATTATCTATTGATAATAAATTTATTCGTCTTCAATCTGTTTAACACACGAGTTCCTTTAATATTTTATTAATATAATTAATTATCTATTGTGGTGGTTTTAAAATTTTAATTGGAAGGTTCCGTTACCCAGAATGAGTAAGGGGACTAGTCTATTTGACTAGCCACTTAGACTGAGCTTTTGGTCTGAATATTTAAAATTGTCAAATAGAAGGTTGTGTATTGTTTAATATTTTCACAGTTTAAGTATTTTTTATTATATATATTACATAGCACTTTTATGAATAGCGTAAAACCACTCGAAATCGGAAACTGACTAAAACGTTTTGTATTTTCTTCATAAAATTAACACTATATTTCGTGATTTTTTTCTCTTGCCTTAAAGAAAAGTCACTACATTTCTTGATATATTATAAAAATGAAATCATGGTACGTGTACAAATAAAAGTCTGATATCATAAAACATAATTAGAATTTTGCTAGTTTCGTATAGTAAATAATCGCTGATTAAGTGAAATTGACTTTGTGTTATCGGTCCTTAAGACGTGCTATAAAAAAGAAATACACATTTAATTGATTGATTAATATGTTACCACAAAAACAAAACATATTTTCATTCGAAGAAAAATGGCGCAGCCAAAGTTCATAAGAAAAGAATATAATTTTCCTCTTGCCGTAAGGACAAATAACTACATTTCTTGATCGATTATTTAAATATAATCAAAGTACATTTATAAATAAAAGTTTGATCTCATAAATAATTATCAGAAATTCCCTTGTTTTATATAGTAAATAATAGTTGATTAGGTTTAATTGATTCTCTTGAGATCGATTCTAATGGCGTGTCAAAAATGAAACGCAAAATCTACTACCACAACAACAGAATAAATTTTAATTTGAAAAAAATTAACTGTAAAATTAATGTTAAAAAAAAGGAAAAAATATTAAATAATTTATCACACAAATAATTTAAGTAACCCCTAAATATTGTATTACATTAATGAAACCTCATTTTAAACAGTTTTTAATGAATTGAATCACTTTGTAATTTTAAATTAACTTATCAATTGAAAGAAAATTAATAATTGCTACCACAAATAAAAACAAAATTTTTATGATTAATAAAAAAAAAATATTGCAAAAATTAGATAAAAAAACATAATTTTTTTGTACTAGATTGGCAAATCAAAGTACATTTTAGTATAAAAGTTTTCTCAAATATTAATCAAATTTTATCATTATAAATAAATTTGATTAATATACTATAAGCAATATTCTGTTTTAGTCAAATAATAACGCAAAGATCTTTTGACTCTTATTTTTCATTTGAATTTAAAAATATAAGATAAATATTACATTTTTATTAAAAATGAAAAATTATTTAATCAAAAATATCTATTTAAAATAATTTTCATAAAATTTGCAACTGAAAAAATGTATATAAATTGACTTTATGATAGGTCCTTAAACGTGGTATAAAAAAATAATGCACACTTAATTGATCAATTAATATGCTACCACAACAACAAAATACATTTTCATTCGAAAAAAAAATGGCACAGCCAAAGTTAAAAAGAAAGGAACATAATTTTCCTCTTGCCATAAGGACAAATAACTACATTTCTTGATCGATTATTAAAATATAATCAAAGTACATTTATAAATAAAAGTTTGATCTCATAAATAATTATCAGAAATTCCCTTGTTTTATATAGTAAATAATATTTGATTAGGTTTAATTGATTCTCTTGAGATCGATTCTAATGGCGTGTCAAAAATGAAACGCAAAATCTACTACCACAACAACGGAATAAATTTTCATTTGAAAAAAAATAACGGTAAAATTACTATTTAAAAAAGAAAAAAATATTAAATAATCTAGCACATAAATCATTTCAGTAATCCCTAAATATTGTATTATTTTAAAACCAAATTTTAAACACTTTTTAAAGAATTGAATCACTTAATAATTTTAATTAACTTATCAAGGTATGAAGAGAAAATTATATTAATTGGCACCAAAATAAAGTTACAAAACCTATTTTACAATTAATAAAAAAAATACTGCGTCTAAAAATGAGATAAAAAATTGGCGCAACTGTTAAATTTCCCTTGTACTAAGGACAAATAAACTATATTTGATATTTATTAAAATATATCAAATTTTACCATTTTCATAAATAATATCAGAATATTTTGCTGTGATTTTTTTTTTGTATTATATAAGACAATTAACTTTTGAGATCGATTCTAATGGCGTGTCAAAATGAAACGCAAAATCTACTACCACAAAATTTTATTAAATTTTCATTGAAAAAATAATCAAAAATACTATTTTAAATGAGACTTTAAAAAAAGATCTAAAAAATGTTCTATATACATTAAAATTTTCTGATTAATCATGATATATATATTATTATATTTTTATATATATGAAATATAAATATAAAATATATATTATATATAAAATATATATATAAATATATTATATACTTTATATTATACATATATATACAATAATACAAAATATACATATATATATATATACATATATATAAAATAAATATACAAAATAAACATATTTTCATATATATAAACAAATATATACACATAATTTTACATATAAAAATATAATACAAAGTATATATAAATATATATATATCTCATATATAAAAATTTTTTCATATATAGTCATATTATATACATATATATATATAATATATATATAATACATTATATACATAATATATATATACAATACAAATATACAATTTATAAAAATCTTTTTAAAATATATATAAAAAATTACTATATTATATAGAATATACATATATATATACATATATTTATACATTTTATATCATATAAATATATATATATAAAATTATATATATATATATATAATATATATATATATATATATATATACATATATATGTAATATAAAATATATACATATATATATATACATATATATATATATATATATATATACGTATATATATAATATAAAATATATATATATATATATATAAAAATATATATATATATATAAATATATATATATATATATATATATACGTATATATATATATAAATATATTATATTTATATATATATATATATCAATTATTACATATATATAAAATTATATATATTTAATAAAAATATTTTTTTTTTTTTTTTATATATATATCGTATATATTTTACATATTTATATACATATACATATATATTTATATTATATATATATAAAATATATTATATATATAATAAATAAGTAATATTATATTATACATATAAATAATATACAATAAAAAATATAAAATATACAAATAAAAATATAAATTTATAAAATATATATTATATTCAATCATATATATATATATATAAATATATATATATATATATATATATATATATATATATATATATATATATATATATATGTAATATACATACATAATCCACGTACTTGCATTTTATCAGAAACTTGTTTTTATTTGCATTGAGTTAATATTTTTGTTTATTTTTTATTTTATCTCTTGAAGAAACTTGTATATTTTTCTCCTATTGAAGCATGTTTTTTCTATTTAATACAGAGCCAAAATTATTATTATTTTTTTTTTATTTTAAGTAAAATTTTCATTTAATCCAGATACTTTTACTATTAAGTATAAAAAATTTTATTTGCTCTTCTGTAAAATTTTGACCGTAATTGTATTGTCATATTCTTATTTACCTTAAAACTTAATTCAAAGCTGTAAGAAAAAAAGTGCAATTTGATGTTTTCTGTTTAACCCGCCAAGTAGAACAAACACACCGATCAAAAAAGTCTCCAAAAAATACGCTAAAGGTTTATTGTGTCAATAGCCAAAGCGTTCTATGAATGTTTACTTCACCCTTTGTCGACTAGAATGGAATACGGGAAACCCACCCTCATTACTGTCCCTCTACTTCCGGTTATAAATAGATATATAAATAGATATTATAGATTGTTAATTTTTTATACATATAATGCTCGTTAAGTCTCGAAGATCATCCCATAAGAAATAATGGATTCTAAAAGTGCAAATAAAAATATTCTTTAAGAAAATTATTTATATTTTTTTACGAAAGTCATCCAAGATATTTAAGTAGTGCAATTAGAG
>CM063504.1:141299907-141304907 GCA_032207245.1 Pardosa pseudoannulata | reverse complement strand
TATAGAAGTTTTCGTTTTGCAGTCTGCTTTGACGTATTTAGATAAATTTTATATTCCAGCTTCTTTTAAGACTTCAAATAACTCTTAATGGTATATTTTACAATGCTTGTTAATATTCCTTAATTGGTACATATCTTATAACCTTCTACACTTCCAACTCAGAAGCTTGTTAAGATTCCTTAATTAGTACATTTCTTAAATCCTTCTAGACTTAACTACAGGCACTTCTATCCTTTATGGAGCAGTGTTTTTACGATTTTAAATTTATACCTGCGTTTTCAGTTGTCTTGACTACAAAAGCATCAATTTCTCACACTTGAACTTTTAGAATTGTTTGTTTACACAGAATCTTTTTTTCATATATAGATGTTAATCCCTTCACTACATTCATCACATTCCATCATACAGATCGAGCTACAGATAGCACTGAGTAGTGTCAGTTTAAAGAAAAAAACCTGTATACATATCTATATATGTGTGTGTAGTCACTAAAACAAAGACTAATCTGTCCACTGCATAGATCCATCACGGGCAATTTAAGCCGACAATATTTTTTGTGTATAATGCCATATAGACACTAGATGAATACCAATCTTTCATCCATTCGTGAGACGCGACCAGTTCTAAACACTCCACAGGTTGTCAAAATGATGAACAAGAGACCGTCTGCAAAGTGACGGGCTACATCACCCGATCCGGCATCCGGCAGTTTTTGTCTCTTAACACATTTGGTAAACGACACTGACTAATTGCCTGTTACTATAAATAACACCACCTTGCATGAGCTAATCACACAGTTACATTCCTAGCATGCTTCAGAACAAAGATCTTTGCCGTATGACAATGACGACTTTGTGGACTTGACACTTTCTGTTGGGTGACCCCCCTTGTTTTTTATCTCTGTAAGCTCCTCGCAGGACAGATTAGAAATTTTGAACCTTTTTTAGAACGTGGTTGAGTTGGTAAGTGATCTTGCCTGATCCATCAACACTGGACTTGGAATAGCTTGTCATCGTAAAAGAACGCGATTCAAAAGCAAAATATAAAATGAAATCTGAACTTGTCTTCATTATGTGTTACTCAATTTTTTTTCAACACAGGAATCTTCATTTGAACTAACAGCGGACTTTATTTAGGCATCGGCAATGATAAGCCTCTCATTCAGTTATGAGTCTCTGAGACATTAATGTGGTCGAATCCAGAAAAAATGAGTAACTTAGGGTTTTTTTTTAATTTTGGTTTTATAAAAATTTTTACATTAAGCAATAATATTTTTTTTCAAACAACGAATCTTAAATGAGTAAAACGAACGTTATTCATTACCTTTAAATTGTTAAATATCAGAAAGTTTTATAAAATGGAATTAACCACATTGTTGATGATATTGTGAGAAACTCATACAAAAATAAAATAAACATTTTATGACTTCTATACTTAAAATGGTAATCTAAGTTATAGAAAATTTAAATTGGTTCGACATAATCCTATTAAGGGGTTTCACGCATATTTAAAGTGTATTAGTGCATGTTGAAAATAAATCTGTTTCAATAGAATGTAAATATTTAAATCTCTGACTCACTCTCTCTTTATAAACACACACACACACACACACACACACACACACATATATATATATATATATATGTGTGTGTGTGTGGGTGTGGGTGTGGTTTTTTGGTTTTGTGTGGAGTGCTACGGTCTACTTTTTTGCAACACGAGAACTAATGAGACCGGGACCTACTGCTTAAAGCCGATTCCGAACGGCTACGAACATCCATGTCATAGTGGGATTCTAACCCACGAACTACAGTACCGAAGGCTAGCACCCTAACCAATCGGTCATCGTTCGGCTATATATGTGTATGTGTGTGTATGTATACATGAAATATATCAATATTATTTTACCTAAAATATCCCATAAAATTATCATTTCTCCTTTCTCAATTATATCATAACTATTTTCCCATCCACGAAATATCTTATATAAAAGAGTGTCCACTACTGAATTCTTCCATCCCATATCCCAAATCTATCTCTGAAATGGAAGCTAATTTTTTGTTCATTCGCCACATTTTCCAATTATCTTAGTAAAATAGCTCACTCCTTCAGTTATCCTTTTTACTGTTAATATCGCTGACTAAGCTACTTTCTCATAGAAGGAATTCGTCTCCGTCTTTCTCTGGGGTCCTATTCTGTAAAAGCAAAATGTTTTCATTATCATTCTATCTTCTTCCTTTGACAGCGTAACATGTCGTTTTCGTAGATCGAAATAAAAATTTAAGTTCCATATTGGACTCCATTGTTTCATTTTGCTAGTTTGTAGATTTGTCCGAAATAGATTTCCCGGGCAATTAAATACGTTAGGGGCTTGATTTTTATTGTAATAGGTTGAATTAATTTTCATCATCTTACATATATATATATATATATATATATATATGTGTGTGTGTGTGTGTGTGTGTGTGTGTCTGTGTGTGTGTGTGTGTGTGTTTATATTTGTATATGTATGTACCTGTATATACATATATGTATATATTTATATATATATATATATATATATATATATATATATATATATATATATATATATATATATATATATCCGGGGAGAATATTCCATTATTTACGCTTATATCTGTTAAAGCGAATACCTGTGTCATAAACTATTGTCGTAACAACCCAAGAAAGAAGTGGTTTGTTCATTTCAATCATTCCAATAAGAAATGGGCCGAACGATGGCCGATTGGCTACGGTGCTGGCCTTCGGTATCGGAGTTCTTGGATTCGAATCCCACAGTGGCATGGAAGTTCGTAGACGTTCGGAATCGGCTTTAAGCTGTAGGTCCCGGTCTCATAAGCCCTCGTGTTGCGAAACATAGACCGTAGCACTCCAAACCAAACCAATAAGAAAAGGACAAGATTTCTGAAGAGAAATTAGGTGCATTTACCTTACGTGTCAATTGTATTCTCTGTAAATACCTACAAATATCGAAAATCCTGTGAAACTCATTTTATCAAGTGTCATCTTTGTTTTACTAGAAGTATTGCAGTTATCTTTTGAAAAACACTAAAATTTAAGTACGTTCAATTTATTTTTTTTTATTGAGAGGATTTCCGCATATAATGGTTTAAAGAAATTTATGGCGGTAGGTATTACTGCTTTACAACTAAATTAATTAGAATAGCCAGAAAGAGTCTAGGAATGGTAGATTTAGTATAGAATTAATCTATATTTCCTTTGATATTAATTGCACTTTAGAATTTTTATCGCTCCAAGACACCAAGTCTCTAAGCAAGTTAGTTGGAAGATAAATAAATGATGCAATGGTGTCGTATATAAACGATGCAAAATCATCAGAGAACACAATATTTTGTATGCATATCAGCTTAATATATAGTTTCCAATAGGCACTGCTAAACGAGAATTTATTTCTTTTATAAATTATTGTACTAATTATATATAATTATTGTATTTCTCATTAAACCGAAAAAAAGCTTTGATCGGCAGATATATATATATATATATATATATATATATATATAATATATATATATATTTATATATATATATGTAATGATATTTTTATACTAAAAAATAATCAGCATAATTATGTCTATCTTAAAATAATTTTTTGGCAATTTTAATCTTTTCTGGTACTTTTTTCTATCAACTTTGGTGAATACTTTTGTTATTCCTAGTATTTTGACGACTTCCCACTGACAAGATGCTTTTTTCTTAAGTATTTTAAATCTACGCTAGTGCCAATTAATACAATATGTGCGGGTACATAACGCATCGGAATTGTACCGTGAGCTGGCGTTTTGAGCGTAAATTTAGTTATAGGGTTAATTCTCAATAGATTAGAAAATTATTTAATTTTTCATCGGTCGCATCGATTGATATAAAAACTAGTTTTATTTGTCTAAATTTTTTCCAGAATCTATGTAGTAGACAAGAATATTCTTCGTTTTCCTGTATATACCGTTATTTTTGTACCCACAAACAAACCATGTTGTTACACTAACCCGTACTAGTACGTGGCCTGCGCTCAAATATCAATCGTCAGAAAACGTACTAGTACGTGTCCAACATTCAATGTGTTAAGCTACGTAATCGTTCCCCGCCTCAGTGACTGGTAATTAACATTTCTGATGGGTTGACTCAGTGATCTTTTTAACAGACATGTAAATGTTTTGCGGAGAGACGTCTGTGAGAGAAGTTACCTCAATAAACTCTATTCAGTTTGATCTAAAAATTCCTTTATCTTTGTTCCGCGATGGTTCAGCCTTGACCATCCAACTACATGCTGATTCAAGATAGATTATCTTCCCTTTGTGATTAAGCAAATATCTGATTGCATATATGTGGGTGTATATAAATATATAAGACGATTTGCGAACAAGCTTTTGACTTTTTGGTTTATTTCACTTTAAAAATTTTAAAAATTATACAAAATTTAGATTGATTTTTCCTAAGCAATAAAAATTATTTTGAATTTAATACATCACAATTATGAAAAGAGAATTGTTACATTGTATATCTAAATACATAACCATGTATACAAACGATCAATAAATTACGAAAAGAAGAGTTCACATCTTTGCTCGAGGATGTTATTTTATTAATAAACTTTTTAGTGAAAATTTAGACTTTTTAAAAAATGTAATACATACTTCTTTCACTCTTGAATACACAAACAATTATTTTAAAAATTGGTTGCGTAACGTGCAGTAGTTTCTTCAATTACACTGGACAAAAATGAAACATACTTTCTCTTTTTAGAATGTTTTACATGATGATTTTATGAATCTCAATTTTTTAAATCAAGCTTCATTTCATTAAGGGGTTTGTAATTTTGTTCTTTAATAATGTTCTCGATTATCCAAAATAAAAATAAAAATAATATATCACAAATGAAAGATAAAATATTTTCTGAAAATAATGGTAATAATTTTAGAAAACATTCTCTCATGAAAAAACTCTTATCATGGTCATGAAAT
>CM063504.1:141292407-141294907 GCA_032207245.1 Pardosa pseudoannulata | reverse complement strand
TATACATATATATGTATATATATTTATGCATATATATGTATATGTATATATATGTATATATATATATATATATATATATATATATATATATATATATATATATATATATGTATATATATATATATATATATATATAGATATGTATATATATATATATGTATGCATATATATGTATATGTATGTATATGTATGTATATATATGTATGTATATATATATATATATATATATATATATATATATATATATATATATATATATATATATATATATATGTATGTATATATATATATGTATATATATATATATATATATATATATGTATATATATATATATATATATATATATATATATAATATATATATATATATATATATATATATATATATATATATATATATATATATATATATATATATATATATATATAATTGCACTCGTGATCGTAATTAAACATCTCTACTTTAGTGTTGTCTGCAGTAGGAACTATTTCTCAGTAAGTTATAAAATGATAATTACGACATAATAGAGGGAATTTGAGAGAACTAAAAGGAAATTAAAATTTTAAAGAAGATAATTAAAATACCCCTAAACCCAAAAGTCACATGGTTGTTCTCAGGCGATAGGAGAGGCCGCAATTAGGAAAGTTGCGGAGTGTGAGACTGATCTTCTGTAAAATGATTTTTGAAAGCGTTCTTAATAGAAAGGCTAATGTGTGGAGGAACTCCATCTCGGCTTTTGACTTCGGGGGCGTTTCGAATATCCAGGCAGATTTTATATACCAAGAAATATATTTGATCTGAAAGGCATCATTTTAAGATGATGTTTTCAATTTTACCCCACCTCCTCCGATTTAAGCAGACAGTTATGGGGCTCCTTAGCCAGATAGCTTTATCTCTGATTCTAAAGGTAAACAGTGATTATGGTAAAATCTCTAAGGTACTATTAAGTTTAAAAATTTAGAAAAAGAGTAATTCAGAGGTGCCGGTCATTAGAAGGTCTGTAAGAAGAAATCAGTGAGAGCTGTGACTTACGTTACCTGCAAAGATACAAAATATCTGATTCGAACAAAATATCTGATTCAAAATATCTGACACTGTTCGAAACACTAGATGGAGTCTTACGGTCAAATATTAAACATCAAACAGAGTGAGGTACACTATCCTGGTCCATAATAATAAAAATACACATATTTTTTTATTATTATTTATTTATTTCTTTTAATACAACACATCACTTTACGGCACAACATATCACAAGAGGGACTGGGGATGAAGTAATAAGAGCTAATAGGGTAATTAAGGTAGACAATCTATTGTCAGTAAAGCATTGCGGCACGCGGCCGCTTAGAGTTATTCGGGTTATTAAAATCATAATCTGGGAGTTCTGCAATTATTTCATTAAGTAGACTAGTTATATTATTATAAAAATTATTAGATGGTTTTACACAATATTGTTTGAAATCATTACAATATTGTTTGAAAGTTAATATATTAAAGTCGCGTCTTATTACTTTGTGGGACAAGTATCGATATGCGCCTCTAATACGCCTCAAGAATTTTTTCTGTATTGTTTCTATTAATTTCAAATTAGCACAATATTTTATTATTATAATTATTTTATTTCATGGCAAACGACCAGACCGGGGCTGCGTAAAGAGAGGTTTGTAAAATTATTGTTTTATATAAGAAAATTTTGTTTTTAAAATTTAAGTGTTTACTATTAAAAAGCATTTTTAAGTTTTGTAATTTTCCTATCATTTTATTTTTAATATCCGTTAAATTTTACCCCGGACACTTTAAGGTCAACATGTTATCTTACAAATGGTAATTAAAAATCATGGTCGTCTTTCAGTAATACAATTTCTTGTGCATTCACCAAAAATAATCCTTTTTTAAAAATTATCGATCCGTATTTCTTCGTCTTAGATGTTCAGTAACATATTCAATCACATAGGAGAGGTATGCATCCTTGTTACTAAGCATAGTTGTCCAGGATCAGTAATCACATCACTGTTTTTCACACACATTTTAACCCTTTATATCCTGAATTAATTTACCATCAACTTTCTTACTGTATTTTTGCAACATTAGATAAGTTTTAATGGAGAAAAATCGTAGAAAAAATAAATTTTATTTTTACTCTATTTTAGTCGTTAATTTGCAACTGGTACTTTCTAGTACCGACATATATTTTTGACATTATGATAGAAAATAAAGCATTAAATTATGATTAAAACAAATGAAATGCTTACCTTCATAGTATAGTAGTTTCTTAAAAAATAATAGTACCAATTAACTGGTAATGAACCACTAAATTTACTCAATTGAACAACACTTGTATCAACTCTACCACAAAATGTCCTTCGAGTGCGGCACGCCAATTATAAAATCCCTACTATGCGAATAAAAAGGATTCCTGATTGGTGCTGTCATTTCTTTTCTGCTGCAGGAACTGCAACATTCATGTCCTTGTGAGTACCGTCAGGAAAAACAGCTTTA
>CM063504.1:141277407-141287407 GCA_032207245.1 Pardosa pseudoannulata | reverse complement strand
TTACGACGTATATTTCTTAGCTGTACATGTATTAATTGTTAATGTGAATGTAATAAATATCCGTGCATATTCCAAAGAAGTATTAGTCATTAATATGAATATTGGAACCTCCCCCCATATATATATATATATATATATATATATATATATATATATATACATTTATAGATAGATAGATAGATAAGTAGATAGGTAGATAGATAGATAGATAGACATACATTTTGCCTCCTAAGGATAAGAATTGGTCACATGCGAGACTCAGATATTGAAACTCAGTCACATAAGGGAGCTATATGAGCATAGTTAAGCTAAGGAGAAAATAATTTTGGAGAATGCAAAAGACTACCACAAATCAGAAGATATATAAAGTTATCTTACCAAGGATTATAATTAAGTGTAATTAAGCGTTGTGTTAGAATTTTTATATCTGTGTGAAAATTGGAATAGCTATTCAAAAGTTTCTTATATCCATAAAAAGATTTTCAGTGTTATATGTATATATATATATATATATATATATATATATATATATATATATATATATATATATATAATTATAGAAATAAGTGCAATAGTTATAGACGAATAGAGACTTTTCCAAATATTTAATAATCACTATAGCGAAGCACTATAATGCTACTAGTGTATGTGTCTATATGTGTATATATATATATATATATATATATATATATATATATATACATCCACATATATGGGCATGAGCATGTATATTTATATATAAAAACATCATACTTGTAAATGCAAACACACAACTGTGTATAAATATACATACATTTGTACATGCATATACATAATGATATATATATATATATATATATATATATATATATATATATATATATATATATATATATATATATATATATAATATATATATATATATATATATATATATATATATATGTGTGTGTGTGTGTGTGTGTGTGTGTGTGTAACAGAGCATACTTGATAATTTTTTAAATTTTATTGCATTTCATAGCTTAAATAAGTAAATCCTTGCATACTTTTTTCTCTTAAAAATTTGCATTATTGTTGTCTAAACTCTTTAGTTATATGTCTCATTTATTTTCCAGATTTCCAGGTGTGGAATCTCTTGTTGCATAAGTAAATCGTGAGTATTCTCCTTTTGAAACTTAATTAATTTACAGTCAAATATGTACACGTATTTTGAAATTTAAGTGTAATATTTTTGAAGCATTCAGTGAGTTGAATAGATCATAGTTTAAAACTATTTGAAATAAAAATATTGCAATCGAAAAAAAAGGTAGTATTTTTTAAAAGAAGTGTTAAAACATATAAATATTTCATTACAGAAGAAATATAGAATGCGGCTTGTCTTTTCTGGTGTTATAAAAAAGGAAAATGTAATCCAAAATATGGAAATATATAGATTAAGTTTAGTTAATAAATTCAGGAACTTTATTTCTTATATTAAGCATAAAACTTTCAAAGTAATATAAACAGAATGATCTTTATAATATTATACTTCAGCAATTATACATTTTTTAATTCAAAAAGTTCGTTTCTTCCATTTCGTGTAAAAACGTCTCTTCCATTTTTAAATAATCTATACTATTTGAACGCTTATTCCTTTGTCTGCATATGCCTGTTGCAGCAATCGACATGTTTCTGCAGTGGTTTCTACCAATTTGTAGCAAAATTCAATCTTGTAACGGTGTTCCACAGGGGTCATTTTGCTACACCGATTTCATACGTTGACTGAATGGTAAGATGCGACTCTGAACAATTCGGAGAGCGCCTTATGAAGTCTCAAGCTTGTGAATAGCACTTGCAAACCACATCGTTTTTTCTGTTCACAGATATACCAAAAATGATGAGGGAGCGTAGTAACCTAACTTAATGATTATATATATATATATATATATATATATATATATATATATATATATATATATATATATATATATATATATATATATATATATATAGGCGGGTACCCTTGGAAATGCTTATAACAACTCTGAACGAGCGACGTTTCCCTTTTGCAGTTTAGCTACATTAACTCTGTCCTGTGGAACGCAGAGATAGGTTGGAGTCGGACGTAGACGAGAACAGTAATTAGGTGCAGACGGTACTTGAGCTTCCTTCTTTTTGTTGTTAATTATTATGATATGTTAGACGGGCTTTGATGTTTAACTTACATATATATTTCAATTAAGTGTCTGTATTTGTAAATCTGAGTAGTTAATTGTTTGCTCAAGCCATCCAAGACCCACATGTGTGTGTGTGTGTGTGTGTGTGTGTGTGTGTATCGGAGTTCTTCCTTTAGAAATAACAGATTGACCTTGTTGCGACTCCAGCTCCGCTTAAATATGTTTTATCCCTAAGACGGGATTTTGTTGCTTGATGTTCCCTACGCCGGGAAAAAGATCTGTAGTTGAACTCGAGCTGCCTTGTTGGTAGCATGTTTTTAAGTGTTAGTTTGTAGATATGTGTTGTGTAGTCAATAAATGTTCGTAATGGAGTTGGATATAATTATTTATTGGAACAGACCTAGTTCATTTTAAATTTCTCTTTATCCAACTAATCACAAACACATTTAACGCTTAAATTTATTTAACAAACAGCATCATTCTAATGTGGAGTCAACCAGTTTCTTCGCCCTGCAACATATTTAGAGTCACAAATGTTTAACTTAACGGACTCCAAATTAGGTAGTGGACACTTGATTATCATTTTCAAAGAGGGAATACAGATGCAAAAATTTGGTGTAATATCTGACTATTATTAAATTTTTTACAGTACTTAGGAAGTATTTAACATGGAATTATATATGACTTATATTTAGATACTTAACATTTAAAAAACATTATGTAATATATATTCGCTTTTTGAAAGTGGATTGCCTCATTACAAAGAATTAGAATTTTATGACCACTATGTCTTCAAGTAAGTTACTTTCACATACATAAAGTATTAAATTATTTAATTTTTTGTAAAGCTTTACGCACCTCAGGTTTTTGTACATCATCTTCCTCTGATTTCTAATTTTGCTTCTGATCTGTACTTGAGGTTTTCACTGTTGTAATTAGTTGTTAAGTGAAAGTTATTAGACTGTTAAATCAAAGTTTCTGTCAATAAAATGTTCTAATCATCTTGAAAGAATTGTCATCTTTATCAGACGCAATTTTGCCGTCATTATTTGGTTGCCTGAAATTGATATTAGCAAAACAGTTAATTGTTTCTGATTTAACTTCCAAGTAGAAAAAATGAAATGCATGATTTTTAAAACTTCTCTCCTTTTTTGCTTTAATTAAACAAATGGCAGTCTGCCCTAACCATTTTGTTTAAATGAATTATTTTGGGAGTTAAGATGCTACAGAATACCTCTGTTATTTCCTCGGAAACCTTGTCTGCCTCTAAATGAAATGTATTAAGAATACGATATATATATATATATATATATATATATATATATATATATATATATATATATATATATATATATATATATATATATATATATATATATATATTATATATATATATATATATATAAATTGATCTATATTATCCATGAAAAATTGAAATGAATAAATATGAATGTTGTTTTTCTCAATAACTGAAACACTTTCAAAAATCATTTTAGTGATCTTTAAGTAAAAGGTAGATCCTTCTTTTTATAACGATTTAAGAAAAACATTACTGTCAAAAGAAATACGATATTTAATAGTATATTACAGAAGCAAACGGCATAAATGTGGCGTAATAGAAGGAAAATAGCTCACAGTCACTCATACTCTGGAGAGAAAATATAATCAAATAGTGTCCTATATTCCGAGAGGAAATAAAGACACATATTTTTCGACATAAATGAAAAAATGAAATTTTTCTCCAAACATTTCTTGAAATGTTTTTATTTCTGGAAATATATTTTCTGTAAATATTGATCGTAAAACAATCATTTAGTTTCTTTAAATGGGGAAACAAATAAATGTCGGTTAGATTGTATGTAGAAACAAACATGCGTAAAATTATATGTTGTAGTTATTTTCTAGACTTTCTTGCATCAAGCGCAAAACTGCATGATTTGAGTATTCCATATACATTTACGGTTAAATCGTTCTTTTTTACGCGTTTCTGACTGTTTGCAAAATTTTGTATTTTCCTTTAAACTTAAAAAAAAATGTTTTAAGCTGTTTTCAGCAAAGAATTTCAGAAAGCCATATGTGTTTTACTGCTTAACTGAATTTATATTTACAATACCCTAACATAACTTATTTTCTGTTGAATATAATGTGAGAGTGCAGCTATGTTTGACATAAGGTTTGCGAAACTGATTTGCTCGCCGCACTCACACGTTGTGGGTTGAATGCCCAAGTTTTTTTCGCGACTCCAGGAAGCATGTGGTGTGGCCAGTGAAAATAATTGCACTTAAACTTCACCAAGTTTTGGAGAATTGTGATTGGTCTCCAGGAGGCGATTCAGGACCATCCTTGCAGTCCCGGTTGTTCTGGGCAGAGCCGGGAAAGGACGCATTGTAAATAGGACAATGGAACAACGAACACATCAGCACAGAATAATGGAAAAAAAATAGGGTTGCCTGAGAGAAAGAAGAAAGGTTAAGAATGCAGTGTTCTCTTGGACATTGGCTTTTTTTTTTTGAGGTGTAGCACGTGGAGTGCTTCTTTTACTTTTTCTTTATTTAATTCTTTATTTTTTTTCATATTTTCTTGTCGTTTGTTCTAATTTTGAACATTGTAATATAGATCAGTGGTATTATACTATAATTAAAAGCAATATAAAACAACTTTGGGTTATCAATGACTTTGAAATAATAATGCAATGTACTACATCACAACATATAATAATGTATTAATTGTAAGCATCACAAAAATTTTTACACTCTAATTGACAATGATATAATAAAAATTTAACAAGCTCTTACTTATATTCTAATTTTTTTAAGTTAGAATTTATGTATTTTTATCACGAATCTTTTAAGTTCATTAAAATTGAAAAATCTGTAAGTTTTTAAATTTAATCGAAATGCATTTTTAATTATTTATGCAGTCTTGAAATGCAGTTATTGCGCAAGAAATATACTGCAGCGGAAAATATTACTTATGAATTAGTGTAAGTTATACGGAAAATTTTAGCTCACACCCTATTTTACGCATTCTCTGGTTGGCAAATATGTAATCATTTTAGACATGTAAGTGTGGAAAAAGTCCAGTACTTATTATATTTGTTGAAGCTATACAGCCCTTATTATTTGTCAAACTACATTCTATGCAGACATAGAAAATCACGTAAGAACTTCAAGAAGACTTTCTTAAGCCCCTGACCCTTAAAACTTCAATTTATAGAGCCACGGTAGCTCAGTTGGTAAGGTAATTCCTCAGCTGACCCAGGCTTTCCTCCCATACAGCAGCATTTTACTGAAGACCAGTCGCCACAACAGCAATCACTAACAGCTACAAAGCTGCGTTGACCTACGCGAGGCTCCGTCGTGGCTCGAAATTAATGCAGACGACCCCAGTAAGGATACAATACCACATCGGCAAGATCGAGACTACCAGGGAAGTCTGAAGAGAAGGATCACTCAGGAAACCCCGGGTTCGTGAAACCCGAGTATACCTAAAGGAGGTATACCCCTTGAGGAGGGACGATTTATTTTCGTTTTAGGTTTTGTACTTTCAGAAATTCTCTTTTCTCTTCTTCCGTTCTTCAAGATTCTCTCAGGATCTTGTCTCCCTCCTTTCCCCTCCCTCTCTCAGACGGCTATCATCGGCCTAGGAGGGACACTCCTAGTTTACAGGGGGCGCCACGAGGAGGCTGATAGCTGTCCTAGGTGAGGTACGGTAGTACAACACCCTGAGGCTCAACTCCTCAGCTGTGCCGAAACACATCTGAAGTGTATCACTGCCCCACCCCCCTAGCTCAGTTGGTAAAGGCAACGTTCTCGTAATTAGAGGGTTGCGGGTTCTGAGCCCGAGGCTGTCTTAAATCCGCCGTGTTCGTTAACCCTTTAAAGGTCACCTATATAAACTCTTTAGGATTTAATTAAATTAGTTTATAAAAATTACCTATAAATATATGTATCATAGGCATATATCATAAATGCTAAATGTATTAAAGTTTGTCTTTACAAACTTTGGAGGGGTTTCCGTTAGAGAATGAGTTAGAGGGATTGAGGGAGGGTGTAAACCCATTCACATTATGCTTTTTATAATTTTAATTATATTGGAAGAACAATTAGTAAGTATTCTTAACCCCTTCCGGTATGATTTAATAATGAAAAACTGTGCATGAAATAACCATTTAATTTTTATTTAAAAAACTTGTTTCATTTTACAATTCTTACATATTCTTAATTAAAATCCACTTTTTACAAGGTGTTAAATAATATCAGAAACAGCAAAATTAAGAAAATATCAAAGCAAAACATTAATAAGGTATACAGATAATAGTCTTCAAGCTAGTGGTACTTTTCAAAACAAAGTGCAAAGGAATTGTTAATTGTTTACACCGCCAAGTAGTCTCACTTTAAATTTGATTCTTGTAACACACACGGCATTTCTTAGTAGGTTTTCTTTTATTCTGACTCATTAATTTGGCAATGACTTGTACCAAGAAATTCTAAGTAAACAATATGCAATAGTGACTTGTGATTTTCACAAGTGATAAAAGTGTTGCCAAATTCAGTTCACTAGAAATTTTAATCTAAATTAATTATCATATTTAACAGTAACTTTAATCACATGACGAGTGTAACTCGTCATTGTGCGGTATGGAATGAAAAACTAATGACGAGCTAGACTAGTCATTTTACCGGAAGGGGTTAAAAAAAGTAAAATAAATGGTTTAACAATTTATAAGTGTTGTCGAAATAGATATTTTTGTTTTGGGTCAAAAGGGAAATATATCAAATTACAAACTTTCCAGGTATAGCATGTTTAAGTACATATATTTTGAAAGAAAAAATAAATGAAATGTAGTGCTATCATTTATTGTAAATTTTAAATGTCAAAAACATAAAAAAAACATTCATATTTCTCAAAATAAAATAAAGAAAATGTTTAACAGGAGGTTTCGCTACGAAACCACTGTCCGCTAAAGGGTTAAAGGTGACTGGGGTAAGTAAAACATGTTCATGGTCACAATGTCCTCCAAATTCTGAATCAATACCTCTGGGGGTAGCAGGTCAAGTTTATGAGTCCTCTTCTAGGTCCCTGCTTCAAAATTACTAGGACCCACTTGAGAATAAGTCGTACTTTCCCCCATGAGGTTCTCGTTAAAATGAAATGCACACCACTTTTCCACGTGTAGCTCAATCGTGCTCTGTTTGACCTTGCGACATAACACTTTAGCAACAACTCCAATTTATTGCTTCATGTCCGAAAATTTACAGCTGTTCCGAGGTACTTTCCCACGGTGGTCTGCACTTCCATGTATAGCCGTAGGAGGATACCTCGGTAATTATTTTGTTGTAATGTACATACAATCTATACACCAGTGTTCGTTACAAGGTGGGAAACACAGAATGAATATAATATTTTATATTGAGATTCAGACATTTATTTACAAATAGATCCTTGGTTATCATAATCATCAATTATTTATATCTTCTATTTACACTATAATTATCACACATCTCTTTATAAGGAATTATTATTATTAACAGAGGCCTAAGTCAAATGACTGTAAATATTATTTTATAAATTACCTCCATTAACCCCTTAACGCATTTGCCCGTGTCTGACACGGGCGAAATTCAAATTAAGCATGTAATAAAATCGTTTACACTTTGTTTGTATAACAATTTTTAAATACTTTTTACTCTTTCCAAGCTCCCTAGTCACCCCCAAAACTGAAATTGCAAAAAATAACTTACATTGTACCTATATATCCCTTTTCTGAGAAGAAAATATGTCATATTTTATAATTTTTTCTAAACTTAACTCGTGCATTAAAGGGTTAAAGTCACAGGGGAGCAGGCAGGGGCTTTCGGCACGGGCGTACGGGACGAGTTGTTGATGGTGAGCGGGGCGGTGTCGGTCCGGGCTCACGGGACGAGTTGGTGCTAGTGGATCCTTGTCCCACTTCTCTCGACTGCCGACCTACTTCAACTCAACTCCTTAACTTCATTTGCATAACTCCTCACCTCGGTCCCAACGCCCCACTTTTTTTCTTCTTATCCAATCCCTTGTCTTCGGGAAATTTTCCCACATCTCATGCCCTTCGGGAGTGCAGGTGGGCTCATTAAAGTAGCCCCTTTGTGCAATCTAACATTACTTTTTAGCCCCTGCTCCCATAATTCACGGTTACAGCTCTGTGCGAGCTTGACCGTTACCCAGCCATTCTGTGATAAATACTTTCTCTACAGGGGTCCCTAATCTTGACGTGAACAATTGGAGTCCAAAATTAATCTAGGAAAATCCTCGCACGGCTATGCATGCACTTGCAGACCACCGTGGGAAAGTACCTCGGTACAACAGCATTTTAAGATAAGTGGTACAATTAAAAAACAGCTAATGGATAAACCATTCGGACTGTGTCAAGTAATTCTAGTATTTCTAGAATTAACTATAGAATAAACAGTTAAAAGGTCTTGTCATAAGTACATGACAAACTCTTTCAATAAAAATTAGTTGCAAGCAAAATAATTGTCCCTAATTAAAATAAAAATTTACAACAATATTATAGTACGAACTAAGGTTCAATCTCTCGTTTTACCGAAATCATCATTGCAATTTCCATCCAACGGTTCATGAATTAAGTTCCGATAAAGCTTTCTACGGCAATAAATGTTTCTTTAGGTATGTTCTATCATCCCTGAACCAGTTAACTGTTTCCGCCGTGTATAGGTATCAATCCAAATCTTTATATTAGTGCGGTCGTCATGTATATACGTAATGTAAAAAATTGCCATTCGATATAAAAACTCAAAATTTCAATAGTTCAATTTCAATAATTCCCATTTCAATAATGGAATTACTTAATACGAATGTCATTTAGAGTTATGTTTTCTCTGTAATATCAGTAAACCTGCTATTCAAGTTAAAATCTTTGGTGTAGAAGGGTAAAATTAAAGGGTAAAATTTATTTAATTTTGCATATTGTGATGATATGTTATATAATTGATTCATTCATACAACAAGTAAAATGTTCGGGATCTAAATCTGACCTCATCACATCTTTGTAAAGAGATGGAGGACCATAAATTTCTATTCAACGGATATTGCTGTCTTGTACGATGGTCTCGGGCGGGGTTCTGATCCCAGTCCCAGATTATAATACCATCTCCGTACTTGACATTAAATAAGAATGTACCTTTGTGGAGTATTTATGAATCCCTAAGGGACAGTGCCCAATTAGAAGGGATAAGGTTTGGCACATTGGCGATCTCAAGGCGGGGTTGAAGTAGGCCAATGAAATTCTTACAACTATCCCGATTGGATGACAAGAAGGAAGAAGGGACAAGGTTGAAATAATTAAATAGGAAAAATCTAAAAGATGAGAGAAGAGAGTTCGGAGGACCCAGAGAAGAGGTTCGGAGGTCCCAAAAGAAGGTGTTCGAAAGTCAGGAGTCCAGTCGGGTCCGACAGGAAGTGTTCCTGCACCAAATAGTACGGCCTCACCCCCAAAGACTCAGGAGGAAGCCCCTGACTAGACCAACGGATGATATATAGATTCCCTCTCCTGATCAGCCATAGATACCCTTCAACCAGAAGTTTTCCGAGCCCAACATTTTAGACACACAAAGGTACCCCAATTTTACATACATTTTTGAAATTGAGATTAGGTCCTCTATCTATCTACAAAATTACTTAAGTAGATAAAAAAAATTGTCAGAACTAATTTAGAAGATGTTGACAAAGCTTATTTTATGAAAATTAGAATCAGTTTTGTATGTAAATAGATGTATATATATTATAATAAATTTACTTTTTTTTTTAATATTAAGCTGGTCTCGGTTGCTTTCAATTTAGCTGTTAGATTATTTTCATTTTTA
>CM063504.1:141259907-141262407 GCA_032207245.1 Pardosa pseudoannulata | reverse complement strand
CACGAATTATTACTTTCCAACCATCCAGCCAACCAGCATGAACGTTGACCTAACTAACTCGATCAAACAGTAAGATATTTTACGTGTTTTAAATTTTATAGCACGTTTATAGCATTCCTGCATGATATGAATACTTTATCTAAAATATTTTAATATATACGAAGTTTCTCATAACACTAAAATAAGGATCTGCAAAATGCACGAAATTACAAAGAATGTAGATATATGAAATAGGACGATGCAAGCAGGATGCAATGAGAATGTATATATTGTATGAAGGAGTTAAAAATTCCCAATCCTTCACATTAACGCTCTAAGATAATTTTCAAATAATTTTCTATAATATATAGAATAACATTGAGCGTATAGTTAAGAATAAATGACATGTGCTATATACAATTTTATCTTTTGTGTTTTAGATATTGTATGAATCAGTTGAAAATTCCCAATCCTTCACATTAACGCTCTAAGATAATTTTCAAATAATTTTCTATAATATATAGAATAATGGAGCGTATTAGATTTTAGAATAAAATGAAATGTGCTATATACAAATTTTATCTTTTGTTTTTAGATAAAGTATGAATCAAGGCCTCAAAAATATTTTCCCGAATTTAAATATAATTACTAATGCTCTAAGACAATGTTTCAAATAATTTTCTATAATTTAAGAATAACATTGAGGGTATAATTTACTGAAATAAATAGACATATTTTTGAATACAATTTCATCTTTTGTTGTCTTTGTTATGCCGATACAAAATCTGTTCTAAAGTAAAACTAGAAAAAGTTCTACTCAGAATGACATGGAAATTTAAATATTTTGTCTGAATATAATTTTAGAGATAACTCAATATTCATGTGCAGTCATTTAAAAAGGTTTTATTAGATTTTTAGAAGAAGATAAATAATTGAAATATTCGAAAAAGTGTGAAAATAAAGTTACATACAAGGCTTCAAAAATATTTTACGAATTTAAAAATTAATTACATAATACGGACTAGCTGGAATGTGATATTGAATTTTTATATTGAAATTGTTTGTTACTGCCGACACCCAAACCTGTTCTAAAGCTTTGACCTTTAACTTAGAAAAAGAAGAAAAAAACAAAGACATGGAAATTTAATACCTCCATTCTTTTTAACCATCGTTAGAGAGAAAAAATTGAATGAAAGGTGAAATGAATAAAAGAAATAAAAATAAATACCGTTTGTTTATTTTAAAAAATGTTGACTTAATATTTCAGATAGAAGTCAAATAGAAATTGTGTTATAAGTTTTTGAAATCGTGTGCTACTGCTAGTTTACTGTCGATGCAACGATCATTTGGGGTGTGCATGGTAGTATCCTGATAACGATCTTCCAAAGCCACTGACCAGTTTTCATCAAATTCGTTCCGGTCGTTCTAAAGGGAAGGGAGGGGAAAGGGATAGAACACCTGAGGCCAAACGGATTGGCCTTCTATTTCTCACAATTTAGTTTAGAACATCGGTTACACTGAGACACCCGGCAATCCCTCCGGAACTAGACCAACTCTATCTAGTGGAGGCTTTGATTACCGATTGGGTGTAAAGGGATTTTCAATTGATTAGTCTAGTAGGTTCTAATCAATTGAAAAAGTTATGTTCAGTGAAACATGAGCTTATCGTTCTCTTATTGATCGTTAGATTCATTTGGTCCCGAATTTAATCTCATAGAACCAATGTTATTTTCTCCGGATTCGTCGTTCCCAGATTATTCGTTTTCCCCACACCCGTCTCCGAAAAGTCTGGTCTCGCAGATTTGTATTAAATATAATTAAAAGCTTTGTTAGAAATAGGAGTTTGTGGAATATAGGTGGATGCGCTGTAGATGAACTGTAAGTCTGTTGATAATGATGTGACTCCACGAACATTTATTATGTAAATAAAGGAAAAAAGCAGTTGACAGAAGGCTTGTCTTGTTACACACGGCGAACACACATTATAGTAACTGGGAAAATAAGTTTTATACTAACATTTTTATATTTTACGCTTTCATTGCTTCATGAGTGATTTCTGGTTTATCAGTCATCTTTCCTTAACTGTAATTGCCTTTTTTTAATGGTATCCATAACTTGAATGGGAATGACATAGTGGTCGAGGCACAAAATATAACCAGTCCAGCTAAACGTATAATATAATCACAAAGTTTATGCATAATATAATGTTACATATTCCGAACGATGGCCAAAAATGGTAGAGCACTGCTCTTACCGGATCTTTACTAGGTACTGGAGTTCGCGGGTTCGAATCCCACTCAAGTCATAGATATTCTCAGGCATTCTGAATCGACTTAGGCCCAGTAGGCCCTAGTCTCACTAGCCCTCGTGTAGCAAAACAGCAAACAGTTGGGTCCAAACCAAACCAGCTTCATCTATAGGTGCTTAAATTTGTTATCATTTCATTTGCTGCATTCATACATAGAAATAAAGTTTTAATTAGACTTGTGCCAGTCCCTTGACTGTATCGTATTTACTGTTG
>CM063504.1:141249907-141254907 GCA_032207245.1 Pardosa pseudoannulata | reverse complement strand
GTTGAAATTTTATCCTAAATGATAAATTTTAAATTATTATTAATGTATTTATATTAACCCTCCGAGTGGAACACACCGATTAAAAAAAGTCTCCAAAAATACGCTAAAGGTTTATTGTGTCAATCGCCAAAGCGTTCTATGATTTTTTATTTCACCCTTTGTCGACTAGAATGGAATACGGGAAACCCACCCTCCTTATTGTCCCTTTACTTCTGGTTATAAATAGATATATAAATAGATATTATAGATTGTTAATTTTTAATACACATAAAGCTCGTCAAGTCTCGAAGATCATCCCATAAGAAATAATGTATTCTAAAATTACAAATAAAAATATTCTTTAAGAGAATTATTTACATTTTTTTACGAACGTTATCCAAGATATTTAAGTGGTGCAATTAGAGATACATCTGTTACCTCAAACGAAATACTTCGAAATAGAGATTTACAATGCCATTAAAAGCTATCATCGTCTTTGTGTTTCAGGGAGTAGGGGGTGCATCCCTCAATAAATTCAGTCAAAGAGGGATGCAGTGTCTAAACAATCGACCTGAACCTCCTACCTCAAAAACTGGCATAAATGTACATTACATCCATTTTCGGAACATTTTTGGAATTGTACGTGACAACCGCTTTGAAGACATCATCCGTTTGGCGGAATTGTACGTGCGAACCGCTTAGAGGGTTAAATTATCTCCATCTTAATCTTAATTTCTTATGATGATACATTCTAAGTAATAGTAACAGTACTTTTATATCTTTCATGTTTAAATACTTTTGAAGGATAATAATATTAAACAATCATTAATGGCATCTCATAGAACTCAAACAATAGGAAAATCACAGGCTTTCGGGATAGCTCAGTTGACCAAGGCAGCGATCTGGTAATTGAATTTTTGTGGGTACGGAGCTCGAGCCGGCATAGATCTGCCGTGTTCGTTAAAGGAGACAAGGGCAAGTATATTCACACTTACAATGATCTCCAATTTTTCGAACTATTCCTTTGGGGGTTTTCTCCTTAGTTTCTGCCTCTAAAATGCCAGGATCCACTGAGCTTTCGCCCTAGCGGTGGTCTTCATAAGAAACGAAAGACTCACCTCTTGCCTTAATTCGAAAAGCTTATTTTTCACGTTCTTGACTTATCCAAGGGGCTTAACCCATCCACCGACCACCCTCCCCACCTTTTTCCCGTTCAAAACAGTCACCCTTTTCGTAAATTCCAGACGGAACTTACCGTATCATACTAGAGTTGCCGGTTTAAAAGTTGTCAGGCTACTTTTAAGTTATTTTCCCTGCAAGGTAAAGGAGTTCCGTTACGCAAAATTAGTTTCTTTCATTTATTATCGCTTTGCAATATTTTTTTTCCTCAAAAGTGTGTTATACGAGTGCGAACGAGAAGGGGTCGACAGGTCCGTTTTCGAACAGGAATTCGCTGTCGAACCCCTGTCGACGCGTCCGTTCAGTGGGTTAAGTAACAACAACAATACACAGACCTTCATAACTAAATTTTAATGTACAATAAATTCATTAAATGGCGAAAAGATTATGATTCGAAAAGCGCAAATATATAACTTTTCCCAAGAAAAAAATCTTTATTATATTCGGTACTAAATTTCTTGGGTTCAAATTCTACCGAGGCATGAATGTTCGTAGCCGTTCGGAATGGGCATTAAGCAATAGGTCCTGGTCTCCTTAGACTTTGTGTAGCAAAAAAGTAAACTATAGTGCTGAAAATCCAGCTGTGGTTGTTTTATTACACCATTCACGTTTGACCGTGTATTCCTTTTGAATACAAAATTTTGGAAAGGGAATTCATTTTGTGCAGAAGCTGTGTATAAAAAGCAATCCAAAACCCAGTCGAAATGCGGTTTCCGACCTTGTAAACCGAGGCTTCAAATAACTCTTTTACTTTTTTTTTTTGTCTATATTTGACTCTCATTTCGGACACCTCAAGTGTTTCGTTTAGAAAGTATCTAAACGCGTCTCGTATGCATTTTTTTTCTTATTCCAGCAGGTCGTAAATTCTCGCGTCTTCTCTCGTCGATAAGCCTTATCCGCGTAGAAAAGGATCGGGTGTATTTTTATATTCTGAGTAGACGTCGGCGATTTATCGGCGTGCCGATGTCTTACTTAATTTTTTTTTAAATTCCCTTCCGAGTTGTTAACTTATGTTGTGCGTTTCTGAAAGCTTAGGGTTTTATTTTCAAGCAACTGTCTGTCAGTTTAGTGAGACATTTGATTCAGAACGTGTAACTGTGTTTAAAACAGGTAAAAATAAAAAAAAGATTTTCTAACGAATAAATGTAATAAAAAATTCAGTTTCCACCAAACGGATAAAAAAAGATGCCAAGTTGTGGTATAAAAATAAAAAAAAAACGAGATTTAAATAGATTTTGTTTTTTTCCAACACAGCAGGCAATACAGACAACGCCTAACGCCTTAACAAGGCTGCGAACTTGTTACCCATTTAGCAACACCCGAGAAGCTAATGAAGCTTCATGCATGCTACGGTCGTGAGTAACATTACCCCCGCTGGGTCCTCGTAATTTAGAAGAAGGGACTAAGCAGAAGACCCCCGGGCTTGGTCAGCAACTCCCAGAGATTTTATTGTGACTAGATGGAGCTACGATTTTTTTTTTCTTTTTTCAGAAATCGTATTACAAAAGACATCAATTATGATGTAATAATGGTCAAATTGTGTGTATAGCTGTAAAGTAGGTATAATAACAGGGATTATGATTTAGAATTATCACACATTATTCATGAATAGACAAGCAAGAAAGCAAAAATAAATGCAGTTTTTGAGTGCATTTTTATTGAGAGAATTGTTATTTTAATAAACTTAAAATAACTATTTTGTATGCCTTTTTTTATATTTTTGATGTAATAGTTATATGAGTCAATCATTCAAATATAATATAAAACTATGTGTTAGGTAAGGTTATGAATCTACTAGAAATCTGTATTATTTTCAGATGGCCAATTTTGAACAGGAAACGGCCCAATACTATCCTGTACTATTATATACTCTCTCTCTCTGTATGTATATATATATATATATATATATATATATATATATATATATATATATATATATATATATATATATATATATATATATATATATGTATATATATATATATATATATATATGTATGTATATATATATGTGTGTGTGTGTAAATGTAATTATATTTCTAACCTAAAAAATTAACCACCGTAAGTACCTCTATATTAAAATAATTTTCTGGCGACTTTATCCTTTCTTAGCAACCTGGTTAAATATCTTGTTTTTCGTATTAATTTCACAACTTCGAACCGCAAAGCTTACTGTTGCATAAGTACTTTATAATAACTAGCGACGCTTGTGCAACGTCTCGCAAATTACTAACAATTAAAACTGCTGATTGGTTGACACAGACAACTTTTTTACCGAGATGTACATGTTTTTTGGACAGACGTCCGAGAGAGAAGTTGCCTTAATAAACCCTGTTCATTTTTCATCGTAAATTTTCTTTGTTCAAGGATGTTTAGCCCTGGCTGCTGATTACATTCTAATCCTTTCCTTTCTGATGAAAGAAAAATCTCACATATATGTGATAAAACAACATCACTCACATTGCACAAAATAGGAACATTTAATTTGAAATCACAAAAACATAACAATTAAACGATTAAACATAAAATAGACAGTAGTTCTTTTTGATTAAAATCATCATAAATTGTACTCTCACTCTTCTGCACACACACGCTCTGTCTCAATATCTCTCTGTGGCGCGCGCTTCTTCGCGTTGCCATTCATAGTTTGTAAAAGTCTAGTCGTCTAGTCTATGGCGATGTGTTCTGCTATTATGCTGCGCCTTGATATATATAATATATATATATATATATATATATAATATATAATATATAAATATAAATACACATAGTCTCGTGGTTGAAGGACTGACAACTCGCAACACATTTTACCGACTGTGGAAGCTACTAGTTTTTTAGTATAAAAAGTTTAAACATCCATCATAAAAATAATAAAAATTATTACATTTTTGTTATGTACAATATAAATAAATATTTTCTTTGAAAGTAAAGTTATATATATAAATATATATATATATATATTATACATATATATATATATTATATATATATAAATATATATATACATATACATATATATACATATATATACACATATATATACATATATATACATATATATACATTATATAATATATATATACATATATATATATATATATATATATATATATATAAATATATTATATATAATATATATATATATATAAATATATATATATATATATATAATATATATATACATATATTATAATACAATATTATCAATATATAAAAGCTATAGATATAATTCTATATATATATATATAATAGACCATAATATTTAATTATCTACATATAGATTATAAATATATTATATATAAATATATATTTATAATATATTATCTATTTACATATACGACAATAACATAATATATATGTATAATATATATATATATAGATCTTATATACATATATATATATACACTATAAAGATATACACCGAATCTATATAATATATATATATAAAAAATATATAAAAAATCATGTAATTGTTTTTTCACCCGGAAAATAAAAACAGAAAATTGAAAAAAAAAAAAGTAGCGGACGATATATTTTCATATATTATATTAAATATGTCATAAGTAAAATATAATTCACGTTATATTCATATATTATTATCTATATATATCAGAGCAAAATATACTGCCGATATTATGTCGTATAATAAACGAATACATAAATATATATAATACATATACATACCTTAACAGTATACATGTTGCATATGACATACATGACGTCTATATATTTATAGACGTTTACTGGAAAAAACTAATTTATACGCAATATTCCACTATCGTAAATTGTTTGCTCATTTATATTCTATCTTTTGTCTTTGTTTTTGACACTCACAATAAACT
>CM063504.1:141242407-141244907 GCA_032207245.1 Pardosa pseudoannulata | reverse complement strand
AACAGTTTAAACCATACATTTTAAAGTAGTTAATAATAACTGCAATGGTAGTGCAGTCTTACTTTATCGGCTAATTTTCATAGACAATTCTCGAAACTTTCAGACTACTTTGTATAAGTGAGCCTACAGTCTTAACCAAGAATGACATGGAAGTCGATGACGGTTAAGCGAATTATTATTTTCTTATTTCTGGCTTGAACTACAAAAATTTGTAAATCAGGTGATCCCTTTAAATGTAGAGTTCTCACCTTTACCGTTTCTGTACTAAGGGTGTAATTCTATTACGGTCGAGATATGTCATAGGCGATTTTCGCGTCATGATGACGTCAGAAGTCTCAAGAGATGTGAATTTGGTACCAAACATTCCTCTCTCAAGTGACTTCTGAGGTCATTATGACTCGGAAATCGCCTGTGGCATATATCGACCACAATATGGTAGCAATCTACGTCTCCTAAGACAAACATTGAAGTTGATCTACAAACAGTTGTATAAAGAACTTATCTGCTGTGGCCATTTAGGAAGGTTTCGAAAATATAACCTGCAGTTATTCAGAAAATATTGCAGAAAGATGGCCGAATGGTTACGGTGTTGACCTTAGGTGTCCCAGTTCGTGTGTTTGAATCCCACTATTTCATGGATATTCGTAACCGTTTGGAATCGGCATTAAGCATTTAAGCAAGAGTTGTTCCTTGATTGGCAAAACTATTGGGACTCGGCCACTACAGTCAGAGTTCTCTACGGTTTCTTAAGGAAAGTGAAATTGATTAGACTGAGTGGAAATGCGACAGTAAATACCCTTCTTACGAACCATGGACCGTTCCCTCAGTAGCTCCACAGGTTCCAGGTCTCGGATAGCTCATCAGAAGATTGTGCCTGCGGTGCAGTCGGTGACTCCAATCACTATCTGCAAGACTGCCCTCTGACACACGACTTGCATCTTAAGAAAACTTCTGACACATTCAAGGAACTCTGGGCAGAGAGCCTAAAGAAAACAGGGTCTAATAAGGAAGGTCAGGAGCCTGGTTGACTGGCTCACCGCAAATCAAGGCACCATCGTTCGGACATGAAGATCTTAATCTAAAATTACACCTTAAGGGACAAAGTACCCCTTCGCTAATGGCCATCACAACTGCCCTGTGCAGTTATTGCTTCCCTCACCATCACCTGATCTCATGTCAGAAAGTTCCATGTAGTACACCGGATAAACCGGACTTTTAACCAGGACAGGACTCCTGTGGAGTATCCCCCGCACTTCCGGAAACTGCATTATATTTACTTATTTGTCTAGATTGTCTACATTTTTTTTGTTATTTTAAATTATATGGGCGAAATTCTGACCTGGCCTCTGCGTAACTTATTGTTGCTGGACGGTCAGACCGAACCAGCAATCCTACACCCGACTTCGGGTGGGTGGCTGGTTACCGGTAGTACCCGGCTTTAAGCAGTAGGTACCGGTCACATCAGTCCTCGCTATTAAAAATTTTAAACAAAGTAATAAGGTCTTGGTCAGAAATCACACTGAGACAGAAATCACGTACACCTGGTCATTCTACAATGACCATTACCAACAAGATACTGACGAGGTTCAAGTACCGACGGGTTAAGGAAATAATCTTACAGAAAATCGACATCTACATTATAGAATATTTTTAGCCCACACACGTGTGGCAAAACAGTGCTTTAAAAAAGGATGAAAAACTGTTTTACTCGAAACTGCACGCCATAAGTTAACAATTCATAGCGAGAATTTTAAAGCAAAAAAGAACCTCGGACGTCGACACGCGGATAGATTGCCGACCTCTGGCAGAAGGAAAAAAATTTTCACCGATAAGTTTAGGGAAGACGAATAAAATTTACGACCTGTGGAAAATGAGAATACGCGTTTAGAAAGTTTTTAAACGAAATACTGGATGTGGCTGAAAGGGAAGCACGGAAAAAGCATTTCTGACCTCGATTTGCAAGGCCGGAACGCACATTTACAATGGGTGTTGGTTGGTCTTTATATATGGATATGTATTTTTTTTCTTAATCTTCCTTCGAGGAATGAATGATAAATATATTCGTGCCATCAAAAATGAGAGCGTACAAAAATTAGTCTGTTTTAGAAGAATTATATATATATATATATATATATATATATGTGTGTGTGTGTGTGTGTGTGTGTGTGTGTGTGTGTGTATACATATATGTATATATATATATGTATATATATATATATATATATATATATATATATATATATATATGTGTGTGTGTGTGTGTGTGTGTGTGTGTGTGTGTGTGTGTGTGTGTGTGCGTGTGCGTGTGTGTATACATATATGTATATACATATATATATATATATATATATATATATATATATATATATATGTATATGTGTGTGTGTCTGTGTATATATATATATATATTAGACTGGTTCTGGGCTATTTATACTTGCGTGCAAGATAGTATTTGGTCGATTTCTATTAATATGGAATGCTAGTATATTTCTAACTTATA
>CM063504.1:141227407-141232407 GCA_032207245.1 Pardosa pseudoannulata | reverse complement strand
GTAAAAAGTTTCCTGGATTTTCTGAAGCCAAATTGAAAGAGGGAGTCTTCGTAGGACCAGACATCCGAAAACTTATTAGGAATAACAAATTTGAGACAACTATGACATTAAAGGAAAGAGAAGCTTGGGTTGCCTTCAAAGATGTTGTGGAAAAATTTCTAGGCAATCACAAAGATCCCAAATTTAAAACAATTGTTGGCAACATGCTAGACAAATTTCAAGTGTTGGGCTGCTCCATGAGTGTAAAATTGCATTTCCTCCAATCGCATTTGGACTTTTTTCCCGAAAATTTAGGATCCGTCAGCGAAGAACAGGGAGAAGGTTCCACCAAGACATGAAGGATATGGAGAGAAAATATCAAGGTAGGTGGAATAAGAATATGCTTGTCGACTATTGTTGGATGTTAGCAAAAGATGAAGATAAGATTGAACGTAAAAGAAGAACGTCAAAAAGAAATTTTAGCGGAAAAAATGTACGTAACTAAATTTAAATGTCTTTGTTTCGTATTGAGTTTCAAATATATTTCAAACTACATTTATTATATATATAAACCTTAATAATACGTAAAAACAGGTCGTTGGGGTTTTTCTAGGAGTATTTTTCTTATAAAATTAATGTAAAAAATTTAATAACGAGGGAACTTTTTGTCTCTCCCTGGTGCAGCTCATGCGTTCTGGTTGCGATGGTTTTCATTCTTTATATAAAAAATATATACATTTTTAATTTTAATTGTTGTTTAAAAATTAATATGCCTAATCATAAACAGATTAAATAAACTCACATGAATAGATAAAACCCACTGTTGCCAGTCAGTACAAGCTAACAGTTCGAGAGCATTTTTCCATATAGGATACTACCAGTAATATGTACATCAATGTTATAAAAAATCCTGACGTGATGGAAAAAAATGAAGGTCATTTTCAAAATCAGCATACCAAATAACTTAAAAATAAGAAAAAACTTCTCTTGTATTTTTCAAAAATTTCAATTTCGCAGGCCTGTGTAATTATTTAATTTTTGACCAACTTTTAGTATTTGATATTGAAATATATAAACAAATATATAAATTACAACCATTAGAATTTTGTAAACAAAAAATATATTTTTAGTGTATATATTAATAATAGTGTCGTAAATATGAAAAATCAAATAGAAATAAAAGTATATAGTTTTAATTATTTCGAATTAGTTTATATATAAACATTTTTACATTATGAAAAATGAAGGACACGAACATTCAGCTTTGTTTTCCTGTATATACCGTTATTTTTGTACCCAGAAACAAACCATGTTGTTACACTAACCCGTACTAGTACGTGACCCGCACTCAAGTATCAATCGTCAGAAAACATACTAGTACGTATCTCTTATAATTAATCTAGTTAGTTTGACTAAGCTAGCTTTACATATACTTATATATCGAATGCATAATATGTTTTTAACTATGTGTGTCCAAAAATTTATTTTTATGTATCACACAAAAGTGCATAATTTGTCCGTTTCAATTTTCAGCGTCTTTTCAAACCGACGAAACACTTAGCGAAAAATCAAGAAGGATTTTACGCTTCTTTGCTTAGGAAAGGCTGGGTAATTATTTCGGTTCAAATCGACGTGAATTGCCTCCGATTTGGAGAAGTTTCTTTGATTTTCACTTTTCTGAAAAAAAAATGAATCATTTGTTTGCATGGATGTGCACTCAGTTCTAATTACATAGTGTCGATAAAAGAGATAATATTAGAAAGGTTAATCAATATAATGTTTACTTTTCTTTTAAGGAATATTATTTTTAAGATTTATAAAATAGTCCTGAGATTGGATTCTTTTAAGTATTTAGCGTATAAAAAAGTAAAATGTAAAAAAAAAATGTGACATTCTTAACGAGAAAATATTTCTTGAATATTCCTTTCGAAGTTGTTTATATTACTGGCATATAATATCATATTAAAAGTAGTTTTAGTTTCGATGTAAATATGTAATGTACTTTCTTCCGGCAAAATTAATACTCCAGACTAAAGGCTGGGCTCGAAGTGGCTGGTTTGATGTATAAGACTAGATGAATTTCATTTGATGCATATACGTCTAATGAAGGTTCTCTTCGGACAAATAATGTCACCCAATTATCGGAATACAACGCAAGAGACATATGTGTCCCCGTTGTCATTTCTTCAAGAATTCGTATATCGGCAGTCTTCCATCGATTCACATTCAATATCTGTCATCTATATCTTCTCAGAATAGATTATTTGACAGAAAAAGAGCTGCGTTGAAACCTTCTTTTACTTCCAGTAATTATTATATAATTCCATTATTTGTGTTTTTATGTATGTATACACACACACATACACACACACACACACACACACACACACATAATATATATATATATATATATATATATATATAAATATATATATATATATTATATATAATATAATATATATGTAATATATATATATATATATCTATCTGTGTAGATATATAAATATGTATATGTATATCTATATATATATATATGTATATATATATATGTGTATATATATATGTATGTATATATATATATATATGTATATAATATATATATATGTATATATATATATATATATGTATATATATATATTATTATATATAAATATATTATATATATAATATATGTATAATATATATAATATATATATATATATATATATGTAATATTATATATATATATGATATATATTTATATATATATATATGTATATAATATGTATGTATATATATATATATTATATAAATACATATTATATAATAGAATAATAAATAAATAATAAATAAATAAAATAATATATAATAAATAAAAAAAGAATATAAATAATAATATATATATATATATATAATATAATAGAAATATATATATAAGATAAATAAAATATAATATAAATTATATAAAAATATAAATAAAAAATATATATATATATGTAATATAAAAATATATAAAAATAATATAGATATATATATAATAATAAATATAAATATATAATATATATATGTGTTATTATCTATAAATACTATATAATAAAATATAAAAATTAAATATATAATAATATATATATAAAATATACATAAAAAAATAAAAATATATAAATAAAAAAAAATAAAAAAATATAATAGTAAAAATATATTAGATTTTATTTTTATTTTTTTAATTTTATATATTAAATTTATATAAAATCAAAAAAAAATTAACATTATTTAAACAAAATTAAATAATTTATTTAGTAAACAAATATAAAAAAAACAAATTATCTTTTGCACAATATACAAAAAAAAAATTCAATAAAAAATAACAGCACTATTTAGATTTTCGAAAAACATACATTCTATCTTTTTACATTAAAAACAAATATCTAAAATTCTCAGATTTATAATATTCTATCATACCTTTATAAAATCATAGAACAAAAAGTTTACATGCGATCGTGTTCTCCTATTTAATTCTGTTATTTTACTCCATAATAAATCCAAATTTTAAATAAATATATTCAATATAGCAACAGAAAGTACCCAGAAAACTAAGCAGCTGATTTTTTTTAAACGTTTAACAATCAAATATTCAGTCAGATTTCGCCTCAAAAAGTTCCAAATTTTTGCCCCATAACAAAATATTTACATATTTCTAATCTTTCAATTCTTAATTTTTTAACATACTTCTATCTTTAAAATAAAACAGATTATCTAGAAATAATTTCGCAAAAAGGCAGAAATTAGAATTATGTGTCTTTACATTCGATGCAGGCAGAATATTTAGCTTCAGTTTTTTGTTCGTTTTCAACATACCTTTTTCTTAAATAAAAGTTTCAAAAAGTAGAGATGTATTACGAGTGCATTTTCAGCATTGTTGTTATTTGTAGTCTAATAAACCAAAGTTAATTAAATACAGTGTATTCAGAGATTTTAGACCGATTTAGAGTCCATTTTATAGTTTAAAATCTAAAACTTTTTTTTTAAACGTTTGATCTCATAGCCTGCTACCTGCATTAAAAGTTTTCACCAAGAGCTTTTAGTAACATTTTCAGGGATTCTAATATTTACATCTATTCGAAAACTTTCCGGAATCTAGTTATGCTTACATATATATCTTTTATATAAGTGAATAGGGTTTGAGGTTATATAAATATGTTTTAAAGAAAATGAAGACACCGTAATACATAAAAAGAACCTTCCAAAGTCCCCATGTGTCCCTATGTCTTTGGACTTTGCAAGAGAATGTTGAAAAGGTACAAATGCAAGACTTATATCAGTCTGTATCAAAGTATCCATTGTTACTTTTGAAAGTATAACTTGTAATTTGTGTTGATCAAGTTCCAATATGTGAAAGACATTAGGTTCCAAAATCTAGTTACGCTTATATAAATATCTTTTATATAAGTGAATAGGGTTTGCGGTTATATAAATATGTTTTAAAGAAAATGAAGGCAAGATAATACATAAAAAAAACTTGCAAAGTCCCCATGTGTCCCCATGTCTGGGGACTTTGAAAGAAAATGTTGAAAAGGTACAAATGCAAGACTTATATCAGTCTGTATCAAAGTATCCATTGTTACTTTTCATACTATGATTTTTAATTATGTTGATCAAGTTTCAATCTGTGAAAGACATTAGGATCCAGTATCTAGTCAAGTTTACATAAATATCTTTTATATAAGTGAATAGGGTTTGCGCTTATATAAATATGTTTTGAAGAAAATGAAGGCACTAATATACATAAAAAAAAAACTTGCAATGTCCTCATGTCTGGGGACTTGGCAAGAAAATGTTAAAAAATTTACAAATGCAAGACTTGTATTAGTCTGTATTAAAATATTCATTGTTACTCTTCATACTATGACTTGTAATTTGTGTTACTCAATTTCCAATCTGTGAAAGACATTGGGATATATCTAGTCAAGTTTACATAAATATCTTTTATATAAGTGAATAGGGTTTGCTCTTATATAAATATGTTTTGAAGAAAATGAAGGCAC
>CM063504.1:141212407-141217407 GCA_032207245.1 Pardosa pseudoannulata | reverse complement strand
ATAAATAAACGAGTTACATATTATTAAGGAGAGAACTATATATAGCTATATATATTATATAATGCTGGACTATCTCCACTCAGTGCATTAAGTTATGTATCACTCTGTTCAGCGAAGTTCTGTGGTCTAGCCCCCATAAACACCATATAAATATTTTTAAATGCTATTCATAAAAAGGTCTTGATCTACTGAACTCTATTCTTAAATTCCTGTTCAGTAGATATTTATATCCGTTACAAAGCTATATTTCACAATTTGACTAAAGCCAGTGAGTCTAAGAATCTCAAATAATAACAAGCTGGACCATATTAATGAAATCCACAACATATACATTCCAAGACTCATTAAATACATATTGTTAAACTCTCATGTCCTTCAAGCAAAAAAGATTTAAATAAAATTGTAGAAATTCCGAATGGTAAGACGTGTTCTTACATCATATATAACTATATTTCCTAAACAACAACAAAAACTTTAGCTGCATGATATTAGGATAGAAACTCATTTATTAGAAGTGTTGACGATAGTTAATACCAATATGTGATTCAACACCTTCTAATGTGGTGCGGTATTACACACGCTTCGATCTGGAGCCTTAAACAAGACATGGTGGGGGGGGGGTTCTAGAATGGTAGACGTTAATAGATTCCATTAACTGAATATCGAACAGGTTAAGATTTTATTCTCATTTAAAAATGTTTTTCGGGGGAGGGAGGCTTTTCTTAGAAATGGTTGAAAAGGGGATAGTAGTAAAAAATAAGTAGATGTGTTAATGTCTGAATTTAAGTTGAAATGTCTGACACGAAAACAAATTATAAATGATTATGAGCAATTAACAGTATACAAGTCGTGACGATGGGATTTTCGTCGCACACTTACATTTTGGTAGTAGTTGCCCCCTGTTTTTTCAAAATACGTTTTATCTTAGTATTTAGTCTTTCTATCAGAGATGAGTTAATTGTAATAAAAAGCTATATATTCTCATTTCACAGTCTGTGTTTGCTTCTTTATGAAGGGGCTACCAAATCCTTTCAAATTCAAAGAAATTTGTTACGTTGTATTCCTCTTAGAGTAATAAGTTTATGGTGTTCAAATTAATGCAAACACTTATGAAATAAAACACTATCATAAAGATAGTTTTTAGTAGACTAATGTAAAACTTTAATGTAACTTACTGCTTGTAATCGACGTGTGTTCGGCAAATAAAGTCATACACAACAGTCACAGCGAGTTGTAGTCACATACCATTCTCAGAGTCTCACAACTGTTAAAACCTACTTCGCTATTTCTTTTCCAAAATATCGTACAGAGCTTCGGTATTACTCAGATTAGTGAACTGGGTGTGGCCATACTAGTAGTCGTTATTCATCAATTTGTTTATCTAAACAGTCTGGTATAACTCCTATTTGTCAATAGACTCATTGTTGTATTTGTTAGCAATTCGAGTACCAGAGAATAAATTTTGACCACTGAGTGAAGTTGATCGACCAGAATGCTGACATAAATCTAATAAGCAAGATACTCATAATGGACAACAAATGGACCGAGAGAAGAGGTGATATAAATTAAAATAAAATGAAGATGTTGTTTTTTGGTAGGGAGTGCTACGATCTACTCTTTTGTTACACGAGGGGTATAGAGATATACTCTTTCAGAGATTTATCTCTGAAAGATATATAGATATTAAGGCCGATTACAAACGTCTATGAGCATCTATGCCAGCAGAGGGATTCGAACCCACAAACATCTGTACGAAAGAGCATGCCCTACCCTTACTCTTGTCCTTCGATGGAATGAAATGATTTCGAAGGGAAAACCTTGTATGAGGTATGGCCTTCGGGAATGACCCAACCAGAGACAGTGAGGAAAAGAAGCTAAGCTATCTTGTATCATTCAAATTAACTCGTCTCCCGTCTAGAGATGAAAAGTCGAGATAAAAACTCATTTTGAAAAAAGGACTATTATAGCCAAAACATAAGTACGAAAAAAAAGCCTCCGTCACGACTTGGATGCTGTTAATTGCACATAATAGTCACAACTCGTTTTCGTGTCAGACATTAAAAGCATCTATTTATTTTTCACCCCAACCCCCTTTTCCAGAATTGGCCCCCAGAAAAGCACACCCTGGACAGCGAATCTTCGACTGCACGATATTCAATTATTGAGATCCATTAACGTCTGCCTTTCTCGAGCACCCCCATCCATCAAGGACCTGCTTAGGGGTCAAGTCCGGACTGAAGCGTGCTTAACACCGGACCACGTTCGAAGGTATTGAATTACTTATTCGTTTTAATTATCGGCAACGCTTCTAATAAATGGATTTCTATTAAGATATCGTGCAGGCAATGATTTTTTTTGTGTGTGTGTCTGGGTTTTCAAACCTATCGGCAGATATGATGGAAAAACACGTGCTGCCGTCCAGGATTTTTGCAGAGTTACTTTTTTTGGTGAGCATTCGAAAAGTGGCAACAGGTATTAAATGAGATTGGGGAGGTTAATGTCGTTTATTTCATTAGCGCGTTCCGGTTCATTATTATTTTCTTGAAATCGTGACGTAGTTTCACGTGACCGCGAGGGGCGCATCCATCACATCTCGAAGTTAACAGTAGCTAGGAAGATCACCTCTTTAATGACCTTCGAAAATTAATTTACATTTTAATAACTCCGTAGATTTTTTTTTTACCTACCTCTGCGAAGCCTGGTCATTGCATGCAAATATATATATATATATATATATATATATATATATGTATTATATATAATATATATATATTATATATATATTATATTATATATTATATATATATATATATTATATATTATATATATATATATATATATATATATATATATATATATATATATATATATATATATATATATATATATATATATATATATATATATATATATATATATATATATATATATATATTATAGTGCTTGTCAACCAATATATTCTGTACTGCAACGTAACCTATATAAACTATGACTTGGACTAAAAGAAATAAATCAAATGGGCATACAGACCAACCGGATTTAATTCTTGCATTTACACATGTACCTGAAGAGGTGACAAGGTAAACACATGTTGCACTAGAAATGTGATTTCCACCACTAGGTATACATATGAATAATCTAGGTATGTTTCCTCCCACTATACTTGCACATCATTTCCACTGTCATCGGCCACAAGAGAAGAGAACAGCCTTTTAAAAACTAACATTACTGCGATCACACCAGGTATTCTTTGACCAGGTTTCAGACTTCCAACTGCTTGTCCACTATCGAAAGCATTCAATTTCTTACAGACATTTTGCATTTAAATGTTACCATAACTCACGAAATATCCCAAAATAATATAAAAGCCCTTGTCATTCGAATTATGATCTATACATTTAATTTTACTGTGACTGGTGGACTGTCGGGAACGTTGTGCTGCAAAAATCAGTTGTTCCATACATTGTACACCAATATATATGTCGTATCTCGTAGTATGCGAAGGGTGGTTTGTAGTCACAATCAATTGGTAATGTAAAAAAAACACCATTTCCAGTTACAAAAGTTATTTATTCCCAGAGCATCAGGTGGGTTGGATCGCACTACATTATTTAACGGAACCAACTGCTAAATCATTTAATATGAAGCATCTAAGAAAGAATCTTTGAAAGGTCTAAGAAAAAAAAACTCTGAAAAAGCAAGGTAGGAAAATATCTGAAATATCTTTCTCCTATAGTGAGCATCATCTTTTTGTTGAAATTTTTTTAAATTCGCCGCTAGGGTAGTAATTTTAATTAATTAGAAGACGAAAACCCTGAGGTCGAAAACTGTAGCACTGAATTAGCTTAAATCATCAAATCATCTAATTTCAAAGATGCGATTAGCTTCGCATCTTTAAGATTAGGGGTGAAAAGGGTGAAAAGCCAAGAGAAGAAACTTTTGGCCTTGACTTTAGATTTGAAAACCCTGAGAATTTTTCGGGTAGTAAGGAAAGCTTTCCGTTATAAATTTACTTCTCCACCATTGAACTACAAAATTATGAAAAGTTCTCTGAAAGTATCGACTTTGTACAAAATCTCTATATTGAATTAGATATTTATTTATCTCTTCTCTTACTTTATATATATATATATATATATATACATATATATATATATATATATATATATATATATATATATATATATATATATATATATATATGTCTCGTAGTCCTCGTTATATATTTAAGTATCAACCTGTGATCAAATGTATAGTGGGATTTATTTTAAATTGCGTTGTGTTAAATATTTTTTTTACTACAATTTAACCACATGTTCTGAGAAACTACAGACATAAATATGAAAAATAAACTAACCGCTGAAATGATAGCAACTGAGACTAACTAGCTTAATATAAAAAAAGTAAATTTATTATAAAATATTTATACATCTATTTACAAAACCAGTAATAAGTAAAAAGTAATAAGTAAATAAGTAAGCTTAGTCAATTTATTCAAAATTACTTCTGACAATTTTTTTCACACTTAGGTAAATTTTGTAAATAGAGAGAGGACCTAATCTCGATTTCAAAATGTAATGCAAAATGGGTACCTTTGTGGGTCTAAAATGTTGGGCCCGGAACACTTCTGGTTGAAGGGTATCAATAGCTGATAAGGAGAGGGAAATCTTTACATCATCCGTTGATCTGTTACAGACATCGTCAGGGGCTTTCTCCTGAGTCTTTGGGGTGCGGCCGTACTACTTTGTGCAGGAAACTTTTTGGTGGACTTGGATGGACTATCGAGCACCTTCTTTTTGGGAATTCCGAACCAATCTCTTCTGGGACCTCCGAACCAAATTCACTGGGACCTCCTAATTCATCTCTTCTGGGACCTCCGAACCAAACTACTCTGGGACCTCTTAATCCATCTCATCATTTTTTAGATTTTTCATATTTTATTATCTCAAACTTTGTCCCCTCCTCCTTCTTGTCTTCCAATCGGGATAGTTGCCAGAATT
>CM063504.1:141204907-141207407 GCA_032207245.1 Pardosa pseudoannulata | reverse complement strand
TATATATTAAAAATATATTTTTATATTTATATAAATAAAAGACACAAATATTATTTGAAAATTTTATATTTTAAAAAAAATTTTTTTGAAAAATTATATATATTTAATTATAAAATATATTTAATATAAACTATAATATTTATTTAAAATTTAGATATTTAAATATATAAAAAAAAAGAATTTATATTGATATATATATATATATATCTATTTATATATATTATATATATATATTTTAACATATAAATTATAAAAATATTATATATTTAAATATATTTATATATAAGAAAAAAAAATATATTTAAAAAATATAAAATATATAATATTTATAAATAATCTATATTATATATATATTTAAATTATAAAACATTTAATATTGAAAAATGATATAAAAAAATTAAATAATTAATAAAAAAATATATAAAAATTACATAATTAAAAATTTTTTATAAAATATTTATATTTAATCTATTTTTATTTTATTTTATATAAAAATTATTTATATTTAGAAATGTATGGAGTATGTATATTTCGAATATTTGTTATATAAATTAATATTATGTTTATATATATTATAGTTTTTTTGTTTAGAAAATTATGGAATATTTATGTTGTATTAAAAAGTATATTGTTTATATTTTTATGTAAATTTTTTTATGAAATTTTATGTATAATATATAGAGAAAAAAATTGTATATCTTTATAAGTATATTTCATATATTTTAAAAATTGCTATATGTAATTTATTGTATTAGATAAAAAATATTTTAATAAAATTAATATATGTAAAATTTTATATATAAATATATGTATGAAATATATAAAAAAAATATATATTATATTATAATATATATATTATTATAGATATAATTATATATTATATTAATATATTATTATGTAATAAAAAAAAAAAAAATTTAAATTTATGTAATTTATAGCTTATATATAATATATATCTATATAATATAATAATTTTTTATATTATATAAATATATATGTAAATAATTATTGTATATATAATATATTTATATTTTGTACTTTTATATAAAATTATATAAATTTTTTTATAATATAGTATATAAAAGAATAATGATTAATATTATAATATTAATATTATGATTAAATACATATATTTATATGTATATATATAGTTATAAGTATACATATTATATATATATAATAAAATATCTATATATATATTATTTTTAAGTATTATATAATTATAAATGAAAATATATATTAAATATTATAATTTGTATATATATGTATATATATAAAAAATGTTAGTATATTTTAAATGTGAAAAAATATTAGTAAAAATAATATTTATGTATAGTATATAATGTTTTATATGTCATCTATATTAAATATTATATTTATGTATATTATATATATGAATATAAGATAAATTATGTACATATATGTATATTTAAATGTATAGTTTTGAAAAGAAATATGTATATTTATATAAAAATATGAAATTAAAAATAAAATTTTAATATAATAAAAAAAAATGTATATATATATGTATTTGTATACATACATAATGTTGATATATTTTATATAAAAATTAACTAAAAAAGATATATTTTGACAAGAATAGATATAATTATATATATAAATATATTTTATAAATTAAAAAAAATTTAAGTTTATAATAAATCTAAATATATATTATATATTATTAAAATTATATATATATTTTTTTATATACTTGATTGCATATCAATCTTAGAAACTATATATTATTGTAATAAGACAGTAAAGATGAGTCACGATAATTTTTTTTTTGCTTTGTTTCGTTTTAAAATGCGTAGCGTTTATTCGACTATTAATATCAAATAAGGCCAGCTGGTAATAAAAACATCGATTTTTTCTCTTCTCTGTTATTTTTTTTTTATCTTGCTTCACTTTTTTTACATTTATTTGGTTACTAATGCAGGAAAGATTTAAACAATATTTCATATAAAAAAAATATATTAATGTGTTACCTACTTTTGAACATTATTTAATATGACCATTTCTATTTTACTGTTATAAGAAAGTTAAACATTATTTGTAATGATTTATATAGAATTGAGTACAATATATATTTATTGCATACTATATACAGTGAAACTTCTTTGAGCGGCCACCCCACCGTACTGAGAATATTTGACAGTTTAGAGCGGATGGCCGTTCTGAAGGGTTTTATTTACTATTATAAGATAATTACTATAATGCGTAATTTAAACTAGTCTGACATATATTCCTTATGTAAATGAAATTTGAAACTTATCTAAAGAGGAAATAATACTTAATTTCATGCTTCTTTACATTTTTTTTAAAAAAGGCTACAATTTGTTTCTGTTTGTTCTGTAGTCTTCCACTCCTTAAAAATCAATTCTTTTCTTTAATGACTTTTTTGATTTCCGTTCTTGCTGTTAATATTCAGCTAACTTTCTTGCCGATTTGCCATTCTCATATTCATGCAGAACTTCAATGATCTGCTCCAAATTTA
>CM063504.1:141198064-141200564 GCA_032207245.1 Pardosa pseudoannulata | reverse complement strand
TGGCTAAATTATTTTTCTCAAATTTAATTCCACATCGGGGTATTAAATTGAATAAGACCGTCCATTCAAAGACCACAGCTATTAACGTTTATAACGACTCAAGTCCTTAATTTGTCATTTTTTCATATTTCAATGTGGCTCTCATGAGATCTTGGTCATTCATTCGAATTTGAACCCAATTGACGCCACTTTTTACTAACCATTTGTGATTCTTTAATATCTAAAAATGTTGGGCTAACATAACTGCTGTAACAAATGACTCTCATTCTAGTATCGTCTAGACAGAATAAACGTCCATTTGGGAGAAGGCAGATCTCGTGTTCTTATGATGGCTGTGCAAGACTATATTGAATTCCCCTGGGTCAATGTTAACCTATAAGAAATGAAATATCCCATCTGGCAGACTTTGATATAAAATGCACCACTTGACAGAACAATAAATCTAGGATGCAACCATTCCTTTCGTTTAATTTTTTGTTTGTTAAATGGCCTTATTTACATTTGAAAAGAATATACCAAAATTTCTCCAAAATATTTTAAAATAAATATATTTTTCTCGATGTTTTTTTTTTAATTGAAAGATAACATCATTGATAATTTTTTCATCATTAAACATAATTTGTGGGAAAATTTCATAAAGGCATTAAACTGTATCCGATCCTAGAAAAGTCAAATGAATAAGGACTGGATAATCTTCTTTAATTGCATTTCTAAAATTAAGGCATGTGATATACAGGGAAAGGATATATATATATATATATATATATATATATATATATATATATATATATATATATATATATATATATATATATATAAATACACACACACACACACACACATATATATATATATATATATATGTGTGTGTGTGTGTGTGTGTGTGTGTATTCCCACTTCATCATAGGGACAGGAAAAACGAAAGGGTCAGCTAGCATGAAGTTCTATGTACAAGGCACGTAACACCTGGGTCAACATCTGTGGGAAAATAACTCTAGAAAAATCTGCTACCGACAGCGTGCATCTCCTTTTTATTTGGAAATTTCCTAAATTGTCTGCTAGGGCCATGTAGGTTTATAATTGGCCAGGCCCCTTCTCTGAGGGCGTAACCTGTAGCCCCATTGGTCAATTTAAGTTAGGGTTTAAAAAGGGGAATGGAAAATGGCGCGGGAATTTTTACCCTTGTTTTAAAAATCCCTGAGAATTTTCCTTATATATATATATATATATATATATATATATATATATATATATATATATATATATATACGCGTGTGTGTGTGTATTTCAATAAATAACCGTGAATGATATACATATTGATATACCTATTCATTAGTAGATTTAAAATGAAAAATTCATTTTAAATTCTTTTTTTTCCAAGGAAATAGATTCAACAAACTGCTAATCACGTTATTTGATCCTATTGTACCTAAGGCCAGAATACAAATTAAAATCATCCACACATTTTCTTTCTCTCTATTTTTATCTTTCTTTATTCGAAATGTTTTTACCATACTTTGTTTGATTACCAATACTGATACAATAACTATATCCTATACACACATGCACATAGATCCGGGGCCAGTAGGTGTGCTGACCATGCTTGCACGTAGGTGGCCAATTTTCTAAGGCGTCTGATAGAATAAATAACATCAATATATGCTAACTAAGGTTAGTTTTTTAAGAAATAGGACTGAATTATATAATAAGAAAAACTATTACCTTTTCTCTCATGGAACCCTGGACCGAAAACATAATCAAAAACCTGGTGTTGATAAGGAAGGCGAGGAGACTGTTTAACTGACTTACTGAAAATCAAGGCTCCCTCGTGCGGCCATGAAAATCTTAGCCTAAAACTGCACCGCACGGAGCAAAGTACCCCTTAAGCATCATCACTAATGTCCTGTGCTATTATTACTTCCCACTCCAATATCTACTTTCCTATCAGAAAGTTGAAACGTGTGTCCACGTGATATCAACCTAGTCAGGACTCCTATCGAGTATCCACCGTGCTTCCGTATACCGTATTGGATGTATTTATTTGTCTAGTTTGTATGTAATTTTTTTTTGTTTTGTGTAATTTGGTAATTTTAATTATATGGTCGGAATGCTGGCTTTGCCACCTGCTTAAAGCATTGCTGCCGGACAGTCAAACCGAGCCAGCAATCCAACACCCTCCAACCGACCTTCGGGTCGGTGGCTAGTTACGTGTAGTATACTCCTTTTTCTCTCCCGTCTGGGAAAAATTGTTATCTCAGGTTATAACCTGGTACCAGGTTATACCCAAGTTATACCTGTTATACCCTGGTTATTGTATAATGAATACTTCTTCACACATTTTATTAAAAAAGAGATTTATTTGCTTATTCCGATGCATAAGATTGTTATTGTCATTTGTGTACAACTGCTCCGTATAAGTTATTAGGGATAGTAAATAAAAAGATGTAAACGTCAAATATTTCTTTTAAATAAATGAAAACTAGCATATAGCCCGTCATAT
>CM063504.1:141188064-141193064 GCA_032207245.1 Pardosa pseudoannulata | reverse complement strand
AATTTTACAAAAGTTACTCAGTTTTTTAACTCTTAAATATTTTATGCTATACATTTCATCAGCGATTTTCAACCTATTTTGTCCACAAACTCCTTCTCATAACAAAAACCATGCCATAAAAACACTAAAGATATACAACTGTATAACAAAATTACAATTAATTTCAAATTCTATTTTTTTAATTATAGCGTAATGGAATATAAATATAGAAATTTGATATATAACCCGTGAGGACACGAGCTACCCGCAGTTACACGAGAACGTGCGCGGGGCCTTGGAGACCCTCTACAGATTCTGATCCAAATACCAACAGAATTACTTTTGATTATGAACAGAAAATTTGTATTACCAAAAATAATTTATTGAAAACTTAAAGTATATTTCGAATTATTTGAAATATTGATTTTTAAAAGTATTTTAGATTGTAGATCTTTTTTTATTAGAATTCTGAAAGCACAAATATAAGACACACGCAAGTTAAAAACTTACATCACAATTTTATATTTCATCTTTATATTTCATTTTGATTAAATAACGATGTAATTTTGACAGCATCTCTGCTCCCACCATAAACAGTAAATAAAAACGTAAAAGTGTATGAACAAGTACTGGGTCTCTGGAACCAGAATACATTAAAAGTATCTCCTTCTCAATAAAATATTCAGAGAAAATTGTGGTAATCCGTTTTATTGGGGTCTACAAATCCTATAAGACTTCTAATGAATATTTAGGAAGGTTATTTCTATTGGGTGATTTTGTGTGGAATATTTATATAACGCTCAGGAATCAGAGGCTCAGCGTATCCCAGCAGATTAAAGACAATTTCAGACTTTCAACAAAATGATGCAGCTTTTTTGAAAAAATACATGTTCGAATTATTACTTTGTGTTTTAAATTATTAAACAATATTTTTCTTAATTCTTTAACTTAAGCAAACAAATCGTCTATTGTTATTTATTTTAACTTTCGTAAAACTGAAAATCGATCATAATTATATTTGCTTTAAATTGCTGCCCACGCATACCCATTAAATTATAAGTTATCATGCGCACCCATTGGGATGACATGGACCCCTGGTAGACTGTAAGAACCTCTTTGGAAATTAATCCATTATAGGTAACGTGACCAGATGTACCGTTTTGTACGGGACTGAACACCGATCATAATTATTTTTGCTTTCAATTGTTGCCCACGCATACCCATTAAATTATAAGTTATCATGTGAACCCTTTGGGATAACATGGACCCCCGGTAGACTGTAAGAACCTCTTTGGAAATTAATCCATTATAGATAACGTGACCAGAAGTCCCGTTTTGAACGGGACTGTCCCTTTTTAGGATTACGAGTCCCGGTGTCCCCGAAATAGACTGTGAAACTCAAAATTGTCCCGTTTTCAGAAACCGCGCGAAAAATCTCTGGATGTATAATTGAAAAGAAATATATTAACTGTAATAAAGATACTGAAGTTTTTCACGAATTTTCATTAATTTCTAATTACATTACATCGCAATAAATAACGGAATGGAATAATCTAAACGTTTCCACAGAAACACGTTGGGTAGAAATATTCAAACACTTTCGCGCCAAAAATCTTCAGCATAAAAACTTTTCTATTATAACTGAATATATTTTATGTTTGCCTGCTACAAATGCTGCAGTAGAAAGAGTATTTTCTATTATGAACAAATTGTGGACATCTGAGAAAACCCAGTTACAAATTTCAGTTCCACAGCGGTGTTGTTAATTAGGGTGGATATTAAAAAAACTTGCCAAGAGTTTCATTCTTACTTGAACTCGTCAGCAGCTATATTATAAAACAAATTTGTTCTTCTGATAAATATAAATATAACTAAATATTTTGGGTACCTATATTTTGCGATTCGTAACTTTTAAGCCGACTTTTTCTGAATAAATAACTTTAAAAATGTGTTTTTTTTTTCATTAACTACCCATGATTTAACCAAAATAAACCAATGTCCCGTTTTGAGTCAAAAAATAAATGGTCACGTTAATTATAGATGAACTCGAAAAGAATGTCAACCGCAAACATGATTTAACGAAAGCAAAAGTAGTGAATAAATTTCTCTCAATACAGATAATGCTTTTTTTTCCCCCTTTCTGTCTTCTGTTCTGCCAGCTGTTCTATTTGCATTCGCCTCTGCTAACGAGCGACTCCCACGGAAAATGCTAGTTATAGCGACCTGTTAAGATTGATAACTCACTTGGTTCATTTAGTGAAGAGAAGCAGAATCTTTCTTTCTTTCTTTTCCAGTACGTGGCGCATTTTAGATTTTGTTATCTTTTCACAAACGACGTGAAGGGTTAAAACCTGTTGATCGACTCACATATTTTCAAATTTTCAAATAGCAATAGAAGAAGGCATCATTTAGCAACTCTCGTTTCTCGCTCCACGTTGATTTTCGAATAATATTTATTATTTCTTATCTCGACAGCTGAAAATCCAACTTCTCACAGATAGGATATTGCAAAGGAAATGAGATTCATAATATCGTTTGTACTTAAGGGATCAAAGGAATTTGAAGTTCAATTTTTTAACTTTTTATTTATCAACGATATTTTCATAGGGAAAATATATATGAAAATATATAATTTTCTTACATAAGGCATAAAAATACAAAAATATATTAGGAAAGAGTTTTTCATTAAAATACGAGTTTATTTTGTAAAGATTGAATCGTATAATGATACAGTGGACTCCGCTTAATGTGATCAGTTTCGGACACCGTGATTTTGATAACAATAAACGATATGCAAAATTAGATAAATTTACCCACTCCCTTTAATTCACACGTACTAAATTTCAAAATAAAATGAAAAAACTCACCTTATATTTATGTACTGTATATTACCCTTTAAAACATAAGAATTGTATACATAATAAAAAAATTGATCAATTGTTGACTGTCTACAATTTTTTCTAAGAAGCTCATTGATAAATTGTTCGTAATCATAATGTTTTTTAAAGTCATCGGAGCGGTGTTGTACTCCACGTTTCAACACTTTCAATGCATTTCTCATTTCAGCACTTGTAGGAGGTGGCTCAATATCAAGAGATTCTCCATCTGACTCATTAGTTCCATCAACCTGTCATAATGATTTAAAATTTCGACAAGCTGCATGTAAGCGAGCAAGGCATAAAATGTGAATACGCTCCTTCTCAGTTCCAATAAGAATGTGTTGTCTTCTGCTTATCTGACAACCATTGACCACCAGCAGGGTGTGCGTATTTCTGAAAAATTCCAGGATTGTGAAATTTCTCACTCCTTTATTCATTCCCCATTTCTCTAGGTGGAAGAGGGAGAATTTTCGGATTCAAACAATGGGTTCTTTCTGAATACATTGTGAATATTCTTTGGCCAGTTAAAATAAGGTTCGAAAACTGATAACACTAGCCAATATAACGATCACATAAAGCGATAATTTTAACATGCAAATGAATAGAGGAAATCGGGACCAAGTGATTTCGATAACAATAAGCGATTGATATCATTAACCGCGATAACATTAAGCGGAGTCTACTGTATATGAAAAATATTTCTGGTACACACCATAGTAACTAGTTACTTTTACTATATCCTTTTATCTTTAGAATTTATATAGAAACCACACAAAATTATCATTTTCACTCACGTTAAATATTATAAAACATTATAATTATTTAAAATTATACAGCTTTTAACAACCGTTTTCTCCGTATTACGGTTTATGTTACAGTTTTCATTGAATTAACTGTTGTAATTTTCACCATCGTGTACAGAAGAATTCTTTAGAATCCAGGACAAAAATATATTCTTGTATCTAGTTTTATAATCGAAATTTTAAAATTCTCCTGCGTATGTATTACATCTATGACTTCTTGGAATTCAGAATTAACTGTTGTAATTTCCACCATCGTGTACATAAGAATTCTTTAGAATCCAGGACAAAAATATATCCTCGTATCTAGTTTTATAATCGAAATTTTAAAATTCTCCTGCGTATGTATTAAATCTATGACTTCCTGGAAATCAGAATTAACTGTTGTAATTTCCACCATCGTGTACAGAAGAATTCTTTAGAATCCAGGACAAAAATATATCCTCGTATCTAGTTTTATAATCGAAATTTTAAAATTCTCCTGCGTATGTATTAAATCTATGACTTCCTGGAAATCAGAATTAACTGTTGTAATTTCCACCATCGTGTACAGAAGAATTCTTTAGAATCCAGGACAAAAATATATCCTCGTATCTAGTTTTATAATCGAAATTTTAAAATTCTCCTGCATATGTATTAAATTTATGAATTCCTGGAAATCATAATTAATTGTTGTAATTTCCACCATCGTGTACAGAAGAATTCTTTAGAATCCAGGACAAAAATATATCCTCGTATCTAGTTTTATAATCGAAATTTTAAAATTCTCCTGCGTATGTATTAAATCTATGACTTCCTGGAAATCAGAATTAACTGTTGTAATTTCCACCATCGTGTACATAAGAATTCTTTAGAATGCAGGACAAAAATATATCCTCGTATCTAGTTTTATAATCGAAATTTTAAAATTCTCCTGCGTATGTATTAAATCTATGACTTCCAGGAAATCAGAATTAAATGTTGTAATTTCCACCATCGTGTACAGAAGAATTCTTTAGAATCCAGGACAAAAATATATCATCATATCTAGTTTTATAATCGAAATTTTAAAATTCTCCTGCGTATGTATTAAAATGTTTAATAAAAAGATTTTGTAACTTTGTTATCGGGAAAAGTAGTTTTAAATGACTTTTTATTATTCTGTCTATTATTATTAAAAAAATAGAGATAATCTTATATTTCTATTCGGAAATATATTTTAGTTTCAAAATTACAAAATTCTTTTATACATATCGATGATAACATTATATTAAATTGAGGTTGTATGTATATTTATATATATTTTATTCAGTAAATTTAAAACTTTAAAGATATCTGAGTTATTACGATTTTAAAAAGCTAA
>CM063504.1:141180564-141183064 GCA_032207245.1 Pardosa pseudoannulata | reverse complement strand
AGCACTTGGATATCTCCTTGACCAGTAGCTGTGGCAAGTAAAAATATTTGGGGTTACAACTTCATGTAACTGGCGGAATAAATTGGGCTGGTTTATATATATATATATATATATATATATATATATATATATATATATATATATATATATATATATATATATATATATATATATATATGTAGGTAATAATGAGTCCCACATCAATATTCAACAATTAAGATTTATTAACAAGAAAAAATTAATCATCATCAATCATGCGAACACACAGTTCCAACATCATTATATGCTAAATGTGAACACTAAGTTCCAACGTCGAGAGCGAGAGACCGACTGCCCGCTCGCCGTTCTTCCTTTCTCCTTCTTCACAGCCAGATGTTGTTGCCATCAAGAGCAAGTGAAATGTAGTCTTTCTCCACATATATATATTCTCAATAAAATTAGGGTAGCAAGCAAAGAAGATAAGAAAACCGTACGAGAGAGCCACATATTGGAACAAAATGGATGGTACACGCCTGACAATGCACAATAAAGAGATAAAGAATTTAAAATGTAATTAAGCTTTAATTCTTTCGAAGTATGGAAAAACACAAAAAGATGATTTAAAGCAACCATTTGGTTCCATGTAAACGATTAAAAAGAGTATTGTTTAAAAATGATGCAAGATTTTTAATATAGCATGGTGTCTACTCGAACAGCTAAGACTGCTGAAAACCTGTTTCCCACAGATGCGATGATGTTATTGATAAGACTTTTGGAGAATACTATTCCACTTCTCAAGAAGTGCAATCTCCAAGGAAGAAATAAGAAGGAGGACTTGGTCTTGCAGCAATACGTAGTATAAGTATGTCCCAAACATGCTCGATTGGATTGAGGTCAGGAGAGGACACAGGCTTTTCCATACACTGTATTGTTTGAGCTTCAATAATGTTCTCCACACCATGAGCCGTAAGTGGTCTGGCATTATCATGCTGGAAAACTAAGGAATCTCCAATGGCTGCAGCTTAAGGTATGACATGGGTTCTCAATATCACGTCTGCATACCTTCGGGCCGTCAAAGTATCATTCCAAATGATATTCAGGTCCGTATGTTCTACTATGCTGATTTCACCCAATACCCTCCAACCAGCTGGCCTGTATTGTGACCTTTCATGTACGAATGTGGGGTATTTCGAGTGCCCCTTTTACTCTATACCAAAACACGTTAGGTGTCACATTTGCCTGTAAAGAGCTTAACTAAAATCATGTTGCTTCCAGTCCAGATATTCAGCAGTCCATCCTTTTTCTGGCCTCAAGGTGAAGTGATGTCAACGGAATGCAGACTATTGGACCACGTGCATAGAGACACTCCCCCTCCCTGATGAAGCCTATTACGTACTGTTTGGCTGGTCGCCCTTCGTCCTGTTGCCAAGAAAAACTGTGCTTGCAGCTGAGTAGCATTGTATGTTCTACTTCGACGAGTTGTTAGAGTATGTACCAGTTATCAGTTGTTGTAGTGGCGACCATGCCCGCTCGACGTCTAATATTCCCTGTTTCTTGGAATTGATTCCATAGACTATATCAGCGTCCGCTACACTACTTTGTGTTTGCCCGGATTCAAGTTTGCCTATAATAAGCCATACCATGGATTCTGGCAAATCACGTTATTGAGACATTTTTAAGTCAACTTTACTCACAAAAAATAACTGATCAATCGAATTTCACAGTTAAAGAACTAAAGCAGGCGTTTGTACAACATCCCTGTTTCTGCCCTTATATTCTTTCTCTGATTTTCAATATCATGAACTCTGATTAGAATATGAAGTTTTCTTCTTTTCTTTCTTCTTAATTTCGTTAAAACCGCAGGATCCCCTAATTGTTTTGATCAGTATATATATATATATATATATATATATATATATATATATATATATATATATATATATATATATATATATATATATATATATATATATATATATATATATATATATATATATATATATATATATATATATATATATATATATATATATATATATATATATACATCGTATAAGAGTTTCGGATGGGATGGTTGCATTCAAGGCCAGCTAGTGTGATAAAGCAAAACACCCTTTTAAGCACGAAAAATATTTATTGCCACCTCGTCTTTTGAATGAGGTTCTTCATCATTATAGGGATGCTCGAACAGCGAGATCATCGAACCTATATAGTTTCCGATATAAGCCTAAAACAAATATCTAGAAAATTCAAAGAAGATCACCGAAAAATTTAAGAAGAGTATCTGTTTCTGAATATGTGCATACCTTGGTCGTGCTATCACGACACAGGTCCGAGGTTCGATTCCCGGGTCGGGCAAGTTTGACTCAGCCTTTCAGCAGTGCGTAGATAAACTGAAGACCAAAGACGGTTGGGAAATAGACATTGGGGGTACCGCGTAAGGTTAACCACCTAACCGGACCATATGCTTGCACCCCAGGTCTCTTGATCTCGGACTTGGAGATTGGCTCATAGGCCCTGG
>CM063504.1:141173064-141175564 GCA_032207245.1 Pardosa pseudoannulata | reverse complement strand
ATATTAGTAAATAGAATTATAAAATTTTACCTACAAAAAGTCCACTTTTTCAATTTATTATCATATTTTCAAAATAACAAACATTAGTCTCAAAAGAAATGGCGAGTATGCGACTAGTGCTAAATCAAAATAAACAGTACGCGTGCTGCGGTGTGTCGCCCTCGAAGAGTGAGAGGAGTTCACGTTCAATTCTATGTAGCAAGCCGACCACACGCTTTATGAGAGTATGTATGTTGCATGTGATGAGGCGATTTAGATCAGTTATACAGTTGATTCTTTCATACAAGAAGTAAAATGCTCGGGATCTAAATCTGACCTCATCACATCTTTGTAAAAAGACAGAGGACCATAAAATTACATTCTATGGATATTGTTGTCTTGTACGGTGGTCTCGGGCGGGGTTCTGATCCCAGACCCTGATTAGAATCCGGTTTTCGTACTTTACATTAAATAAGAATGTACCTTTGTGTAGTTAATTATGAGTCCCTAAAGGACAGTGCCCAATTAGAAGGGATAAGGTTTTGCACGTTAGCGGTCTCAAGGCGGGGTTTAAGTAGACCAATTAGATTCTTAAAACTATCCCGATTGGATGATATGAAGGAAGAGGGGCAAGGATGAAATTAATAAAATAAGAAAGATCGAAAAAAAAGCTGTTCGATAGTCGAGACGAGGAGAAAGTCCGACAGAAGGTGTTCGGAAGTCCGAGGGAAGGTGTTCGGTAGTCCAGACGCAAAGAGGAGTCCGACGGAACGAGTTCGAGAGTCCAGCCTAGTCAGACAGGAAGTGTTCCTGCATCCAATAGCACGGCCGCACCCCAAACACTCAGGAGAAAGCCCCTGACCAGACCGACGAAAGATCCATAGATACCCATCAACCAGCAGTGTTCCGGGCACACCACAAAGGTACCCCCTTTTACATACATTGAAATTAGGTCCTCTCTCTTATATTTACATAATTGCTTAAGTATTAAAAAATTATTGTCAGAACTAATTTAGAAGATGTTGATAAAGCATATTTTATGAAAATTAGCATCAGTTTTGTATGTACATAGATGTATATATATTTATAATAAATTTACCTTTTTTGATATTAAGCTAGTTTCGGATGCTGTTAATTTTGCTTTGAGTTTATTTTCATATCTTATGTCTGTAATTTCTCAGAACCTGATGTTAAATTTAGTACTAAAATACTTTTGCACAACGCAATCAAAATAAAATCCCACTATACGTTTGATCACAGGTTACTACTCAAATAAAAACGAGGACTACACGACATTGCATACATTAAAGTAGGGATATGGTTACAGCTGTTTAAATTATAATACTTTCTATTATTTATGTATTTTTCATTATTTATAGGTACAGTACGTATACAAATACTGTTGATTTTAACAAAATCCCAAATAAGAGATTTAAAAAATTGCATGCAGGATTTTTCAACGGGCCGGATAAAGTAAGCAAAAGGGCTGAATCCGGCCTGCGGGCCGGCTTTTGCACACCTCTGCATCGCGCTGATGTCTCAGGTAAAATCGAACGGTCTCGTATTGGAGAACAGCAACTATTATTCTGCTGTTCATAATCTAATTTCCTTCCCACCTCTCAAGTTCGAATAACTAAATTTTTTTCGCTTCTCAAGATCAACTCCGTAGAATTTTCTTCTTTACTTTCCTCGAAACGTCGCTTTTTCAAACTCCTCAACACGGATTCAATTTCATTTGCCCATTTTTTTTTTTGCAAGAATCCTCTCCTGATTCGCGAAGCTATTTCTTTTCATTTCTTTCACGTTTTGATCAGTATTGAAATTTTCCATTCCCCGATTTCAGTTTCATGTGCACGAAAGCCTTTTCTCTAACCGAGAGGAGTGTCATTGTGTATTCTGTTTTCTTTTACTTCATCGCATCCCATTATTTCTGATAGAGCGGTGAGTTTAACTTGTCACCGTAAATTTGTGCAATTCGTTCCGTTTCTCTTAGAGTAATTCGTTCGGATGGCTCTGGATTCTTATATTTTTTTTTCATGGATTTCCAATTGCAAACAGGTGTCTAGGCATTCTTCAAAAGTATTCTGTGATGTGAAAAATGCCACCATGAATTTTTCAGAAGTGATCGTTTTAAAGGGTTTAGCTTTTGTTTAGCATTGCTATCTAATTGCTAATCTACACGTGTGGTTAAGTTCTATTTTTTAAGTTTAGGTTTTGGAGCTCCTTTTTTGCAACGCAAGGGCTAATAAAACCGGGACCTACTGCTTAAAGCTTTTTCCCAAAGACCAAACGGCTACGAAGATCCATGCCTCAGTGAAATTCGAACCCATGAGCTCCGGTATCGAAGCTCACCGCTCTAACCATTCGGTCATCGTTTGGCATTTTTGTAAGGCTAAAAATAAGTATTATACCCAGTACATACTACCTTCTTCTGGAAAATATAGAAAGTTAATTTCATTATTTAAACGTTTGCGAGGCACCGACGTAGATATACATACATAGTTCAAAGAAACACTATAAG
>CM063504.1:141163064-141165564 GCA_032207245.1 Pardosa pseudoannulata | reverse complement strand
AATCTAGTAGCCAGAAAAGTGAGCAAAACCATTCGAAACCATAAAAAGAGCATGTGAAATAATTCGGGAAAGATTGATTGCACAGTGTAAAATTTCACAGTGCCCGACCTACACTCGGGATGATCCAGGATTGTACATTTCGCCTGCCCGAGTTCAGCTCTGGAAAAACCGGGAAGGGGTTAAAATCTTTGTGTGTCTCGCAATTTGATTGGCTGCCGTGTGTTTAGCTCGGTGGTAAAGTTCCTTGCACCGAGAAATGAAAGCAATAGTTCGAATACCACCAGACGTAGGGTTATTCAGCTAAACATATTAAAAACATGCGCTTTCGTCTTTCATTTCATTTAACTACATTGAACACAGTAACACGTGATACGGCACAGCTGGTAGAAAATAAAAAAAGATGCATGGTGTACTAGGATAGGAAATCATAGGGTGTTGTAACAATAAGTTACATTCGGTTCAGCTCTTTTTACCTCTTCCCGTGAGTCATCGTCAAAGACATACCAGAACAAGACCGGTTTGAACTGGAAAGAAACTTCGGACTTCTCCCAACCAATAGAGAGGTCCGTTGGTTTGTTGAATTCTGAACCCCCGCCGTTCTGGAGTGGACCCAGTGTTGCCAAACATACGATAATTATAGTATATGTACGATAACTTAAGACGCTGTACGATGAAAAATAATCTCAAAATTATGTGACGTAATTCTGAAAAACTGTACGATAATTTCCTGATTTGTATAATGAAACAACATTAGACTAATGGAGAATTAAAAGAACGGGTAATTTAACTGTAACTCTATAAATATCAACAACAACAAAAAAAGAATGTCTAATTTTTTTATCACTTTTTCCCATTAAATAATTATTGTTGTAGATTTTAGAGCAGCTTAAGGAGCATGTTTTGAGGTTATTCTTCATTAAATAAAAGTAAATAATCCTGACACAGAGGTTGAGAAATTCCATATGTACTGTGTAATAAAAGAAAGGAAAGTGTCAATTATAAAAAAATGTATATTTGTGAAATTGAATGTGATCTAGGTACTAATGTTTGATATTTTTTTAAATGAATATAAAATAAAGAATTTTAAAAATTGTTATGTCCAGTGTTTTTATCTGTTAGTTATTTCAAATTATTTAAATCAGTCTAAAACATAAAATTGTTAAATGCAAAATTACTGAATACTCACAATTATACTGGAGATATTTCTTTAATAATTACATAATTATGGATAATTAGAAGTAATTTTTTCATTTTACTTGTTCTATTGCAGCTTTCACTAAAATATGGTATTTTTAGCAATTAAACCAATTATTAAATAATAATCGGTTTTATTACTCAATATTTCATATTTAAAAAAACCCACAGTAAATAATGAATTATAACATTATTAAAAAGTATATATATATATATATATATATATATATATATATATATATATATATATATATATATATATATATATACATACATAATTTTATGCTTAGATCAGTAAAGAAAAATCACATGTCTGGTGTTTCATTTAAAGTAAAATACGAGATGGTAAGAAAATATTTAATGAATCATATTAAAATATTTACATATTTTTTGCCCCTCACCCCCCAAAGAAAAGTAGGGGGGAGAGATATGTATAACGAGAAATATATATCATATAAGCGCCATCTATTAACACTATTTTTAACTATTACAAAAATGTACGATAATTTATAAGCCAATGCCATAATTTTAGGACCTAGAATCCATAATTTTGCCTTTGAAGATTGGCAACACTAAGTGGACCCCTGTTTTTTTTCTCCGCGAGGCAGTCTGATTTTTTTGAGAGGACAAGGTTGTGACAAGAGGAGAGTGGAAGGTGTAAGCTGCTGGCATCCGCGGCTTAAGGGATAGACCTTTTGAGAAAAATCATCGCCATATTGTTTTTAGGGCCGACGCCGACTCGAGAACAATATCTACAAATGATAAGTTGATTACAGTTGTATTCCTTAGACATTTATTTAATTGTATAATTTAATTGTATAATAAATCATTTAATCAAGATATACTTGTCCATGTGTTTATTAATGAGCAATTATTTCTTCTTTCTCAAACACTAGGCCAACATTATTTATACATTATTTTTACAGATGTCTACGTCATAATTGTTTCTTCAATTTGTTTGTGTGGTCAGAGCTTATTGATTTAACCCAATTTGTAATGAAACTAGAGAAGGAATATTGTTTTCACAACTGTAAAAAAGTTGTAAAAGAATTATTTTTTTTAATTTTAAAGTTTATGTTTTAAATTTTTTTAACGAATCTAAAAGATTCCTCAGAATTTGGAGGTCCGATAAAATATAATAAACATGCATTATATAAGCTATCGAAAAACAGCAAGATCAAACATTTTATTTATTATGTCTGGCAGTTCGCTATGTACATAGCTCCCTCTAAGAGGTTTTTACTAAATATATGTATGTGTGTATGTATAGTGAACTTCATAATGGAGTCGATTGTAGTCAACATCT